>JANRMT010062821.1:30215280-30225796 GCA_026402145.1 Polypterus bichir lapradei | reverse complement strand
AATATAATATAATATAATATAATATAATATAATATAATATAATATAACAATGTAGTCTGCCTTAAGAGGTAGTCCTGTCTCTCTATTATATAAAAATATCCTGTGACGAGACAAAACTTTTTTTCCAAGAGTTTTTTTAAGTCCCGCGAGACAAGACATGAGATTTTTTCAGGTCACGTCCTCCTCTCAACCATATTCAAACATGCCTATGGTCCACTCAGCTCTCATTCATGTGAATGCTTTTGTCAGACACAGTTTCTGCGCTCTCAGCTCTTATAAATTTTTACGTTTTCCTCATTTAAAGTCGTTTAGGAAAAATCCTCAGTTTCATCCTTTAAAGCGGATTTTTTGGACAGTATTTTTGGACATACAATCTATTCGTTTCCTTCGATGCAGTCCTTTTCTGAACAATAATTTTATATGTTCTAGATGACACATCAATGACTAAGCGCAGAAAAAAGGGTGGCGTGTCGAAACGAGGCCCAAAAGCGTTGGAGAGAAAAGAATTCAAAAAAGAACAATAATAATCTTTAAGTGCAAATTTGGAAAATAAGGAAAGTAATAATCAGCCTGGACCAATTGGGGTTGGAAACAAAAGACAAAGAATATAAGACAAAGTAGAAAGTCGTAAAGACGTTCAAAAACGTTGGTGTGATACACATGCAGAGCAGGTTAGAGATTATGAAAGCACTAAAATTCGAAGAGTCTCAAAAAACTGATAGTAAAGATCGCATTAGCGCTAACATATGGAAATGAATACTCGGTGAAATAATAGAACAGCAAAAAGAGATTGAATATATGGACATAGGAGGCAGAAGTATGTAGATATTGTTCGGCTTTAAAGTTTAAGTCGGAGACTTGTAGATCGTCTAATTTGTGTTGCCATCAGGGAAAAGTAGTGTTTCTTCCCAATGAAGAGAATTAAAAGATTTGTTGTTTGTTGAAAGTGAAATCCAGAAACACTACAGGCAAAATATCCGAATCTACAATATTCTGTTTGCGTTTGCAACATTCAGTGCTCAAAACGTAGATTTACATAATTGAGGACCATACACTATGAGAATCTGTAGTCCCGCAACAATTAAAGCTACTACAATTTTAATTTTGAAGAAATCAGAATTCGATCAGGTTTATATTTATGATCACGGAGATGTGATTCAACACAGAATCGAAAAAGTTAAATGATCGGACGTATTAGAAATTCTACACCAATAATGGATACAAATCCATGAGTCCAAAAGTATCACACTTTATACAAAATTTATCAGCAAAACACGGACAAAGAAGTTTTCCTGGATTTCTATATGAATCTGAAAGATCACGTTTGCATTTACAGTATAATAAAGCAACATGTGATGAATTGTCAGCGATAATAGTTTCGAAAGACAGAGATATCAAAGACACAAGTTTAAAAAGTTTTTGTGTGTTAATTTCAAAGCCAAACAGAATGAAAAAGTATAACTCAAAGAATACCTCTAATGCAACATGAAACATAATTTTATTTCAATTTATTATGTTTTACTATTTTTAACTATGGTTAATTACTCGCTGTAATGTAAAAGAGTTAGTTCTATTATGCATATGTAACAGTTCCTATGAAAATAACAATCTGTTTAAATTGTACATCCACTTGTCCATACGCGAGCGGCAGAGACGTGAAGTGGCTGGCGCATAGCACCCGTCCAGAGGTTGCTGAGTGAAAAGAGCTGTGGGCATAGCCCGCTAGTTTCTCTAAAATTATAAACTAGAATGCTGGCAATCCAAGTTTTTTATTCTCACTATTTATCGTTTTCCAAACCCAGCTCACTCAATGGAATACCTCCTGAAAACTACTAGTGAAACGTGTGAGGCTTTCACTATATTTTTCAAACACAAAGTGAATGACATTAGAAATAATATAGTACATCCCCTCAAAGTTAATCTAGCTAAATCTCGGTATTCCGTTTTAAGTGAGTTTATTATTTCAACAGAATAGATCTACCCGAACTATGTAGAATAATTTCTCAACTGAAACACTCCACCTGTGTCCTTGACCCAATTCCAACAGGCTTTTTCAAAGAAGTCTCTGTTGTGCTAATTGATAGTATACTTGTCATAGTGAACTCATCATTAGATATGGGGGTCTTCCTTGATTGCCTTAAGGCTGCAATTGTAAAACTCCTACTCAAAAAAAATAATCTTGACTCCTCTGTTTGACAATTTTAGACCAATATCTAACGTGCCTTTTTTACGAATAATTTTAGAAAAGACAGTTATTATGCAGCTAAAGGATTACTTTAATAAACATTCTATTATTGACAAGTTTCAGTCAGGTTTTAGAACAAACCCCAGTACAGAAACTGCACTGATTAAAGTAGTAAATAATTTGTATGTTAATGTGGACAGAGGCCGTATATCTGTTCATCCTCTCTTAGACTTGAGTGCAGCATTTGACACCACTGATCACAGTATTCTTACAAATCACCATAGTAAGTGGGTGGGCCTCTCTGGCAGTGCTTAGATTGGTTTAAGTCTTGCTTAACAGGTAGAAAATTGTTTGCTAGTTGTGGTGATTATACTTCAGAGACCCATGATATTTTATATGGTGTACCAAAAGGATCTATTCTTGGACCACTGCTTCTTTTTTCGATCTGTATGTTTCTATTAGGTCAGATTATCTCAAAGCACAAGGTAACTCATGTATAAACAGTGCATATGTTCAATGTGTGTGCCCATTTTCACACTCACTTAGAGATGTTTAAAAACTAAACTGCCTCACACCATACAAATGGGCTGGACCCAGCGTCAAAGCAGTGCTACTGTTTCTGTGTGGTGTGGTGTCCCTTTCATTTTTAGATTCACATCAGTGACATGGGATTTATCAAGTACACCAAAATTAATTACATATTGTTTACAAATTTAATTCACTTGATTGTAATCATTCTGTAACAATATAATGGTGCACGAAATATCCAAACTGTTCCAACTAACATAGCTGCTTTAGCATTGCTAGAAGACATCACAAATAAAAGAATTAGAAGAGAACATGCATTTATAGGTGATAGTTTCTGGCTTCTAAGTTGATTTTGATTTCCAAGAGCTATCCTCTTGGAGCTGTGTACTAAACTGCCTCCAGCTTTACAAAGGGAGACTTTGAGGAATTGCACTCTACCTGCTCCTTTGCAAGTTCTGTCCACTCTCGGGTTTTTAGCCACTGGAGTTTTTCAATGTGAACTTGCAGACTGATTGGGTATTTCACAAACATCACCGAGTCATGCCATGCCAGCTGTATATAATAGTATTATGTGCTTGTCATCCAGATATATAAGATTTCTTTACACGGTGGTTGAGCTGGGAAACATCAAAGCGCAAAGTCTGTTTTTCAAAATGTAATCGGAGTGATCAACTGCATGCACATTGCTATTTCAATGGCGCCAGACAAGTTACATCAGCCAGGGATGAATCACCAAAAGAATGAGCTGGCATTACATTATCTGTAGCAGGAGAGCCTATAAAAACGGCAAGTGCTTTTTCCTAGTGAGGCAAAAGGCAAGCAGTCCTTTTAAGAAAAGCGAATCACCTCAAATCGTTATGTAAAGAGCAGAGAATCTATCAATTGTGGTGCTCAGTGCCATTGCTACACTATAAAGATACCTTCAGAGAATGAATTTGCTTATGTAAGTAGAAAGCATTTCCACTCTATTAATGTGCTGCTCTAGAATCCACAGATAGTGTGTTGCATTGTGCAAGCATGTAGTGTGCTGCATAATGTGGCATACAATCGTAGCTTCCCCATACCTGAAGAGATGTGGTATAACAACGCTGACCCACCAAATGATCAGCCAAAATGTGACAGTGTTATAACTTAATTTGAATGTAATTTAATTTGTGGGCAATATCACATAGTACTGCCCTTATATTCCTTAGTTCATTGGCCACATTTCTTACAACAGTATTGCATTTTGTGACTCTAGAACAGTGTTTGTCAGCACACAGCCAGATAGCTGCCCAGAGGTTTCCGAATCAGAGGTACCCTGTATATGAACAGCCAGCACCTGAAGATGTGCTGGGCACAGCAACACCATCATCACCTTGAGTTGCATCCTCAGCATGGGGGTCAGCTTTTGTAATATTGTCTGAAATAGTATAAAAAGATGGTAGGTTCTTTTTCCTTTCCCTCCATTTTGCATTTGCTAAAATTCTTCATTTTTCCATGTGCGTTTGCCATTGTCTTTTCCTAAAACACTAAATGTAAGGGGCTATTTATTTTGATCTGCATATTAAAAAATGCAAAATTCTGGGAGGAGTTGGGATGGGGCTGTAGGCTTATGCATGTGTTTTAAATTTCACGTCCATTTGGATTTATAAAGGGGAAATGTGTGGAACTTTGCTTACACACAGTTCTATGCATCTGGATTTTTTTGTGCATACACACATTTCCAGTTTTGTCCATATGCCATGTTTTAGTGTGAATTGTACGCACAGCATTGTGCATGGGGCCCAAGGTCAACTACTACAGCTATGCAGATGACACACAGCGCCTGATGACCCTGTTGGTCTTGGCTTTCTGATCCTGTGTCTCACTTGTATTTCCAAATGGATGAACAGTACGTTTTTCAAACTAAATAAGGAGATAACAGAAATATTAGTTATTGGAAAAAATGGACATAGTATTAGAAATAAACTTAATCCTTTTGGCTTAACAGTCAAGAAAGAGGTAAAGAATTTAGAATTATTGATTCTGGCCTAAATTTTAAATCACATATTAATCAGATTACTAGGACTGCATTTTTTCACTTAAGGAATATAGCTAAAGTTAGACCTCTTATAACTTTACATCATGCTGAAAAATTAGTTCACACTTTTTTTTTAGTCGTTTAGACAACTTAAGAAATACATCAATTCGTTACAGTTAGTTCAGAATGCAGCAGCAAGAATCTTAATTAAAAATTGAAAACTTGAGCACATTTCACCAGTTTTAGCATTGTTACACTGATTACCCTTGTCATTTAGAATTGACAATAAAAACTACTAACGGTTTACAAAACCTTAAATAATCTTGCCTTGTCCTATATTTTGGAATGTCTGTGCCCTTATACTCCCAAGTTGTAACCTCAGATCTTCAAATGAAGGTGTGCTTATAATTCCAAGAGCCAACCTGAAAAGAAGTGGTGAGGTGACCTTTTGCTGTTATGCACCTAAAATGTAAAAAATTTTACCAACAGAAATTCACCAGACTAATACTGTAGAACAGTTTAAAAAAATTGCTCAAAACTCAAAATTATTTTAAAATGCCTTTTTCTTAGCTACATTTTAGTTGTATCCCAATTAGTCTATATATGGGCATTGAATTATCATTTTCCTCTGGTTTCTGCAATTCCGTACTGATCTGTACTTATTCCCTGCTGTATTTTCCACTTCTTTAGTGGTGGTGATCTGCGCCACCACCACCTGATCAAGGTGCCATGCTGCCTCCTGCATTTATGGATTGATTGGCGAGTGTCCCAAATGTCCACATGTCCATCATCATCAAATTCGTCCATGTGAAAAACTGTAAACCATGAGGACTGATTTAGACCATCTATGTTAGGTGCCCAGTGGGGGCTGGGCGGTCTTTTGGCTTTGGGATCCCTGCAGATTTTGTTTCTTTCTCCAGCATAACTGGAGTTTTTTTGTTTTTTTCTGTCCTGGCCATCTGGCCTTATCTTTTTCTTTGTTACATACTGTATAATATTATTGCCTAATCTTGTTTATGTTTTATATATTGTGGTGGACGGCCGGCAGTTATTCCCGATCGACACATCCAGGACGCTAGATGGCGTCCTCCCTGCAGCCTAGAGGTGCCCTGGATTCCCGCAGGGCGTCATGGAAAATGGAGTTTGGCTTCACAGCCCTGCTGGGTACAATGGGTGCCACCAGGGGACGCTGCAGGGAGACACGGAAATTTCTGTTTCTATTATAGCCCGGAGGTACTTCCAAGTCACGGGGAAGGAAGAACTGAAGTACTTCTGGGCTAAAGAAAAAGAGTTTTCATCTGACCCGGAAGTACTATGGAAGCACATGGACTGAAGGACAGAAGCACTTCCGGGTCAGGGAATATAAAAAGGACTGTGGGAAACCCAGAAGACTGAGCCGGAGTTGGGAGGGAGTGTGACAGAGCTGCTGGGAGGAGAGGAGGATAATTGGATTGTGATTATTGATTATTCTGTATTGTGGTGAAGTAGGTGATTTGTGCACTATAAAGAAGAAGTTAAAATACTTCTGGGTGCTTTTAAACAGTGTCTGTATCTGTCTGTTGGGAGAAAGGTGGGCATAGCGCCACCAAGCATCCATTAACTTACAATATTAAGTTCCTTTTTATTTCATCTTGTAAAGAACTTTGAGCTACATTGTTTGTATGCAAATGTGCTATATAAATAAATGTTGTATAGTAGTGGTAGTAGCAGCTTTTTATTGTCATTTCAACCATATGCAGTTAGTACAGTAAGCAGTGAAACAGAGCAGTGTTCCTTCAGGACCATGGTGCTACACAGAACACAGGACTGTAGAAAAACTACACATTTTAACATAAAGTGCATATGTGGAAGCATGTGCAAACATTGTATGACAGTGCAAAGACAGACAGTGCTGCAAATGAAGAAATTGTAGCACCTACCAGGACACATTTATGATATCTACAGGTATGAAAAATTAGCAGGCTGTGCCAAAATGTGACAATATTTTAATAGAATGAACAGATGTAAATATGCCACTGGAAGTAGGAAGAAAGTAACAGAATGATAATAATATAATAATAAATATAAAGACATGATCTAGTTAAGTGGGATGATGTGTATGTGTTATCAGTCTAGTCCCTGAGTGTCTAGGAGTCTTATGACTTGAGGGAAGAAACTATTACACATTCTGGTAGTGAAGGCCTGAATGCTTCAGTACCTTTTTCCAAACTGCAGGTGTTCAGGCCCAGCAGGCTTAGCTTTCCAAGCAGGTGCTGAAGAAGGAGTGTGTTGAATGCTGAATTAAACTATATGAACAACATTTGCACGTATGTGTCCTTGTTTATAAGGGAGAGGCTCAAATGGAGGGTGGTGGCTATGGTATTAAAGGGAGTATGTTGGGTGAGGCTTGATTAAGAATGGAAGTGCAGCGAAACATAAAGGAGAATCAGAGGGCTATTATTTTTCTCCAGCTCTGTCTGCTTTTAATTACAATATACACACTATGAACTTTCCACCTTGAACTATGAGGATGAGTCAGACGTGACATTCAAGGTTAAAACCAAGCAAGGAAATACTGCTATTTTGCAATCCATCTGGACCTAAAAACAACAAATTATGGACTCTTGTGTGCTGCTTTTATCTACTATAATATAAAAAGGTGTACCATTCACTTTGCAAGGTGTTGTTGGATGAAGCTTGATTGAGAGTGATTATATATCTCATGCTTTGTTGGCCTTTCTTCAGTACTAGGGTGTTGCCTCAAAAGCTTGCATATTGTAATCTTTCTAGTTAGCCAATAAAAGGTGTCACTTGGCCTTTCTTCCTAATTTAAGCACTACAGACTGTCCACCTTGAACTAAGAAGTTGAGTCAGACATCTCTGTGTTCATGGTTATGACCCAGTATTAAGTTGTCATAGTTTTGCAATCCGATTTGATCCAAAAAGAGCAAATTCTCGACTCAAGAAAGAAGATTCAATGATAGAGAGCCAGTGTGAATGACAGATGGGACAGCTAGTAATAACAATAGAGTACCCATTTTAAAAATAGATAAACCTTTGCTTTCTTCCCTTAACCCATTCTACAATGCCAGGTACTTCGTCTGGTTATGATTAAGAAAGTCTAATTTGCCTAAGTACTACTGTAATGTTTATCAAGGTTTAAAGGCTTTGAGCTGCAAAAACACTGCATTTGTGAAGTTTTTTGCTTTAAATTCTATTCTTGCATGGTTTTATTGTGCTTTGTGATAGCGTGCACCAGCAAAGTTTCTGTACGAAATAAAGTTTGATTGGTTATCCATAAAATGACAGACTGTTGTGGACCTACATTGTGACAGTGCATTTTCATTCAAGAATTAAAGAGATGATGTTAGATCAGTAATTCTAAATTGTGAAGAGCAGCAAAATATGCTGTTCCAGGTCAGTTTCCAGTTGACAACTAGTGCTCCTTGAATGGGCTTTATCTCCCCTAATGCAACTGAGTGAAGTCAGCTCCTTACCTGCAAGTGCTGTGAATCAGTTCCAAACCTTGATCCATAAGATAGATAGATAGATCTTTATTGTCATTGTCACTTTTACAAAGGAACAACGAAATTGAAGGTGCAGTCGACTCAGTGTGAGGCATAAGAGTTAAAAAGACAAGAAGAGAGAAAATAATAACAAACCGAATAGTAATAAAAGTACTTTACAAAATACATATATATACAAATTACACTTGTTGAATTAAGGTCTGTATTGCACATTGGGAGAATGATATGGAGCAGTTTTATTCTGAGTTCATGGCCATGATCGCTTTTGGATAAAAGCTGTTTCTCCTGGTTTTCATTGCTCTGTATCTCTTGCCTGATGGCAAAAGTTGGAAGAGGCAATGACCGGGATATGATGAATCCTGTGAAATTTCTATTGCTTTTTTGGGGCATCGGGAGGTGTAGATTTGTTCCAGAGTGGGGAGGGTACAACCAGTTGTTTTCTCCGCTGTCCTGACAACCCTGTGTAGCGCTTTGCTTTCTGAGGAAAGTGCAGCTGCCGTACCACACATACAGTCTGTGCGTAAACACACTCTGGTGAGGCTATGCTGGATAAAACAGATCCATTACATAAATTCGCTGATGTCTAATGGATGAAGAAACTGATAAAGTGACTTGCAAGACATTTTAGAATTAAAACAGCAAGAACACTTGGGCACTGGCACGATACAAACTACACTTTACTGAAGTCCTTCAGAATTTTCGTTTTTTAGAAGGAACTAATTTACTTTTTGCTGAACACAATGCAAATATAGGTTGACTAAAAGATGTGCAATATACAGTATATGGATATGTCAGCGTAACAAGCTACAAATTGGGATTTTACTACATTTAGATAAACAGCACGACTAAATTGTTTGCGCATCCGTTTTAAATGGGAGCAAATGATATAACTTTTATTCTAAATGATTTGTTTTTGTTATTAATTATTGGTGAATTTACTTACTCATATGAATGCATTTTTGTGGGTTTTTATCTTCTGGTTGTGTACATTAGTCTTGAATTTAGTAGGCTGGTAAGCAGTCAAGATGAATGGCACATGTAATGACTACCTTTTAAGATACCATGAAATTTCAGAAATGCTTGTCTAAAATTAACTTCATGCTGCAAGACCCAGTGACATTACAGTGTTAATTATCCAAAATTGCAGTATGCTGATAAGTTTTTTTTTCATTGTGCATTCATATTTGGTAATAAAGTATTTTACATCTCAACCCTTCAATTTTATTTATTTATTTTTTAAGTTGAAAATTGATTGTGAAAATCCTTTATACAGGTTTTGTCTGAAAGGGACAAAATGAGAATGGTTATTAAACTTACAATATGAGCAAAGCTTAGTAAAACAAATTCAGGCTAGCCTAAATTTACATGAATTGCTGCAATAGTGGGATTAAACTGCGACTATGTTAACTAGAGTGCCTGAGGCAGTTAGCGCTGGGTTTGCAGAAAATGCATACTCTAACTTCATTTTAGAATATGTACTTTTCCTAAAATATGAAGATGCTTCTCCTTTTTTTGTTTTGGTTTGTTTTGTTTAATGGCAAAGGTTATGTGGGTTATAATCCTATTTAGGCCTGGACTCTATATACTATTCTATTCTTTTTTGACACTTTTGATAAATGTTTGGCATGAACTGCAGAAGATTCTGTACGCTTGCAATGGAATTTAAAGAACTGACTATAATGAAACTTCATTAGGCTTCCAACTTGAAATAACATGTGAGACAAACTGAAAATGCAATCTGTATTCATTTTACTACAAATTTCAGACATATGTGCTCTTCCATTTACAGTACTTTTGGGTACTGTTTAAAGTCAGTTAAAGAGCAGCAGAAAGGAAAAAACACAAAACACTGTAAAAACAGAAATGTGCAGTGCACAATACTTAATTGAAAGGAGCTGTTGGAGTGTACAATGAGTGGTCATTTTTTGTGGTTCACCTGCTCTTCCATTGTAACTTATTGCTCTCGTTTGCAGACAATGCATTTTAAAGAATGTTCTGTAGGATGTAGCAAAATCATTTTTTTTATTCAATTCTGAGGCATAACTAAAAGATTTAAGTGACATTTAACATTTCAAGGAAGTGGGCGCTAAAAGCATTAGAATGAAAGAGAAACTCTGCTAGGTTCTTCTCATCAGATGGGTCATAATTGAAAACTGTCTGTGGTTAGAACCAAACTTGATGAAAAGGGGATGATAGAGGCTGACACAGCTTGAGTTGCAGATGGTCATAGGTAGATTGAAAAAAGAGAACAGTATTTTTTATATATATATATATATATATATATATATATATATA
>JANRMT010062821.1:30172933-30194139 GCA_026402145.1 Polypterus bichir lapradei | reverse complement strand
CCTCTTAAACATCTTAGATTCACAGGTGACGATTTCAGTCGTGGACATTTTGATGTTTAGAAATGTTTAAACTCTCAAAAGCTGGATGTGAAGTTATCAATCAAACTGGTTGTATACTTACAACGCTTGACAGATGCCGAATGTCTCTTCAACACAAGTCCTACAAATACTGTCGTAATTGAAACAAACCATGAAACTCAAACCAATTATGACAGCAGCAATCCAAGCTGTGAGATTTGAAATAAGATTACTGTTCACATGGCCAACTGTATGTTGCATGCTCAAGAGTAAGCTCAGCGCACAGCTACAACTTGGTCATATTACAACTGGAGGGCCGAACTGAAAACGTGGCATACAAAGAGATCCTTAACAAATAATTATTGGCATATTTTCCCTCAGTTTTAAAAAGGTTTAATTGTCTTCTTAATAAAAATTTTAATGCAGTACTTCGCCGCTGCGAAGCGCGGGTATTTCGCTAGTATATATATATATAGAGATGTGTGTGTGTGTATATGTATGTATATATATGCCAGCAACACTCATAACAGTGACAAAACAATTACATTGATTACATTGACAATAATGTTACGTTATTTTCAAAATGTTTCCTTTTTTTTTTCATTACTTTGTTTAACACACTACTTCTCTGCTGCAAAGCGCGGGTATTTTGCTAGTATATATATACAGTGATCCCTCGCTATATCGCGCTTTGACTTTCGCGGCTTCACTCCATTGCGGATTTTAAATGTAAGCATATCTAAATATATATCATGGATTTTTCGCTGGTTCGCGGATTTCTGCAGGCAATGGGTCTTTTAATTTATGGTACATGCTTCCTCAGTTTGTTTGCCCAGTTGATTTCATAGATGGAACGCTATTGGCGGATGGCTGAGAAGCTACCCTGAGAAGCTAATCAGAGCACGTATTACGTAGTAAATAAAACTTCTCAATGATATACGATATGCTTCCCTCGAGGTGCTTTGCACACTTAAAAGCTCTAACAGCACGTTTTGATTTTTGATTGTTTGCTTTTCTCTGCCTCTCTCACTCTCTCTGACATTCTCTGCTCCTGACGGAGGGGGTGTGAGCAGAGGGGCTGTTTGCACAGAGGCTGTTTGCTTAGAAGATACCGACGTTCCTCTAAAAAATGCTGAAAGACTACCTTCACATTGATCCCTTCCTTGCGACCGCTTTATCGCGGTGCTTCCACTTAAAAGCCCAACAGCCCTATTGATTTTTGATTGTTTACTTTTCTCTCTCTCTCCGACATTCTCTGCTCCTGACTCGCACTTCTTTGAAGAGGAAGATATGTTTGCATTCTTTTAATTGTGAGAAAGAACTGCCATCTCTGTCTTCTCATGGAGCACAGTTTAAACTTTTGACTAAAGGGTGTTATTTCATGTCTAGAGGGCTCTAATAATGTTAAAAAACCTATTTAGAAGGTCGTAAACAGGTTTTCTATGCTCTAACTGCGAAAATATTAGATTTATAAATAAACAATCCTACTTCTCGGAAATTCATTTATCGCGATATAGTCTGGAATGGATTAACTGCGACAAACAAGGGTTTACTGTATATATATTCAAGGCATTCGTAGTTGAATGCCATGAATGTAATTACCCCGATCTACTTGCTGTCAAATAAGCGAACCACACGCTGTGGCGCAACATAAAAAGGCTTCGCCGCTGAAGTCCGAGGTTCGATCCTCAAGAGGGGGTGCAGTGAGTGTGTATGCATGATGAGCCCAGAATTAGGGTGAAACACATGTTGCGTACTCTTTGCATTATTTGACAGAAAAACTATTCAACCATATATATACTGTATATATATATATATATGTTATATATATATAAATAAAAGAGGAAGGACTTCCCCCTGGAATGCTAGAGCATGGTTTGGAGCATGAAAGCGTAACCCTGCTGGGCACATGGCCACACGCCAGAGGACGCCTGAACCTTTGTTGAGCCCTATTTAGCAGCACTAACACCACACCCATAAGTGCTGCCAAAAGAAGCTTGTTGGACACCAGGACACCTTTCCAACGACCGTTATGTAAATGTAGAAGCCATAAAAAAAGCCAGTGCAGATGACCCTATTAAAGGTGAACATTTGCGCAGTAGTCTGCTTTTCGGACTAACACTGACAGATGGGTGAGCAAGTCCTTATCAGGATAGCAAGCCAGCCAGGATGCCATAATCGAAGAATGTCTTGTTTGTAGACACTACTAGATGGGATGCCTTATAATTTCTTTCCTGGCTGGGATGCTGGAAGGATGAATGGACTGGTGAGAGCTGAAACCCGGGAGCAGGTCATCTCCCATATTGACAGATGACAGTGGTCTTAACAAGTAGTCCCAGTTGGACTGTATAAAAGTGCAGCCATGTAGAGGCTCTTCGGTGATGATAGAGGGTGCTGCCAGAGGAGGACTTCCCTGGTTTCTGTATGACCCAGAAGTGCTTCAAACAAACCACGCCATGTCACTGGAAGTATTCCTGGGTCAAACTTAAAAGGAGCCTGCCACCATACTTCAGAGAGATAGAGTCAGGAGGCTGCAGGTATGGGTTTTGTGATTGTTTTTGGCACTATTTATTTTATTATTGCATCTTGTTCAATTAAAAATCTTTTTTTTGAACCAGGGGTTGTATTGGGTCTTGTGTGTCTCATGGGGCTTGGTGGCACCCCCTGCTACTCACAGTTGGCATAATTGGCATAATTTCTGGCCATATGTTTGGCAGGAACCTCTTTCATAAATTTATTGTGTCCAGACCCAGACCTTTTAAATATTCCACACACCTGGTGTCACATCACCAGCTTAAAAATGGGTAAGAAATCAGACAAGAAATCCAGTGTACAGAGAACCTATAGATGTTTACTGGACTTTAAATAAGTGAGAGAATGTTTGGACATGTATGATGACGGCTAGCCTTTGTATTGTGCGGAAGACTGGGACCCACACTGACAACAGGAGTGAGGTATCCTCTTTGATGAGGCCCACCTTGTAACAGGTGGAAAGAGAGAGTGTAAAAGAGCGACTGTTTAAGTCTTTATATTGGCTGTAGTAATTGGTATATTTAAGCTGTGTGGATTAAAAATCCTTTATTTGAACCCGAAGTAGTGTTGGGTCTAGTGTGTGCGGGGTTTGGGGGATCCACAGCAATATATATATATATTGTGTATACATACACATGATAGGAACCAACTCCATATAGGTTTGTGGAAAGAAACATCAACACTTCCAGGCTTTATTGTCACCTTATGGAATGGCACAGTGTGGCCACTTACTATATTTAAAAGGTTTGCTCTGCAGAAGAATTAATACCTGGGTTACAAAGACATTATAGTGTGAGAGGTGTAAAAGTTTTTGTTAATGGATATGTTTTAGCATTTACATCAGGAGCTAGTAGAGAGTTATCAAGTTTTACTTAGACAGTCACAACGTGTTTTTTTGTGTCTTGCAAGTCCCATAAGAATATACCTTTCTTAGTGCCAATTAAGTGCTGCTTATATATTCTTAGGTTAATAGGTTTTAAGCTAAGCTAAATAGAGCTAAACCAAACTGAGGCTTTCCTTTTTAAAGATTTAATTTACCTCATATGCCAGTATAGTGAAGGTTTGACTACATTACTTTCAGAATTCAGAACTTTGTTAATTTGTTACTAGCGTTAGAAATTTTTCTAGTGCTCAGTCATGAGTAAATCCATTTGCATATTTTGAAATTTATATGATTTTTGGAAATAGTAATGGTTAACCCATTTGCTTATATGCAAAATGGCACTTATGATACCCAATGGCGGATGTGCACATACTGCATGTAGTAATGATATTCATGGCATACCAATGCACTATATTTGCCTCTGCTGATGAAACCATTAAATTGTGACATAGCAACCACCAAAACATGCACAAAACAAGGGGAAAGGGGCTGAACAAAATCCAAAAACCTAAGGGTAGAATAGAGCAAAGGTTAGTACAAGCAGGTGCTAAATCACCCTGAGTTCCTAACAAGAGTACAGTAGTTGTATATAAAGGTTGTAGCTATTAGTTGCTCTATACCATTGAACTTCCCAGAATATGAATAAATCTCAATATACTCTTTATATAGTATGTAATTTTCTGACAGGTCTTTTCTTACCATAGAATTTATTCAGGACAGGAGCAAATAAAAACTAACCAAATTATAATCTGAAAGGGTTTCAGATAACAGTAGGTATAATTGAATTTTTAAAGTTACCACTACGGGTTTTGTGATCTCAACTTTTGGAATTTCTGATGCTTATATTATTTTTTGTAAACATTTGCATTTGTCGTTTGTTTTTTGCACATTTTGAATTTTTAAATCACTGTTCTGTCAATGCCATTTTGTGCCAGTGTTTACGGCTATGGCCATATTATTTATGGTCATTTTGTCCATGGCTAGTTGAAGAGTGTTGTACCGTGTTAGCCATAGATTGATACAGGAGAAAGTAGCGTGTCATTTCACCCTACTTTTTCCATTGCTAGTTGAGTAATGCCGGGTTTCTATTGACAGTTTGTGTCATCATGACCTGCCTATGAAAGATGGCATCACACAGTTTTAAACATATGTCCATCAGATTAAACTGGGGGGTAAACACTACCTTGACACAAACAGCACCATTTAAAAGTTGAGTATCTGTAGTTAAATTCTGTTTCCATTGCATTTTCTTCACTCTCATGACAAAGGTGGTCAATGTGACTAGTGCTGGAATCATGATCAATTGCAGTGAAAACCATGCGGATTGAACTGAACCAAGGCCTCAGAGGCCTAGGATCCATGAGGCAACTACAGCGGCAGCTACAACCGAAACCAACAGTAACAGCCGTTGTCACTAGGATCATAGCTGTGCTTTGACGTAGGGGGCTGTCCAGTTATCCAGATACCTTACTTTAAACATGTTCACAAAAGATGTTATGCTGAAGGTCAGAAACAACCAAGCTGTTGGTCACCTTGGAACTTGCTGTCCTTTGCGAAAAACAGCAAGAGCAAACCAATTAGAATAAACTTTACAGCAAAGTACTGCAGTAGTGTCATGAAGAGGACTGGAGTAAGAGGTGTGAACTTGTGCCTTGATAATCAATCTATAAGAGTTATAGTGCTCTGGGTATTACAAGAGCCCTTAGACAAAAGACCAGAAAAAATATATGCCTACCAGGACAATTTCCAGGTCAATTATTTGATCATTTATCCACAATGAACATCTCTATAATTAGAAACCTTATACATTGTGAAATATTTCCTTGATTGAGACAGTTCTGTAGATGGCTTTTGCAAATTAAAATCGTAGGTCACCTACAGCTAAAAAAAAAATCTGTCAGACTTATGCCGTAACATAAACAGAAATAAGAACAATTGAATGTGTAGATATTGTGAAAAATAAACATTTTCATGCATATTAGTGGATGTTACGGGCAGGCATTTTTCACTCATTTTGACATTTTTCCTGTCCATATACGGTCTTTGAAACCAAATGCTCCCCATCCATCCATCCATCCATTACCCAACCTGCTATATCCTAACTACAGGGTCACGGGGGTCTGCTGGTGCCAATCCCAGCCAACACAGGGCGCAAGGCAGGAAACAAACCCCGAGCAGGGCGCCAGCCCACTGCAGACCAAATGCTCCCCCAAAAAATAATTTCAAACAAGCACATTTTTAATATGGGATGGATACACTGTTTCTGATGTGTGCCCACTATGCTTTTTTCACCAGCAGCTGAATAAGCGTGCTGCTGAGTATAGGCTCACATTTAGAGGCATTCTCTTTCTCTTCTGCTCTGTTTTTTAACTATGCACATTGAATGGTACAGAATTATGCCTGGTAATCATTAGGGACATTTTTAAATAAATTCAGTTTGATTGTATTTTCTGTCATCACACAAGGTTCTTTAGGTGGGCCATAAGTTCTGAGAGCATTTTGAAATGAAAAGATAACAGTAGCAGTTGCTCAAGTTTTACATTTTACCATCTTTGTATATTTTTAGAATTGTTTAATTGTAATACAGTCTTCTAGCAATGCTCAGTTTTTTAATACACTACATAGTGCACTCCACTTAAATAATTTACTGACTGGTGTAGCTTTGTGGAAAACTAATGCCATTCTATCAGCTATCGAATTGTGAAGTCAGTGGCTGCATCTCCTTCTCTCAGTGGTGGGGGGACCTTGGATTTGATTGATTGTGGGCAGGTCTGCATGCTATTTAATTGTTTATCCTGTGGGGACAATGCTGGATAGTGGGCATGTAAAAGAAGATGAGAGGAAAGGAAAACTGGAAAGGAGCTATGCTTGATTGCATTGCACAGGTGACCAGAAGAGAAATCATATGATGGATTTTTTACTTTTTATTAAAAGTAAACTTAGATCTACTAATAGTATTTCTTTGTATTTATTACAGTACATCTTTTTATACAACTTGTTTTTTTTTTGTTTTTTTGAATTACATGTTTCCAATATCATGGACAAAACAACTACAAGACATTTGGTGGAAAGTCCATACTACCACTGCATTTTCCTTCCTGTGCCTAGAAGAATAGTGAATTTTAGTTTTAATTTTGTGTTTCGTTGAGCTCAAAGAGCTTTGAGGTCATTCACAACAGAAACTGATCTTTATTTATATTTCAGCTGGCAAGATAGTTTTTATTATGAGAAGACATAATCTTTGAGTAAATGTATATTTTTACTGCAGGCAGATGCAGAAAAATCACTGATTTGGAATTTAAGGGAAGCATTAGACTTTTTAGAGTAAAATAGATAAAATGGCGAAATCAGAGTGTTACACTTTAAAAAGTCTCTCAGTGTCACAGGAAAATAGGAATTAATTAACTTGCCCATTTCTGGTTTTGGCTTATTTTTGCCACACACAAAAATAAGTGTTTATTAAGTACGTGATGAGTATTTTTTAATCAGATACTTCAATTTTTATAGCAGGTATCTGGCTGCATATTTAATCTAGTACATCTGTAAGAGCCAGTCTTAGAAAGTTAATGCTTTAAGGTCAATTCAGATAGTGTTTGCTTGACTCCAATAGAGCATTAGCTTCTTATAGATATCTAGAGTATGCTATAGCCTTTTACCCCTTGTAAGTAACATGAGATAAAACTTTCTTGCTATATCTGTAGAGCAGAGTGTAAATTAAGCCAGTTTGGAATAGGTAAATTGCTAACTTGGACTGAAAGACCCATTTGCAGTTTGTAAATGGGATATGCATACAGTTTTCTGACCGTTTAGAAATGGTTCAACTATATGAGCAACCTTAAAGAATGAAACAAGATATAAAAGCTTTAAACAAAACTTTTCTTAAACAAGAACTTTTCTTTTCTTTGCTATATAAACTTTTTCTCTATTTTTGTGTGAACTGTTTTACCTTGAAAGTTTACTAAAGCTTTTAAAAACAAAGATATTTTGTCTGTGGAATCATATTAACTTGTCATGCTATTGCCAGAATTCCATGAAGCAAACTAAAGCTGCAGAACTTTTGTAATTTTGGGTAAAAGCAGCTACAACATCCTTACTAAAATTATTTCATTTGTTATGTTCTGAATATTTTCTGTTTAAGATTACTTATAGAGTAAGAAGAGTATCTGTTTTACTGGCCTGTTTTATAAAATTGAAATAAATACTTAAATACCTGCTTTACACAATAAATATTTAGCTCTTTATTTGAAAAAAAAATTAAGTGTGAGCTGTTTAACTTTTAATATTGGTTTTAAAAGTAAGGTGTAAACAAGTATTTACTCCTTAATAAAAGCAATAACCTATTGGTTCGTTTCTGCTTATGAAAGAAACCAAGAGAACTGAAGTTTAAATTGAGAGGAGTATATTTTGTGTTACTCTATATCCCAATTAAATTTATGATTTTCATTAAATGTTTGTTTTATGCTAGTAATCATGTAGCAATTAGTGTTTCTGTCTTTCTTCTTTATGAAGTTTACACATTTTCTCCATGATCACATGAGTGAGTTTCCTCCTGGGACTTTGCTTTCCATCCCATAGTCGAAATACCAGTGCAGAAGCATGAAGTCTAATGTTGGATATATACCTTGTGCATCTTGCTGTTAGGGTAAGCCAAGGTACTCTGGCTTAGTGAACAAAGACTACTTTCGTTATGCGCCATCATGGAGTAATGACTTCTGGGTCTTAACTTGATTGGAGTGTTCTTTCTGTGACAATTCATGCTATCATCTAATGTGGTCTACCTAATTTTCTGTATTAAAAGTCACAACAGTGCACTCTATGTGGGAGAAACTGGACAAACACTCTGGCAAAGAATGAACTTAAACAGGTTCCACATTAAGCTTGGCAACAGAGATGGTCCTGTAGCAGCTCACTTCAACAGCCATGGACACTGTGAGAGGGACTTTAAAGTCACAGGGCTTACGGGCAACTTCAGGACACGGAAAGAGAGAAAAGAATGGGAAGTTAAACTCATGCTAAAATTTAACAAATTACAAAATGGTTTAAATAGAGACAAGAGTTTTATGGCCAGATATGAGGACTGATTGCGTCTTTTGGACTGACCCAGACAACCTGACTACAGATCCACATTGTATAGACTCAGAAACACATCAGAAACTTAAAAATCTTTGTTGGATAGTTATCTTATCAAAAGATCTTGACTATACAATGTTCTCCTATTAATTTTTTTTACATCTAAGTTGTCTCACTTAAAGGTTTTCCAATGCTGTATCTGTCCTAGTGCCTATATAAACACAGGGAATTTCTGTATTACATCTTGCCTGAAGAAGGGACCTGAGCTGCCTCAAAGCTTGCATATTGTAATCTTTTTAGGCAGTTAATAAAAGGTATCATTTTGCTTGACTACTGTGCTTTTGTAAATTTCCATTCAGAGATAAAGTGTAGCTTAAAATAATCTAGTATGAATAGGTGTGCTTGTGAGTGAAACCTTACTGTTTCATTACTGCTTAAAGTATATCACTGTAAAATTGGACTGTATCGTCTAATGACGTCTAATGCTAATTTAAAGTCCCGTGAGAGATAAGTTCAAGTCCTGCGAGACAAGACTTTATGCAAAGAGATTTTGAAAAATCCTTCCCTCCTCTCAAACATTTACAGCCACACACACAGTACAATCATTTCTCATTCGTGTGAATGCTATTGTCAGACACAATTCATGTGGTCTCAGCACCTATAAATTTTTACATCACGATACAAGTCCAAACATGGAATCAAAATTCAATGCAATGTTGACAAAAAGGTAATTCCAAATATTATTTTTATTGAAGTGTTTCAGTAAAAGTATAAGTTTAAAAAGTATTTGTGTGTTAATTTCAAAGCCAAAAAAAATGAAAACGTATAATGCAACAAATACCTCTAACGCAACCTGAAACATAAATGCAGAGCAGGTTAGAGATTATGAAAGTACCAAAATTCAAAAGTCTCAAAAAACTGATAGTAAAGATCGCATCAGCGCTAACAATTGGAAATTATTACTCAGTGAAATAATGGAACAGCGAAAAGAGATGGAATATATGGACATAGGTGATATGACAGAAATATGTCGATATTGTTTGGCTTTAAACTTTAAGTCGGAGACTTGTAGATCATCTAATTCATGTTGCCATCAGGGAAAAGTAGTGTTTCTTCTCAATGAAGAGGCCTATCTGCGAGAATAAAAAGATTTGTTGTTTGGTGAAAGTGAAATCCACATACGCGAGCGACAGAGACTCGAAGTAGCTGATGCGTAGCGCAGGCAGGGGGGCGTTGGCGAGTGAAGTGAGTGGGGGCGAAGCCCCTAGTATTAAAAAATACACATGGTTTGCATTTACAGTATATACAATGTGAATTGCAGTGTTCAGTGCCCAGTTCTGCATTAGTCCTTTTGTTAGCTAGAATAATTCTTGAACCCACAATCTTGATGTGAGTAGACAAGAACAATGAATTTCATTTATACTTTGTCCAAGGCTAATTTCTGATTTGTGCCCAGTAAATATAATAGGTTAAAAAAATGTATAAATGAATCAAGTCAAATAATCAATATTTATTTTTTTTGGTCTCAGGACAGGCTTTTGCAATGTAGTAGAATGTAGGTTATAATTATAAATATTTCATGCTAAATTGGAGAGAGGCTAAATCGCTTGATTACTGGTCACATACTTAATGTCAGTGCCTGGTGTTGGTCTTTGATCTTATTGTTCCTAACTTCTTGACCAACATACT
Organism: Polypterus bichir lapradei; assembly: GCA_026402145.1. NCBI lineage: Eukaryota > Metazoa > Chordata > Cladistia > Polypteriformes > Polypteridae > Polypterus > Polypterus bichir. The sequence continues at coordinate 30,183,947 of JANRMT010062821.1, read as the reverse complement.
GCTTGCCTGCATTATTTATAGTACGGTATACAGTTGGCACTTTCAAAACTAGAATAGTTTGTAATCAACAAAACATTTAATTATACCCAATTTATGGTTAGCTAAAACTGAGCTGTAATGGTTTTACAGAAGATACCTCATGAGCTAATTACTTCCTTATATTTAGAAACCAAAATACGTAATGAGAAAAAATATATTTACCCATGTTACACTGTAATTATGTCTTTGACCAGATTAGTTAATTTAGGCTCTTAGAATTTCCATCCTCAGAAAATATGTTTCTCCACAGAGAGCTAAAATAGGTTAAAATTTGTACAGTTTTACAAAAGGAATAACTTCCACCTACCACATCCATGGTAGGCCTTCTGCAAAGAAGTCTAATGTATAAAATAAAGGTTAATAGTAGGGGAGTGCGATATTGGGAAAAAAATTATATTTCAGTATTTTCTGGGACTTTGATGACAACGATATTAAGACGATGTTTTGCATCCTTTAAAAACATGTTTGTAAAAGTCTTACTGATCTAGCCTGGTCTAGAATATTAATTTTTAGCTTACTAATGAGATTAAGGGAAACAACAGTTAAGGAAAACAGGTCTTATTTATGTACTTATACTGAAGTAAAATAGCACAAAAACATTAAAATCACCAGTCAAAGTATTACTGAGATAAACTGGCCCACAGGATTTACACAAAAAATTGCACTAAGACCAACAAAACTGTTTTAATGAGAGCATTTTAAACAGACACCTTAATATAAAGAAGATATGAATCCAAAGGGAATATAATATTAATCATAATTGAAATACACAGCATGAATATTACAGTCTGGATAAACATAAACTGTTGTGCTGTAAGGTGAATTGTGCAGTATACAAGCAAGAACAAAAACTTAACATACTGTACTGTTGTGTAAGAAAAAAAAACTATAGCATTTGTCAACAAGTTCTGTTATATATTGCACAAAGATACAAAAAAACAAACCTGTAACATTTTTAAACAAATTACTAGCTTCAAGTTCTGTCCAATGTAACACAAAAATACCAGAAAAAATAAAACAATTGTAAAACTCTACTGTGGTAACTTCAAGTTGTGTGACAGTCTGTCCACAGCATCTGGCTTCAGAGCAGCAAGGTTACATGTTACAACATTATCTCTCTGATGCTAAATGCCCTCTTAGAAGAGCTGCTTGAGGCAGGGATGCACAGTTACTTTTTTTGCAAGTTTCCTCAATCTGGGGAAGCATACTTCTTGTGCTTTCCACCACTCAAGTGGATTTGTCTCACTGTCCACCACAGGTACTTTCAAGTAGCTCTTTTTCAATGGCAGTGTTCAGAGACTCACCTTCTCTGAGTTCCTGTGTTTTTTTGAAATAGCTGCCCAAAGATTTTTTTTTCTTTTTTGCTCCTTCCCTTGTATCATCACCTGCTCCAACTTCTGCAGCCATAACGCAAGCTGAAGCAGTTGAGGGACCTGGGGCTGGGCTGTCTTCCTCTGTCACCATAGCCATGAGATCTATCCGAGCTGCTGTTATAATGGCTTCGATCCTGATATCATTATTGTAGCGTTTTTTGTTTAAATAAACTGTTAATGTGTTGTTACATCATTACAGTTTGTGGGTTTTGAACCAGGTTAACACCTAAGTGTTAAACAGAAGAGAGCTGAAAGAAACTCATTCTAAAATGTCTAATAACTTAATATTTTAGAGCTTACATAACATTTTATGAACCGATCATTTTGGGAGGAAAACGAAAAAGTTCTTTAGCAGATTGAGTAAATCTCCCTGCATCTAACTGTGCAAACCCAGATAATATTACATGGACGAGTCTGAAATCCTAACCCTGCCTGTATATGTGCACACCCCTCTGAGCTCTGCACCTCGCTCCTCTGAACTCCGTCTCTGCACCATCCCGCGCTCTGAAACAAGGACCTGCTCCACCTGTGCGCTCACTTGCGTTACACGCAGTAGTCTATCCTGTTTCTGTTAGGTTACATGAGACAGTGAATGCATGGACTCTCAAGACATGTTTTTGGTTGTTTGTTTACAAAATGAGTGACATACTCAATAATTTCAACTCACAGATTGTTAAAACAACAATTAAAATATTATCATAGATGATACATACTGCACACTCCTAGTTAATAGTTGACAAGTTTTTTTTCTTTGTTATCTGGCACCTATCTACAAACAGAACAGTAGATAGTAATCATGGTAATAAACTGACTTTTTAGTCACATACCTTGTTTTGTTATAGAGCCTCCAGCCTCTCTTTTTATTATGTATTAAAATTTAATTTCCTGCTTGTGTTGGTGGTTTTAATCTTGAGCAATATTTTTAAAAAAATTGCATAATGTAGTGATTTTAGTGTTCCTTTCCCTGTCTCTATTTGATGTTTTCTGTATTTGACCTAAAAGCTCAGCATGTGTATCATCATTTGTCCCAGTTTTGTGCTGTAATTTTTTATCAAATCTAATCTGAACTGAATAGGACTTGATGTTTTTCACTAGTAAATGGCTTTAAGTGCTTTTTCTGCAATACTTAGTGACATGGGGTGACCCTTTGAGATGGAAACAAAGACCAGGACTCTAAGATGAGTTTCTGGATCACATATAAGGTAACGCCTCTGAAAGAGTAGGTGGACTCCTCCCCAGACCAAGAAGAGAGTACCTATAGGAGCCTATGAATAACACATGTTGGACTCCCCTTTCGTAGATGTTGAAGACCAGAGAAAAATATACTCTCTTAATACCTAGCTGGTATTTAATGGGTATTCTGAGAGGCTTATCAGAGTCATATTGATTTAACCCAGATTAGTTAGCCAAAAAGCTGAGATACATATCTGGTAAATTAAGCTGCAGAGATTTGAGCCACTGGCAAAATCATTCTGTGTTACTTTTGTGTCTAATAGCAGGTAGATTCATTAGTAAAATAAACAGAGAAATAAAACATGGGTAAAGGATTACGTTGCGTCTTTTTAGATGGGAGTCTGGATATGACCACCAAATAAGTGGTTCTTCTGCTTAAGACCATTTCTAGTGGGAAGCACTGGGTTCAGGTAGACAGACACTGAAAGTGATATCAGCGGGGGAGCACTGTCAATCTTCCGGTCTGCAGAGGGAGAGAAAAAAAAAGCGCCAGCCCTTGGAGCAACAGAGAATTACGACCACCAGAGCCCTTAAACTGTCCCCTATACACACGTGCCTGACAATGTCTATTCCTCAGGGTATGAAACAATACTTTTGATATAACACCTGAGTAGAGACACTATATACAAACTTACTGAGGAGCTACCCTCAGTTCCACTCTCTTTACCTTCCTCCTCTCCTCTTTCCTCCGGACACTTCCCCCCCTCTTCTTTTCCTTCTTCGGCCAACGGTTGGCTAACAATACTGGTGGTGGTCGTTGTTAACCCGGGACTTGACTGATCCGGTATGGGAATCTCCATTGTTGTCCACATGTTGATCTGGCAAAATTTTACACTGGATGTCCTTCCTGCTGTAACCCTTCCCATTTATCCGGGCTTGGGACCGTCACGAAGAAACACTATTTTGTGCATCCCCTGTGGCTGGGTTAGAGCAGTTTCTGAAGTAATTACTGATATTTCTAAAATTAAACAGGTATATGCAACATAATCTAATACTGAACTACAAAAATGGGTATCAATACAAACAAAATGTAATTCTCTGACTGCAAGAGAAACAGGGCTACTAATTCTTAAGTAATGCCTTTCTCATTGTGAGCACTGGGAAAAGAGTAATATAGTTTTAGCTTAAGAAAGACATAAAAAGGAAGTTTGGAGTACAATCGTCAAAATTAATAACACTGCACTGAAGTCAGTGAACACAAAGAAATATTTAATTTATTTAAGGAATACATTGACATTTTATGCTCTTTGAAAATCTGGTTTATTCCAAAGATTTCTTTGATAAAAAAGAAATGGCACAGCTTGTCCCACTGTATGTAGAACAGCTGAATAAGCCTCTAAGACTTTCTGAAATTGAAAAAGTGAGAAAGCTGCCGGCCCAGATGGTGATCTGGCAGAATTCTATAAAAAGTTATCTGTTACATTAGCACAGTTAATTCTAGCTCTTTATACGGAAACTAGAGAAGAAAACATAGTGTACAACCAAATGGCATGTTATTTACCATCAAACCATTGTCAGTTGTTTAGTATATATAACCCAGCAGCATCTAAGTAGGGCTGCCAAAATAGCTAAAAATTAAGTTTTGAATCTCACATTAAAGTAAGTATACATTCAGAATTCCATGTGCTAAATACTTTATATGCTTCATTATATTTATACCATTGTTTCATTTTTCAAAAGTTTAAAATTCTGCTCTTAGTACAACTCTACATGCAGAAGCAGAGCAGTGTGGGGAAAAAAATGACTGTGTTTTGAATGCATGCGTGTAAGTAACAAAAGGATGTCAGTTTTAGTAATGACGATGGAAGCTAACACTTTAAAATTATGAAAATGCAGATTTTGGAAGTGATTTGTAAAAATACATCTGTAGAATACTGCAGTAGACTAAAAACTCTCTGCGGGCTCCGGAGTCTACAAGAGAAAGCATAACTTTCATCAGCTGAGATAAAACTCTTTATATTTTGGCTTCGAGACTAATATTGCTTGTAATCTAGTAGCAAGAGTCAAGTCAGCTAATGTATTATGATCAGCTATTGTTAAGACTACAATTAATAACCCAGTGGACAAATTATTAACTTTATAATTATAGTTTCTCTTTCTGAATTTTGAAGTATATCTGCACTACCTATAAAAAATATTCCCTTCTTTAAACATTTCACATTTTATTGTTGTACAACAATGAATCACAGTGGAGTTAATGTGGCTTTTTGACCTTGATCAAAAAAACAATGAAAATGAATCTTTACAAAGTGATTTAAATGAATTACAAGTATAAAACACAAAATAATTATAATCTCATAAGTATTAAAAGTTAGTATTCAATAGATACGTCTTTTGCAGAAATTATAGCCTTGTATGAATAGGTCGCTGTATGCACTGACAATCATGACACTGTCATTTTTCTCCATTCTTCTCTGGAAAACTGCTCAATCTCTGTTAAGGCTGCATTGGAATCATGAGTGAACAGCCTTTTTAAAATTCAGCCACAAGTTCACAATTCGATTGTAAGACCTGGACTCTGATGCGGCTGTTCCAAGGCATTAATTGTGATATTTTATGCCATTCCTGTGTAACTTTCACTTTGTACTTTAGGTCACAATTTTGGGTTTGTCTGAATGGATTAAGCTGTTACATTCCATTTCTTTAGCCTTTGTTTATATAAATAATATAGCCTGCCTGTATCACTTTAGGGTGAAGAACCACACAGGGCTGCTCATTATCACCAATACTATTATTATCAAAACCCTCATAAATAAACAGAGATTCAGAAGATTATGATGGAAGTACTTGAACAAAAAGTGTCTCTATATGCTGATGATACAGTATGTGGCTGTATATTACTCATTCATATTTATCACTGGTGCATGTATCTAATAATTAGAGGGATTCAGTAAAATTTCTGAGTTCAAGAATAAGTGGAATAAGAGCATGTTATTGCGCAGTAAATAGTCTTGCATGGCAGCCTGAATTTAATTTATTTTTTTAATTGTTTCTTGACAGTTGATATATCTAAGAGCCACAATTACAAAAATGTTTAAAGAGCTATTCAAACTTAATTTTTACAGCTTGATGGAAATTATTATTAAAGATATTAGTAGATACTCTTCATTTCACATTAGCAGGGAGAATTATAATAGTTAAAAAGAATATCCTTTCAAAGTTGCTGTATCTCTTTCTTTAAGAAATATATACAATTGTAAATGTCGTGCCACCAGCGATATCTGCCTTCTCCCAGAGCCTTTGGGCAACAGCTCAAGATATGCTCAAAGCTCCCCTTTTTCCAACACAGGGAGCATGCTGTTGTATCAACAAAGCTCCAGAAATGGAGATTGAATGGGCTAGGAAGGACATCATAGACAGACTGAACCAAAAATCCAATACGAATCCAGAGAAATAACACAATACTTTTGTGAAATAGTGCAATAATTTTACAAATAACATGATAATTATTGCATAATAATTAGAACATCAGAACAATCTAGATGAGAACAAGCTATTCAACACAACTGAATAATTAATAAAAAAAAAAAGTACCATAAATTTACACCGACTGTTACAGACTCAAGTCAAATGTATGCTTTTATTCTATAATAGTAACAATAAGAGCAGTTCACTACTCAAAATGGCAAATCTAGAAAGAGGCTGGAATCGAACCTGCAACCTCTTGATTATGAGTTAGCAGTTCTTACTGTTGCACCACCCAAGCAGTCATGTCAATGCTGTACAATAACCCAATTTTTTTTTCTTCGGTTATATTCTTGAATAAAAGTGCCCTTGTTTTGTTATACTTGTAACTTTTGTGAAAGTGTTTATTTGATATGTGGACTTCAGGTTTCACACATTATACCCTTCATGTCAAAATTATGTTATTAGTATTATAACATTAAAAAAGTTTCTGTTTTAGGTTCGTGTTCAACATTTCTTGCCTCGCATTTCCTTTCATCCTACATTTACCCAGATCGTTGTAGATACGGAATACACATGAAATGCATGTGTTCCAAATAACAATATATTATTTACCCAGTATAACTCCAGGCACCTCACCCAGATAAACAAACTTGAGCTGGGACAACTTTTTGTCTGACTTGAGCAGCGGCGGTGGGGGCATGGGATAGCAGGCTGCTTGCTGCTTGAGCTGATCGGCACATTTGCAAAACAGAAGACGCTAATGGAGAGGTGCAAAGGAATTTCAGGTGGCCCGGGATCACAAGTTTTTTCGTAGACTTCAGGAATTCTAGTGTTAACATATTGTGTTAAAAAACAATCACTGAGTACTTCTAAAAACTCTTGTGTTTCGCCATGTGCAAGGTTATCCCAGTTAATATTCAGATAATTAAAGTCTCCCATGACTATAATATCCCACTGTAAACTTCCCTTTTTAATATTACTAAAAAGATGTATGTTGAAATTACTGTCTGCATTGGGTGGTTTTTAACACACTCCTAAAATATGGCCTCTTTCCCTAATTCTTTGCAGGCAAAGCCACATGTCCTCACTAAGATGCAGCTCATTGTCCAACTGAAGAGGACTTGCATTTAAATTCTGTTTGATATAAATTCAATACTTTGGTGGAATAACAATACATTTGCAAAATAACACAATAATTGTTTTTGAAATGGCAAGAATAAGCTTACACAGTCATTTATTTACAAAATCAACAAAACTAAAAATTAAAGTGGAAACTGTTTTCTAGTTGAAAGGATTGTGTTCTGAGGCATGACAACTGAAATTAACTGTTCACAACTCATTTATTTTTTATTTACTTATTCAGTAGCTGGTTTGCAATGTAGGTGTGGTATCCCATTAGTTAGTACTGCTATTTCACAAACCCATCATTCTAAAATTAGCACTCCTGTCTATTTTATTTACATATTGTTTTTTCCTGGATACTCTGGTTTTTATTTTACAATGTGAAGATGTTCCATTTAGTTGAATGGTGATTCTTATTTGGCTAAATAGGTTTGTGTTAATTTTAAATGGCTTACATGCATTGTTGCTGAGAAAGGTTCCAGAGTCCCTGAGACCCATAACTGGATTAAGCAGGTTTAAGAATGTTATATTAATCTAATTCAGGAATATGGCATGCCAGAGAGAATTCAGGCAGCATTGGGCATAAGGCAGGAGCCAACTTTGCATGGTGCCATCAGGGGTATACTTAAACACAGACTCCCACTCAGTCATACAAGTCAATTTAGTGTGGCCAGTCAACTTAACGTGCATGCCTATGGAATCTGTGAAGAAAACGGGAGGTCAAGCAGATATGGGGCAGCATGAAAACTACACACATTCAGTTACTTTGCTGGTTTTCAAATCCAGTCATCTGGAAATGTGAGAAAGCAGTGCAAAATATTGTGCCATCCTATTGTTTCTATGTATATGCTTAAATGTTGTGGCAGTGGGGTTCTATGTCACTAATCCTGTTTCAGTTTTCTTGCAGTGTATCGTTAAATCTTAATCACATACCTCAAACTGAGATTAAGGCAAAGAAAAAAATGTAGCTGACTGTAGGTTGCAGTATAATGATCAAAGCAGTAAAAATCATCTTGATCACAGTATGGTGTAGTTATCCACTTAGAGTGTGTCATAGGTGTGCTTTTAAAAACTACAATCAAGCCTGGTTGATGTTTAAAAATGGACAGTTTCAGTCATTGTTTCAGCCAAGCAATAATAAAAATAAATGGGAAGGGAATATTTCATAAAAGTAAAATAGACCAGCTATGCTCTGACCCATTCCCTGAGGTCTGTTGGGTCAATCAGGTTTCATTGGAGAAAATCATTTAATCTAAAGCTATTATGTCTTTTATTAGTCTATGCTCTGTTGGACATCGCTTTAAAGTAAAATTATGTTCACATGTGAATAACTTCAATAATAATGTCTGATGGCTAGTATTTGGACTGTACCTGAAGCACAGTTGGTAGTACTGTAGTGGAAAAAAACATGCTTTATAGGAATCAGTAACTCATGCCATATAGATCAGTGATTTTGGGCAACATTAAAGGAGTGTAATAAACTCGAAGTTACCTTTTTTGTAGAATAAGCTTTGGCGTTGCAATCTTTAAAATCTCTTTGAAAACTGTCCTTTTCCCACAAAATCCTTTTGCAAAAAATCCTTGAAAGGGTAAAGTGTCCCTTGTTATGAACTAATGGAGATATTCTGTCTAGTGATAGTTCTATCTTTGAGCTTGTTGTAGTAAGATTAAAAACTGAGAGAATAGGTTTGTGACATCTTTTAAATGCACAAAACAGCATAAGAAATATTCTGCTGTTTTTCTTCAGGGTGCGTATACTTTATTGAAGATTTTATATAAGCAAATATAAGAAGAAAAAAAATATCCATATAAAGAAATGCATATCAAAATTGACTCATATATTAAAGAATATTCATGAGATAATTCCATACCTAATTGGTTTCACTCAATCAGACTTTTATTGTTCTGAAATGCCTTTCACAGGGGACACCATCACAAACCAACAAAATATCTCTACTTTAAGAGAAACACATAAAAACTCTTGTGTCGTTGGTTGATATTCCAGCCTAGGCACTTTTTATATGGAGTTTTGCATATATTTTTACTGGTACTTTGATCTTCCTTTAGTATTCCAAAGGCACGTACACTAAGTTATGTTAAATGGCCTCTCTAAATTGGCCCAGTTTGGGTATGTGTGTTAGTGTACCCAGTGATGGACTAGCACTCCATCCTCAAAGGTCACTGGCCTTAATAGCCCTGAACTGGAGTTGCCTCCATAGTATTATGCTTCCCCAAGGAATAACAAGCCAAAAGCGTGTTTTTTTCAACAAGAAAAATGTTATTACTTGTAACAGAAATGTGAATTCCAAAACGTTAACATAAATACAGCAGGATATGTGTGTCTAGTGTTCATTGTTATACTGACTCAGGTTTAGTACATATCCTTTGTGTGATGTGTTTTGAAACTTGTCCAATTTTGCATTTAGGACAGTAGAAGCCTGTTTCTTTGATCATTTTTCTTATATTTTTTACTGTTGCTTGCACCTGAGAGCACTGGAGACCTGCTCAATTGTGTTATTGCAGACTTCCATAGCACAAGGCTTAGTGACTTCCATAACTCCTTTGACACTAACGATAACAGTTGCCACAGTGCTTAGGGGGGTAACATTTTGCTTGTTCTTGTGCTTGATCGCATTAATTTTTGTCTTTCTATCAAGCAGCTACTGTCGCACCACTGTGAAAATTCATGCAGCGTATATTCAGTCATACAGTGCTGTATCGTGTATTAGTTTCACTTTCTGTGACAACATCTAATGACCAATTCATACTGTCATTACTATTGCTCAGTTTGAGCAATGATTTAGTTTCAGTTTGTGAATAATGATGAGTCACTTTAGAATTACCATAAATTGACAGAAAGCATAAAATATTCATGTTTTTTTGTAGCATGATATTATTTCATCCACTGGATGGCAGCAGAATACTTTCTCAAGAGTTATTCAGGTGGATCATTACACATCACTCCAAGCCTGACTTAGGTTTAACAGTAATTGCATAGAATTCCAAGCCAGAGTAACGCTTGTGGTACTTGCTAAGGAGGTTGAAGGTATTTGACAATGGATGGATTGGTGGACTAAAGAGATTACTTTAAAAATACTCAAGTAAACATATAAAAACACTGTGGTACTAATTTTTGATATAAACACAGTGTTTTTTTGCATACAATTTTTGTTTACTGGAGATATGGTATTAAACTCATTATTTTGGTACTACAACTTAATTTTGTGGTTAAGCATAGTGCATTTTTATTGAACATTACATGCCAGTGAACTGCTTTATTATAGCCTAGTTTTAAATTCTACCAATTAGCTTTGCTTATGGACATACTACCTAATCACAACTCTTGCCTTTTTCCTAACATTACAAAAACATGTTTTATTAATTTTCTCTAATAGTGTTTACTTTACTAATGCAGTGCTATTTAAGAGTAATTTTTGAATCTTTCTGAAATATAATTATTTACATAAAAGTGAACCAAATGTAACATTTATGAATGCAAAAAACTGCAGCTGAGAACAATATAAGCTTAATAATTGTGATGTACATGAATAGCACATCAAACAAATGAATTAACTCTTGTCTGACACTGTTTTTGCAGAGGTGAAAAGAACATCTGTGTACACAGAGCTGTTGTTCTTCTCTGTGACCAAAGGTCACATATCAAAATGATGAAGTTATTAACTACAAGGATCACTGTGTAATTGCAGACTTAATTTCATTTAGCTGCAGTAAATACCTATAATGTCATTGTTCATCCAGTCAAGTAAAATACTGTTTTCAGTGTAAACTGTCCTATCTATCTATCTATCTATCTATCTATCTATCTATCTATCTATCTA
>JANRMT010062821.1:30040203-30172923 GCA_026402145.1 Polypterus bichir lapradei | reverse complement strand
CTATCTATCTATCTATCTATCTATCTATCTATCTATCTATCTATCTATCTATCTATCTATCTATCTATCAACGAACCAATGCAAAGTTGACTGATTGACTGGCTGACTCACTCATAGACAAAAACACAGTTTCCCATTTTGTTAAAAAATCAGATGTTACATCTAAGAAAGTTGGCATCCGCTAGGAAAACACACTTTGGATCATCTGTATTTAGGGGAACCCTCCCCAAACCCCACCCCCCATTAGAAAACCTAAATAGACAAAAATCTCAAAAACAATTTGGCTTATATAGAAAAAGAAAATTAGTCAACCTGTGTTTTCATGTTTGTCCATATTTATCTGTAATAATACTGTAGCATGTGAGTTATTCTTGAACATGTCATTTTTGGCTGTGATTGCATGGAGAACTGGAGCTGTCAATTCATACAAATGAATCACTTCAGCAGAACAGCCCTACTGAACAAGCAGTAGCTGTAATCCTGCAGAGAAATGGGCTTGTGGTGAATGAAGAAGGGTAGCTGCCATGCTCAGGAAAGAGAAATCATGTTGTGAGCTACATGGAAACTGAGATGTAAAGTGGATGAAGGAAAGTTTTGCTAAGCTCAAAAAAGGCTTTGTTAGCAAGGGCATCCTTGGGTACAAACAGTACTCCCTATTCTGTTGGCTCCTTCATACTCATAACAATGCAACATAAAATACATTCAGATTCAAGCCAGATTGGATTTTCAAGCATGGTTCAAGCCATGGGTACAGTGCAAGCCATGAGAATGGGCATGCCTTGTTCTTGTTGTTTGTGCAGATGAGTAAAATGATCCTTGGAGCACAGATGATGTGGACACTGTATATAGTTCACCATATTATTTCTTTTCACCTATTCTTTTCTTTGCAAGGTTTAAAATGTTTAGTTTATTGCATAGTCCATGTAAATGTATATTTCATACATTTCAATGCTGTATGTAATAAGTTAAAATAAACCATGATTTAGTATATATTGCTTTTGTTCTAAACCCCGAAAACGTTATTATCCGTACAAGATTACATATCAAAGGGTTACATTCAAGTTTGATTGAAGCTACCATTTTTATAGGTGCTAGGGTCACATTATATTTATACCCAAGGTTTCCATTTTTCCTATTACTTACCTATTGAATTCAAAACAATACAGTGTCCTTTAAATGCACTCTAAAACAAATATTGTATACAAAAAAGTACTAATTTTCTTACATAGTACTTCTGATACATCCAGTTAAACCTCAGTACTATAACGAAGGCCCATTGTCTTAGCAAATTTCCTAGGTGAAGCCATGTAACACAGCTAGTGCAATATATGAGAGTAATAAATAACCATTCACATTGAAAATTGACTTTGTGTGTCTGCAGTCCTACTAATAATACTAAATGCAGATCACAAAGCCATAATTTATCTTTTTTGGTCAAGTGTTCCTTATTATTTTCTTCTTCCTTTAATATCATTACCTCTCTAACTATTATAACTCAATTTTCTTTCAGGGTAATGGCTGCGAAAATTATACAAGAATGTTTTCAAGAAGAAAACCTAATTTGAATCTTGTATTTGCAAAAGTGGAAGTACAGGTAAGACTACTTATTGTGGCTTGAAAATCTGTTGTTGTTATGTGTATTAGATTAATAACTTTGTGTTAAAAACTTTGAGACATGGCTGTGCAAATTCTTGTACCAAAAATGCTTTTTTTTCAAATAACGGGCGCAAAAATTTTAAAAGGTAATTTCAGTGGTGATAAACATGAAGTGATTCAGTTTGGTTAAATAGAATAAATAACAGACTACACATTTCTTATTGTATCTTTTTCATATTCATAGTTTTCCTGTAGCCCTATTTTGCTTTTATGATAAGCCTGCGAGATTTATTCCAAGAAGTGCTGTACTGTACCAACAATATAAAATATCAAATTAAATGGAACAAAAAATCTAAACACATGCAATGTATATATATTGTACCAAGAACAGCCAGGTTCTCCCTCTCTCTCTCTGTCTCTCCCTATATATATATATATATATATATATATATATATACTGTATATATATATATATATATATATATATATAAATACTGTCTATCCATCCATCCATTATCCAACCCGCTATATCCTAACTACAGGGTCACTGGGGTCTGCTGGTGCCAGTCCCAGCCAACACAGGGCGCAAGGCAGGAAACAAACCCCAGGCACGGCGCCAGCCCACCGCAGGGCACACACACACACCAAGCACAATTGAGAATCGCCAATGCACCTAACCTGCATGTTTTTGGACTGTTGGGGGAAACCAGAGTACCCGGAGAAGCCCATGCAGACACGGTAAGAACATGCAAACTCCACACAGGGAGGACCCAGGAAGCGAACCCGGGTCTCCTAACTGCGAGGTAGCAGCGCTACTCACTGTGCCACCGTGCCTAAATACTGTATATATTTATATATGTATAAATATATATGTATGTTTTTTATATATTTATATACTAGCAAAATACCCGCGCTTCGCAGCGGAGAAGTAGTGTGTTAAAGAAGTAATGAAAAAAAAAGGAAACATTTTAAAAATAACGTAACATGATTGTCAATGTAATTGTTTTGTCACTGTTATGAGTTGCTGTCATATATACGAGATATATATATATACACACACATACACATATAAACATATATATATACATATACACATATACATATATACATATACATACATATCTACATATATACATATACCCATATATATATACACATACATATATACATATATATATATACATATCTACATATATACACACATATATATGTGTGTGTGTGTATATATACAGTATATATATATATTTATGTATGTGTGTGTGTGTATATATATATATATGTGTATGTGTGTGTATATATATTCGAGGCAACTCAGGCCCCTACTTCAGGCAAGATGTAATACAGAAACTGAAGTTCTCTGTGTTTATATCCACACACAAGGACAATAAACAACATTGGTAAATCTTTAAAAGGAAAATCTTAAATGTAAAAAATTAGTAGGTTCATTCAGGCTAAGATTAATTTAACAACAGCGTGTGGTTCGTTTATTTTACAGTATGTAGATCGGGTATATACTGTATATATATATATATATATATATATATATATATATATCAAAATACTCGCGCTTCGCAGCAGAGAAGTAGTAGTGTGTTAAAGAAGTTATGAAAAAGAAAAGGGAACATTTTAAAAATAACGTAACATGATTGTCAATGTAATTGTTTTGTGACTGTTATGAGTGTTGCTGTCATCAAGGATTTGATTATCATTATTTCTTTCAATCAGGTTCGCATTTGGAGGATGTGTTATGTTCAAATTAAATTCCGTGTTTGTCAACCGTTCTAAAGATAACAGGTTTCATTCATCGATTCCTTTCTTACTGCATCAATAAACAGCTCATCTTCCTCTTTATTTGAGACATCACACACTGCATGCATAGGTTTTTTTTTTTACACTGTCTTCCTTTAGCTGGACATTGACTTTTTCCACCGTGTGGTTTGTTTCCGCAGTAGCTGCACTTATGAATATGCTTGTATGTGTCACTTGCTTCATATTGTAATATCCCTTCCTAGACGGGCAAATGAATCTCGCAGGCAAGTGGTGGTAATTATCAAATAAAAGAACTAATCAATTGTTTTATTCACTTTCCTTCTTACTTCAACAAGCCGAAAACAAAAACGTAGTCAGGACAAAAAAAAACAGCAAAATACACCCCACTAAAACCCAACCCACATATAAGCACCCCACCTTCCCAGCACCCCAGAAGTTGTTTTATTAAGAGTGGCAGTTGTGTCTCTGCCCGCCCCCTTTTTTTTTCTTTTAACTATTTATAACTAAACACTCTGCCCAGTGGCAATATCTTTCCCAGATCGTTACAATATTCTTTTGCTGCCTTCTCAGTTGTGCAGTGCGTTTTTGTTAATCGCTGTTTGGAGCTGTTGCTTTTTGTCTGCGTACTGCGTTCACAGTCAGTTCACATGAGCCGCTCGGCGGCAGAGTGTTTCTATTGGATTGCCGTTGACGGACGGCCTTATATGGGCAGGCACTCAATTACGTCGGAGGCATGACAATAATGGACGCAACTCCGCCTCACACGGCGACCGAGCTGCAGGCTATGGCCGGTATATATGTACATAAGTAGGTTCCAGTTATGACCGTTACGTGTAGAATTTCAAAATGAAACCTGCCCAACTTTTGTAAGTAAGCTGTAAGGAATGAGCCTGCCAAATTTCAGCCTTCTACCTACACGGGAAGTTGGAGAATTAGTGATGAGTGAGTCAGTCAGTGAGTGAGTGAGTCAGTCAGTCAGTCAGTGAGGGCTTTGCCTTTTATTAGTATAGATACATATATATACAGTACAGGCCAAAAGTTTGGACACAGCTCCTCATTCAATTTCATGACCATTTACAGCACTTCATCACTCTCCTTCTTGGTCAAATAGCCCTTACACAGCCTGGAGGTATGTTTGGGGTCATTGTCCTGTTGAAAAATAAATGATCGTCCAACTAACCTGACTTCTGCACAACACAACTGCTGGTCCCAACCCCATTGATAAAGCAAGAAATTCCACTAAATAACCCTGATAAGGCACACCTGTGAAGTGAAAACCATTTCAGGTGACTACCTGTTGAAGCTCATCGAGAGAATGCCAAGAGTGTGCAAAGCAGTAATCAGAGCAAAGGGTGGCTATTTTGAAGAAACTAGAATATAAAACATGTTTTCAGTTATTTCACCTTTTTTTGTTAAGTACATAACTCCACATGTGTTCATTCATAGTTTTGATGCCTTCAATCATGTAAATAAAGAAAACACATTGAATGAGGAGGTGTGTCCAAACTTTTGGCCTGTACTGTATATATACACATTTATACAGTGTACATTTTGTGATTTTAAAGGATAATGCAAAGTCCATACTGACAATGCTGTTCCATGGTCCACATTATGGATAAAAAAATCAGTGTTCACTTGACAGTATTAAACTGTTGTGTCTGTAAAGACTGAAAATAAATGAGGCGTTACTAAGTGGGTTTCTGGCAGATGATTTTCAAATTTGTTCCAATACTAAAAAATCAGTTTTCAATGTCAAAATAAATTCATAATGTCATATGAAATATCAGAGACCTGAAGTAGTTGACACATATTAGTCAGGTGGAATCGGTGACTAACTTTGCTGAATTATGGCTTCAGTGTGCTGGTTCATATACTGAAATCAGTTGTTGTACCTGTGAAGTTTCCCTGGTCTCCATATAGATGTCAAAGTGGAGTTTGCGAGTTTTGCCAAGTAAGGATCTTGTATGTTATAGGTTAATTGGCAGTTAAAAATTGGTGCTGCATGAGTGTGGGTTTATATGTGAATGGGCCCTATAACAGACTGATATCCTGTCCAAACTGTTTCTTGGCTTGTGCCCATTGCTGCCTAGATAAGCTCTAGCTCCCCAACCCTAATTTTGATTATAAGGGTTTGAGAATTTTATGTTATGTTGAAATTTTGGGTGACTAGTGGGCAAAAACCAGGTCCTTGCCTGTTCCTGAGCTCATGTCCTGGACAGGTTTTTAATTAGAGACAGATTATAGTATGTATTTATTCATGCAGATAATGTATGCTGAACATGTTTGAACACAAATTTTTACTTTTTATACACAGTAGATATTTATTTTTGCTTGACTTGATTTTTAAAATATCTTTCTTAGAAACTGAGTTATGTTATTTTAAAGTGTGCATTAAATACCAGAGGTGAAGACTGAAAATCATGTGAAAAGATTCATCTCGGTGAACAAAACAATATGGGCACAGACCGTGTCATGACTGTTATAGTGACTCGTTCATCACGTAATCAGATGTCAGTTCATAAACACAAAGTTAATTAACTTTTATGTTTTTGTATTTAGTCATACTAAACACAAGACAGTAGTAAAGATAGATTATTAACTGTTATCTGATGACTATTTGGTGGTGAACTGATTCAGAGGACATAGAGTCAAAATCAACCATGTTCAAGACTTAAGTAGTGGAGGCAGCTGCAAGAAGCCTTAGCCAGTATGTTGTTGATGTTTAGGTGAGGTAAAGGGAGCCATCAAGTTGCAAAAAGAGGCCTTCCATGCAAGAGATTCTCCTGTTTAAGAGGTACGATCTGAGTAAAAACACAGCAGGTGTACCAGTGGCAGAAGTGAAATCATATATGTGGTTAGACTTTAGTGAGTCTAGGGAGAAAGCCCAAAAGAGTTTCTGGTAAACAAATTTTACCATTCAGAAAGGGTAGATAGGAAGTTGCCTATGCCATTCTCAGCAGTGTTTAGGAAAAATTGAACTCAACTGGGAATATTATCTGTGGATAGGAGGAGCTTTCTAAAGAACTACTACATCCAGTAGGCAAACCTACTAGTAGGTGGAGACAGTGCCTCATGTTTGTCAGACTGGAGTAGCAGTGGTTACTGTTTTAAAAAGAAGGGTGTGTTCTCGTTGTTGAGAGCTTTTTCCAGGGTACTAGAACAGAGACTCCAGTGAGTGGCTAAATTTTAGGTCAAGGAGTAGTAATGTAGATTCTGATCTGTCTATGAAGAGTGGACTATCTCATTGTTTTTGCACAAAGATTGAGTAGTCACGGGAATGTGCCAAACGTGTCTCTGCACTCTGTTCACATACTTGGCATCAAGTTGACTTTGTTCAACTGTGGTCATTGGACTTAGTCAAGGGTGTGTGTTGTGTGCTCCTCTGTTCTTGATTTTTATGGGAAAAGTATCACACAGCACCAAGTCATAGAAACTATCCAGTGTGTATCTGCTTTTTGCAGTTGATGTTGTCCTGTGACTTCATCAGGCACACAACGGCTTCAAATACCTTGGGGTCTTTTTCACAAGTGGAGGTTGGTAAGACTTACCAACAAGTTGGTGCAGCAGCAGCAATTTTGCAGATGTTGTACTGGACTATGGTAGTCCTTGGAGAAAGCTTTTGATTTACTGGTTAGTCTACCTCCTTATCCAGACCATGGTTGTGAAATAGGGGCTATTTAGGCTACATCCCAGTCCTTACTTATGGTCGCTAGTGGTAGTAAATGAAAGTGGCTCAAGTGAGGTTCCTTTGCATGGTTTATGGGCTCACTTTCGGTGGTAGGTTGAGGACATGAGTGCATGAGCAACATGAGTTAACTCTAGAATAGAACCACGTCTTGTGCTGGGCATACACTATGTGATTTTGACACAGTTTTAAGCCTGATTTGCAGTTGTGAACTAATTTTTAAGTTGGTGTGAATTTCAGCTTCATCTTTCCTCATTTTATGTTGTGTATGATAGGGGTTGCAATGCCTGATTGCATCTTATGATTGGGCTCTCGCACGATTTGGAGAATTTCTGTTATGGCAGAAATTTCAGTTGGTTGTCATGTAGCAGAGTTTCTTTGCAGCCTCTGTCAATTTTTGCAAAGTGTTCGACTCAGTTGATCGAGCTGCCCTGTGGAACATCCTAAGGGTTCGTGGGACCCCTCGAGGTTGCTGGATATCATGGCCGGCTTGTACACTGGTACTGTGAGTGCTGTGCAGAGTGGAGGCAGGACCTCTGCATCTTTCCCAGTTGATTCTGGGGTTCGTCAGGGGTGTGTTGTTGCTCCTACTCTTTTCAATGCTTGTATGTATTGGGTGTTGGACAAGGTTGTGGGGTCCAGTGGCTGTGGGGCATCTGTTGGTGAAGAAAGATTCACAGATCTTGACTTTGCTGACGATGCTGTGATCTTTGTGAAGTCAATGGAGGCTCTGATCAGGGCACTTGATTGAGCGAGGAGTCTGAGTGTCTGGGCTTACAAGTGTCCTTGATAAAAACCAAGATCCAGGCCTTTAATGACCTCTTGGGCACAGCCATTAACAGTGTGTCTGTCTGTGGAGAGAGTGTCGCCCTTCTCGAGAGGTTTACTTACCTTGGCAGTGACATTCATGTCTCTGGTGACTCTTCCTATGAAGTCAGTAGACGGATTGGGAGAGCATGGGGGTTATGAGGTCGCTGGAAAGGGGTGTGTGGTGCTCCTGATATCTATGCAAAAGGACGAAGGTCCAAGTCCTTAGAGTCCTGGTGCTTCCTGTCTTGCTATATGGTTGCGAGACATGGACGCTATCCAGTGACCTGAGACGAAGACTGGACTCATTTGGTACCGTGTCTCTCCGGAAAATCCTTGGGTACCGTTGGTTTGACTTTGTGTCGAATGAGCGGTTGCTCATGTAGTCCCGAATGAGGCACATTACCTGCATTATGAGGGAGTGTCATTTACGGCACTACGGCCATGTGGCGCATTTCCCAGAGGGTGATCCGGCTCGTAAGATCCTCATTGTTAGGGACCCGAGTGGCTGGACCAGGCCAAGGGGCCGCCCACGTAACACCTGTCTGCAGCAGATAGAGGGTCATTTCTGGAGGGTGGGACTGGACCGCATGTCTTCCTGGGGGGTTGCAAACCAGGATCCCGAGTTATTTCGTTGTGTAGTGGGTGCGGCAACGCACTGTACCAGTACATGCTCCCTAACTTGACTTGACTTGACTTGTCATGTAGCGTGAACAGTCTCTAGACCCAATTATTGCCATCAAATTCCATTGTGCAGTGCCCACAGTGCATTGTACATTGGATATTGCCATTGTCAAACTCATTTTTACCCTTATAATTTTATATAGCAACATACATACAACTAAATGGCCAATTACAGAAGTATCTTAGGAAACATTTACTGGAAAAACCCAAAAATACAATAAATTGCCTTAATGGCGTACCTCCAATTCTCTAATCAAAATGGACCATATTGTCTGAACCTGAACCAGCCCCCAGTCCAGTTACACTTTTTTCTTTTCTTTGTAGTTAGTACAGCAAGACCCAGTGGTGCAGCTATTTTGTTGACATTTTAAGAAGCATGAAAATGCTCATATAATTTGTGCATATATACGATTGGCAACTATATCATACAGTGTGAATGAGTAGTTGCTTGACCACAATTTCTGAAAATTGCAATGTGTATGTCTGGCATTATTTGAATTGCCAGCTGATACGGTTTGAATATCTCTGGGAGACTTCCTTGGGAGATGTACAAGGCACGGATGACTCTCATCAGGATAAATGAAGTGAAGATGAGTGAATGAATGGATAAATAACACACCTGTTGAAAAATAAAAAGGCAATCAAGGTAACTAAATTTTATTAGGAGAGTGAATTAAAATTAAACAAAAATATGTATTATCACCTGTAATAATTAAATTAGAACAGCTGTAACATTGCTTTAAATCCTCTCCTTGGGTCACTTCTGCCAAAGCTAAAAATTAAGTTCAAAGGTTAGGAAGGCCCTGCTTTTGCTACCTGGACACCAGACTAGACATCGTTTTAGAGGACAATAGTATCCCTGCACAAATTGTATCTTTATTGGGCTTAAAAGGTCAGTTCTCACTGTCCATTCCCTTAAAGCTATTGTTCATTCTTTCTTGTAGCAGATTGATGGCTGAGTACTGGCTTTCTGCCAGTTCTTGCTAAGCTCTCCCTTGAATGCTTATCAATGATTTTTATTCTGCTCCTTGTAAATAAGGAGATTTTATGACCTTCTGCCAGTGTGTCATAGCCACACTATCTCTCTAAGGAGATGGTCAGGCACCTCTGCTATCTGCTGGGTTATCATCCCATCATCATCTTAAATTTGCTACATATTTCTACAACAGCAGCATATATATAATATGTATCTTCTGTATTGATATAGCTACGTGTTGCCTTTCCATGGCATCCAGTACATATATGTTTATGGTATGCTGGCAGATGACTGTTTTTCTGCAGTGGAATATTGCTTTAACTTTTCTTTAATTTTCTGTGCTGGAACAAAGGTACAGTAAACGAAAATGCTATAGAAACAGCTACCTATCTCATCATTTGTTAGTTTTAGGAGAAATACTGTTTTTAATGTCGAATGTAGGAAAACACATTATTTCATAGAACCTTTAGGTCTTCTAACAAAAATGAAGTAAAATTTCCCAAATATAATCCTTACATTAATCTCAGAATGAAACCCTTGATTATATTGTTTTTTTTCTATTTTGGGAATAATTGCACTTGGCCTGCACCCCACCCTCTATGATTGGCTCCTAGACTTTCTGACTGGCAGGCCCCAGCCTGTCAGGATTGGTAATAGGATTTCAGCCACCATTATCACAAACACAGGCACCCCACAGGGATGCGTCCTCAGCCCCATCCTCTACACCCTGTTCACCCATGACTGTGTCACCTCCCACAAAGATAACATCATCCTAAAGTTCGCAGACGACACCACAGTGATTGGACGTATCACTGGTGGGGATGAGGCGGCCTACAGGAGGGAGGTGGACAGTCTGGCGGCATGGTGTGAGGGCAACAACCTCACCCTCAACACAGACAAGATGAAGGAGATGATAGTGGACATGAGGAAGGAGAGGAGACCTCACCGGCCACTGTTTATCTGAGGGCTTGAAGTGGAGAGGGTGAGCAGCTCTAAATACTTGGGCATCTACATCAGTAAGGACCTCACTTGGACACTTAACACCACACAGCTGGTCAAGAGGGCTCAACAGCGGCTGTACTTTCTGAGGAGGTTGAGGAGCTTTGGTTTGTCGCTAAGATCCTCGGCAACTTTTACAGCTGCATTGTTGAGAGCATCTTGACCAGCTGCATCACCGTGTGGTACGGCAACACTACTGCTATGGACCGCAAACGCCTGTGGAGAGTGGTAAAGACTGCTGAGAAGAATACCAGGACCCCACTGCCCTCTCTGCAGAGCATCTACAACTGCAGAGTCCGAAGGAGAACTGCCTCGATCCTCAGGGGCCCCTCCCACCCCCAACACGTACTGTTCACACTTCTACCCTCAGGCAGGAGGTATAGAAGTATGAAATGCAGGACTTCCAGACTAAAGAACTCTTTCTTCCCTAAAGACTCCTAAATAACTGACTAGAGTTTATAGCCATGGTTCACCTCATTCTATCTATCTCACACAACTGTATTGGATTTGTCCATCACACACCTACCTGCACATTACACTTTATATTTCTATTCTGTTTGTATACTTTATGCTGCCTCTGTTACTTATTATCTATCTGCTACTTATAATTTATGTTTATCTTTATACGTTGGTTTTGTCATTTGTTGTGGACAGCAAAGAAAGAATTTCATTGCACGTGAAACGTGTTTCCTTACTGTGCACATGACAATAAACTTTGAATTTGAACTTAATTATACTTTTATAAATTTACTATAATCTGTTTAAATTATTTAAAATTTGAGAGATTTCTTGTATATAATATAAACTTAGGTACAGTACAATGTGCAATTTACCTTGTCTGTGTCAAAGCAGAATTTGTAATCATACAAATTGTACTCAGTTATGATATGCATAAATGTAAATATTTTGATAAGAAACCACTTTTTATTGGTATTCTTAAGTTAGCTGTAAAATGCTGTAAATATCCTAATGATAATGAAGCTCATTCTCCATGTGGTGCTTATAACCTAATATAAATTTAAATGTCAATAAATCCATTCTTTCATTTCATAATCCTTCAAAATGCATTCTTGTAAATATAAATGTATTTCTTTTGCTTATAAAAAGATACTTTTGGAACCTATTAATCTAATACGGGCATTTCCTTGTTGTGGTTTCCATAACCCACATCAATAATTGTGTCAATCCTGAGGATACACTACCTGTCACTGTCCCAAAGAGAGCCTATTCTCACCAACAGAGTTCCCTGAATTGCCCATTAGTCATTTA
Source organism: Polypterus bichir lapradei (assembly GCA_026402145.1). Lineage (NCBI taxonomy): Eukaryota > Metazoa > Chordata > Cladistia > Polypteriformes > Polypteridae > Polypterus > Polypterus bichir. The sequence goes on along the minus strand of JANRMT010062821.1, from coordinate 30,161,137 downwards.
TAGCATTTTTCTTGATGTTTGTAGTACTTGTAAATCTTTAATGTTTCATTTTCAGACGGAAAACTAGGCTAATCTAATCAATATTTCATACTAGATGTCTTTGAAATTTGACAAGAAATGTAAAATGCATGTAATGTAACTTTTGTACATTCTTGTTCTTTAATATCTAAATGATGTGGTATCTGAGAGAGTATTTAATTATTTTGAATGAGGTAATGAAGTAACCATGTCTGTCTATAAGTAAAAAATAATAAAATAGTCCTGCAAGACCTTAAACTAATTTGTTTAGGGCAGATTTCCTGTTATCCACAGAGCATCTAGACAGCAAAAATGAAGGAGATTAACTTTTTTTAATAGTTTTATTTGTGGTATATTTGTAGAATGGGAACAAATGCATGCAGTTTTGTCATTAGGTCGTTCTGATCTGCACCCTGTTTTGTATTGCACACATTTTCCAGATAATGACTTCTAAACACATGCAGAACTCATTATTTAACATATTCTATCATATCTTAGCTGTTTCCAATACAAAACACTGACTCACTTTGACTTGTTATAAAGTTCAGAACTTCCTTTTTTCCTTTAGTCATACACCCTAACATTTAACTGTCAACTTCCCCATTCAAGACAGCTCATACATTGAATGTTGGTAAAAACTATAACAGGACAAGACATGTGAATGTTCATAGTATATTCTTATTAGAGTGTTTAAAGTTAAAAGAGAATTTTAGCACTAGCTTGTAGTAACATCATTAATAATAGATTTTCCTTTATTCTTGTTCAGTCATCTGAAAACTGCGGTCCATATGTGAGAGCCAATGACTCCTTTGATCATATCTTTTATTTGTGCATGTATGTGAGCAAATGAAACATATAGAATAATATTTACACTCCCCCCTGTCATATTAGTGCAAGTTACTGACTTCTTTGGGTGATGGATCAGAGAAAAGTGAGTCTGGTTAGTGTATTTTCAAAAATGATGCCTTATGTGTTCTATATGAAATATTTTGTTTAGTAATAGAGACAAAGAGTATAGAAAGTCTTTCTTTAGGGGCAAAGCAAAAGAATAGTTGTCATTTTTAAGGTTGTTATACAAGTATTTTTTTAATAGATAACCATAATAAAACAAAATTTGCTACTTTTTTTTTTTTTTTTTTTTTAGTTTTTTTTGCTACTTGCTTGAGTACTAATTTCTGGTGAGGTCTTTCCTTAAAGAAGTTACACTTATTGGCACAGCCATTTTTTTGTGGCAATGATGATGTTATTTATCATATATTATTTGTATCATATGCTCGGCAACATATCACAAGTATAGGTCAAAAATGGTGGTGTCTACAGAAAAGCAAATAAGTAATAAAAATATTAACATATATAAAAATAAACAACATGAAAAAATAATAAACAAATTAATAATGCATTCCTCACCTCTAGTGGAGTTATTTTTTTGTGGGATCTATATGATATGATGTGAAAAAAGTATACTGTACCGGGTAAAGGTGAAGGCACTAAGACAAATAGGTTGCAGGAAAGACACTGGTGAGAGACTGGTGAAGTGTACAGTATCACAACTACAGAGTATATATCTGTTATATACAATTAAAATCTAATCTAACATAATATATTCTTAAATTATTTATTAACATTAGTTTTTTTTCTAATTTAGCCAGTGAACTGACTGCCTGCCTAATATCCAGGCAGCAAGCAAGCAAATGTCACATCTGGCTTCATATGATTCGTATAAACAAGTATTCATTTGCTGTGGCTAAATTTTTGAACATACTATAGGTGTGTACATGTGCTTTTTTGTTAAGACAATGAATTATGAAAGCCACAGTATTCATGTACTGTATGGAAGAATGAATAACCAGAAAGCTGCTGTCTTTTTTATGGTTACGTTTATCTGAGTTGCAGAGCTGAAGGAATGCTTGAGTACTCTAACTTAGTAACTGGATGGTCTTTTTATATTAGTGCTGAATAATACAACCTCTTTCTATGTTGATTAATTTTTCTCAGTGGTATTTATGAATTATGGCCAGTGCAGCACATCACCACTGAGTAACAACCCTCAGTAATTTTAAAATGTTTCTAATAACCTGTAACTTTCTCTTTTTAAGCAGGTTTTCTCCAATTTTCTAGCATATGTTCAATCTAATTACTTATCTAGAAAAATAAAATTTGTAATATTTGTATAAGTAATAATAATACTTTTGTAGTATGAAAAATTGTCTGTATTCCAATGATGTAAAACTATTTTCAGCTGATGGGGATTGGCAAATTCACCCTGCATTTCTCTCCATACCCTTGAGTTGTATGTGTCTGTGTTCGTGTGTGCGCGCGCGTGTGTGTGTGTGTGTGTGTATGTGTAACACGAAATTTCTGGTTTTGTGATGGAACTTCATCCATATTAAAATGAGAACCTTTTTTTTCCTGTAAGTTTGTACTTCTGGTTTGAACTATGTATTTCAATTCAAAACCATGCAGCATGTACCAGTAATGAAGTACGAAAAAGGTCAGTACCATTTGCTCCCTTTAAGTTGGCTACAGTACTTTAAAAATATTTAACGTGATCAATGTCAGGAATACATTGTTCACAAAACATTACACTGCCTCTTTATTTTCATCCATTGCTGAGGAAAACTCCGATTAATTGAAAAAAAACCTACCAAGCAAGTCTATGTGTGATCCCTTCACTTTGTGGGAAAGAAGCTAGCAGTATGCAGAGAACTGAAAATTATGTACAAAATATTTTTTTCAGTTGTTTGTTGCCGTTGTATTTTCAGCCAACGTGCAGTGTGTGTTATGTGCATGTTTTGTCCATATTATTCCTATTCCCTTTTTACATCAAAGCCTTGATTCTGCACTTGCACTTGCGTTGCTGCTCTTTCAGTTTAAGCAGTACTAGCCAACAGATTTTCCTGAATAGTGAATAGTTGGAAGGCTTTCAACTTATTTAACATATGTATCTATATGGCTGTTTTTGTCAGATGATAATGATGTCAGCAGGTCTCTCTACATACACTCTTGAATGCACACATACTTCCAAATGAAGAAAATCCAACTCAGTGCCTTACAAAATCTTAGTGGAGATCACTGATAATCATGTTTGCCCTCTACAAGTATCATTTTCCTAGGCTCAACCAGCAGTGAGAATTCTTTGCCCATCTGTAGGGTGGTTTTCAATTTTCATTGGGCCTTGTCAGCTATTTTACACTTTCATGAAAGTGTTTTGTACCTGAATCCTGTAAGAGCACTTTTTCAAGAAATTACTTAAGAACAGTCAGCTTCTATCTTTCCTTATACCTTCAACTATTATCAGTAAAAAGACATAGCTGCCTAGCAAATCCATGCTTCCTTCTTATCTCAAGATACTGTAATGCATAGACAGGAGCATAATTATGATTATGCTATCAGGTAAAGAATATTTACTGCTAACTTCAGTTAACATGCTTTTATTTGTCTAGCAAACTAGGCTGTTTAATTATCACGTTTAAGCATTTAGGGTCTTTTTTGTATCTGTCTTATAACATAAACATAATCCAGTTCATGGTCACAGGAGGACAGAGTCTATCCAAGAATCATTGGGTGCAAGGCAGAAACCAAGTGTGCTCAAAGAGCTAGTTCATTAAACTGCCATCTTATATATATGCACACCATGCTGCATTAAATTATGTGTGTGCAAATTTATAGCATAAATGGTTAAGTGGTTGATAGTTCATCTTAGAAATTATCCAGCAGGCAAAATAGAGCCTGGGATGTGTAACACAGTATAAGCTAGTGCAAAGCTTTTATTTAAAAAGTATGTCCAGCAGTCATATCACATGTACTTCAGAAGAGGTTATCCACCTGAAGCTAAGCATCTTCAGGCCTAGTCAGTACCTGAATGTGACACCATGTAGGAAAGGCTTAGGTTGCTGCCCGAAAAGGTGTTGGTGAGGCAGCAGGGGGCACTTAAGCTTTGGTCTGAATGTGGATCCCAGTGCCCCAGTGCATTGATGGGGGCTCTGTGCTATAAAAATGCCGCAGTCCTTTGGATGAAACATCACTCTCGATGGTTATAAAAGATCCCTGGGCATCCTTTGTAAAGAGCAGGGTGTGTACCGATATCTAGGCTAAATTGCCCTCCATGGTCAAGTCATTCTGGCCCCCTAGTCATTCCCCGTCTCTAATTGGCTATCTCTCTCACCCCTTCACTACCTAATACCTAATTTGTAGTGAGTCTACTGGTGACAAAATTGCTGCCATCACATCATCCAGATGGATACTCACTACTCACTCACTATGCAAAACACTTTCAGTAGTGAGGAAAGTACTATATAAATGTAAAGAATTATTAATTATTATTCTAAATAAGTGTCAAAAATCAACAGCTAGACGATTTATACTAGTTTTAATAAATTATATGCTCTGGAAATAGCAACAGTATACTAGGGATATTTAAATAAAAGAAAATGCTGGGGTGTTCACATTCAGTCTTCTTGGAGCCACTTAATACTGTCTAGGGTTGAATGAGTTGCAGAACAGATTTTTTTGGTAGCTTATCCTATATATACAACTTTGGTTCAATTCTTCTTTGCTCTTATTCTTAAAGTCATCATTAATTACTTCGAAACACATTTAAAAATGTATATTCTATGCACATAGACACTTTACCATTTAAAATCAGCAAATGGTGATATTTGAATGAATTATTTACAGTTTGAGTGTTATAGATAATGCATAATAAACAGATCAGCCATTACTTCTGCAGTAACCATCTGTCAATATTTATTGTAATCAAGAGAAAATAAATATTTTTCAGTCAAACCTTAAATTAGAGTGACTTTGTATGCAGTATGATAATATGTAAATCAACAAGAATGTGGCCTGAAATGATTAACTTTTTACTTCTTATAGATATGTTCTTATCTTGTAAATGAAGAAGTCAATTAAATGAAAGTGAATAAACAGATGGCATAACTGAAATAAAGATGTAGCAGAGTGTAAAACAAAACCATACCTTCTCCTTGCACATGAATATTTAAATTGAAATAAGTAGATTTTTTTTCTTTCTGTGTGGGCAGTGTAACAGTGCACAAGCTAGCGCTGAGGCCCCAGTGGCTTGCCTTCTAGCTTAACCGTTGTCTGTTTTTAGTTTCTTTAGTATCTTTGTTAGTATGGATAAAAATTTCCTTCCGCAGCATCACAGTTGACCTTGTGTATATATGACCTTGTGTATATGGTGGTCCCATTCTTATCCGGTTGTTCCTTGTCGGGATGGGCTCCACCACCCTGCATGCTCATTTAAGGGTGGAAGCAATACAATACTGGGCGAAAAGAAAGAATATCATGTGGGTGTCATGAAGGAAGCAAAAACAATTTTATAGTAAACATATTACATTTAGTTTTGTAAAAATTAAATGTGTAGAACTTATGTTGTATAACTAAAGTCACTAAAGACTTTTCATGGACATCGGCAAAGTGGTTTGGAAGTACCCACAATATCTTCATATGTGGGCCAATTTTTTTAGTATATCAGAATCTGTTGATATGTGACTATGGGGTGATACTCACTGTCCCCTTAATCTATAACTGTTGAAAGCTGTAACTAATCCCCAGATGGAGGCTGAAGAACAATATAAATACAGCACTTCAGCAGAGTGGTAAAGTGCAAGATATAGGCTTACTGTAGCTACAGTATATGGAAAATACTGTACCACTGTTTTCATAAATCTCTAGTTAACATCCAATTTTTATGCTTTATGTGAAATACTGCTTAACACTGCTCTTAGAGCAGGTGTCCCCTGGCAAAGAAGAAGGAGGAGAAATGGAAGTAAGAAATGCAATATTTCTTGATCTTAAAAAATTCATTGTATACAAGGCTGTTGACAATGCCAGGCAGTTCATCAACACTACGATTTTTATATAATTATTTTTTTGTTCTGTAGTTTTCAGTTAAAATACTTCGCTTGAATTTCATTATATTTCGATTTTATCTGTATATTTTGAGAAATAAACACACTATGCACTGTCTGATGGGTGTGAGTAAATTTTTAATACATAATGGACTTTATTTACTTCATTTAAGAAATTGGGAAAAAAATACAGATTATATAAATGAAATATACACACAAACAATTTAAACATTTAAACCTGGCTGCCCAGGTGGTGTCTGTTTGTCTGAAAAGATAGAAAAATTAGGCAGTGACATGTAGGCTTATTCTCATCACTGTCTCATCCCTCTTTTGTATTTTCTCACTCTTGAAAAGGCTACCGTGTGCCTCAGTAAACAATGACAATTTACAGTCATCTAAAAGGTGATCAGGCTCTTCTGTAGAAAAGTGGGTTTTTCTTTTATGATGCATAACCTCATTTACTTTGTGTTTACCTTTGAAACAATGTGTATTTAATTGTGTGCTTATTTATATTCTTTGTCTTACTTGATTACTATATTATAATATTTGTACATTATATCACTTCTTATAGCTTTATTGTATCCCACAGAATCGCCAAAAGCATCACTGTATAATGAAAGTATTGTCTATTGATCATTTTTTTCAGTATATGGTGAGGTATTGATTTATGAGCAAGTCCTGATCATGAAATGTCACTAATTTCAAGGTTTGATTGACATTTTTGGTGGAGGGGAGAAATGGGACTGAACACCTCCTGCATACACTCAGTCCATCTCTACTGCTAGCAGTCCTGGCAGTAGTGTATCAATTTTAACTGTGCGGTGCATTTGTTTATGAACTGCAGTGTGAGTATTACTGAGTTTCATTATTTAGCGGCGTGCCAGCACCCGCACTCCAATCCCCCAGAACCCTTGATCGTTGATCATGTGTCATTTAATTGGGGTGCTTGATGTTTTGTGGGATATCCCAAACCCACTCAAGTGTCTAAGCTTCACAGGGGACATGATTTTTGAGATTTGTAAAGATAAATTACTCAATTTATATTTAAATTTTATGCACTGAGTTAAAAGCCCTTGTTTTTGAGTTCAATTTGTGCACTCACAGTACTGTATGTGGTTTAACTTGTGGTTCATAAATGAGAAATTTTACTTCTTCGTCTTCAAATGTGATATTACTTTTGTAGGAGGTGCAAACATAAATCAAACATTTTCTAGGGTTGTGGGGCATAGAAAAGGTTGGGAACCACTGCCTTAAAGAATACGTGTGCCAGATTTCAACAAAATTGGTCCATTGGAAGTCGAGTTGTTTTAAGTAGACAGACAGACAGGTGGACAAACAGACAAATGTGGCAACCACAGTAAGTGCTTTTCACATTACTGTATATTAAAAGCACCTAGCAACATGCAGACGTTTTCCATAAAGAAGTGTAAATAGAGGTTGAGGGCCATGATTACACTGGTCAACAAATTTTAGCTGTGCCTCTGCAGAGAGATGCTTTCTAACCACCTTAGCTGATCAAACACATAAAGAAAGAAAATGTACTGGCACAGTGTCTAAGAGGTTGTGTGAATGTGTAGTTGTGTGGTTGTGAAATACTTGGTCCAAAGGATAAAATGCCAAGTGGTGCCAAAGTAAAAGCTCTTTGAGTAGATGGACATCACTGCAATGTGAGTGATGCACATTATAATACCTTTAGAAGATAACTTTCTGTTTTGATGGCTGGAGTGAAAAAGAGCCTTACTGAGTCTGTGTGTTTCTGCAGTCCATTCGCTGAGTATCACAGTGTGCATGTCTTCATCAAATAGATTTTTTTTTACTTAAATGAAAAGTCAATTGAGATATACTTCCCTCAATAGAAAAACAAATAAGAGGTTAGCCATCAACAATAAAAGCTAAAATTGGAGGGGTGTAAATTTCATAAAACTAAACTGAAACTAAAGTGAAAACCTTATCTAACGTTATAGCCTCTTTAGCCATCTAACACGATCATGAGTTCTTCATAGTCTAGTGCGACATATGTAAAGTCAGAAGTACAAGTATGATCATTCTAGTATTACTATGGCTGAGTTACTGTCATCTTCAGATGGAGCAGTATATTCACATTTTCCCTTGATTTATATTTTTTAATTAGCCTTCTTTAAATTTTCCCTGTCATCGCCTGTAACTCTAATATTTTTTGCTCCAGTTAACATGTTTTCTGGCTCTCCCTGTGCAACAAATTTAGCAGATTCTCTGTTTCTTTAATGAATTTATTTTATTGTAAACCTTTCCGTTCAAACTAATTAAAGAAAGATAGTATCAAACATTTTCCTTTGTCTTGCAATAGAGTGTTGTCTTTTTTGATAATAATGATAATACATTATTACCTTGAAATGTACTGTATATTATACATTGTGGTGATAACTGAGTGGTTGAAATGCATCTAAATTATAGACTAAGCAAATGTGGCTGTATAGTATGTGTGTTTACTTCATGTCTATGTGCAAGCACTCTGTAGGCTGCACTGTACTTTTTCTGTTAGTATTTTTCATTTGTCAGATTAAGATAAGAGCTTGCAGCAGAAGACAGTGTTGGTACAGGATAAACAATTAGCTACAGTGTAACATTGGAATGTTACACGTTTAGCCAGGAACAATGAGTGTAAACAAAGTCTTTGTTTTTTGCTAGTTGTATTTCTTAATAACCCTCATCTAAAATACTGTTAGGATACTGTGTATATATCTGCAGTTAGAGCTCAGGTAAGAAGTACCTGACATATTCACAGAGTAAGCTATGGGGTGGATAATGAAGCTGTAACCTTACAACCTGCAATGTATATGTTACAATCAAATCTTGTCACATATGTGGTAGAGGAATGTTAGGTAAGCTCTTAAGAGTGTCCACCCCAGATTGTAAAAAAGAAATAACACCAGAGGATACTTAAGAGGTAGATTTACTGATAGAGAATGTCATTTTCATAATGATCAAGAATCAACTTCTCTGTTATGATGAGAGTCCATGTTAAGGGTAATGGTCCTGGCCTATCTTGGTTTCATCTTTTTGTTTTCTCAAGGAAGTTAGAGAGGATTTGTGTTCCAGGTACAATTTCAAATTGCACTGTAACTAACAACACTTTTGTCTGTGAGGGAAAGCCAACCTTTGCCAACAGCTACTTTCCATGAATCAGCTTTAATGACCAGTTGTTTTGAAAAGTAACTGGCTAACATATAAGTGACATCTGGTTAAGTCTAGTGTTCTCTTGGTCATGATCTTGCTTCGTTTGTTTCAGGGTGTATGTACAGAATGTCCTTGCAACTTATCACTTCAAAAAGTCCACATATGAATGATGTCTAAATGAAAATTACAGAGTTCATATTTTTTCAAACAAACAAGACCATGCTGCAGTCACAGTGTTGGTCTGGCATTCCAGCTTTACAGCATTCTAACATTACAAATCCTATGTCAAGAAAATCACCTTGCCTACCGGGAGTTCAAATGGATTGTCTATAGCCAAATCTGCCAACCCACTTCTCCTTTTAAGCCAGCTTGTCAACTAAAAGTGAAGAGTATTTTAAATTGTGTCATACTGTCTATTTTAATACTGAATTTTAAATAAAACAGTGGAAAAATATAATGGGCTGAAAGCTATTTATATTATGTTATTATCTTACATTAGGGGAATGGAAGGTTACCACTTAGAAGCTTCAAAGTTTCAGCTTCAGAGCACACCGCAAAAATGTCTATGTAACCTGCTCCAGAGCTTCAGAGTGTGTACATGCCTGGATTGCATTTGAACTCCGTTCCGCCGTTCTTATCCTCTACAACTCAGAGCATGCCCCAGAGCATGCCATGATTGTGTTTGCACACTGCTCCCCGGTACCAGCCTTACTTGACAGTACTTAGCATTATTTGAGTCAGATGACCCTCCCATAGCCCTAATCTTAACCATGGTGTAAAAGGGTGGAGCTCTGGATGTTGACAGCTAGCCTTTATTGGTGCCCATTGGAGTCAATGCCACGCAAAGCAGTGCTTGAAGAGCATATACTGCACATAAGTGCAAATACGTTATGTATTTTACTGATATATTAACATGAAGAGTGAGGATTGCAGAGCATTTCCCCATTAGAAATTCAAGTGCCATTATCTAAGATGTTTCTCCTTTGGAGTGTGCAGCACCTTGATTGAAGTTTCTGACTCTAGGAGAGGCATTCAATAAATGTGTTACATCTTGCTACCCAAACATAGAATTTACCAGTCATGTTGTATGAGCTAATGTTCATTTTAGTAAATTTTTTTTTTGCTCAAAGCTGTTTATGTTGCAAGATGCAAAAGCAACAAGGGTGGAGTTTGTCAAATATCAGTAACTCAAACATCAGTTAAATTTGACAGCCGCTTTTTTGGAGTGCTTAATTTCAGAAGTGCCCAGTCTGTTTAAAAAGTCTGTTCTGATATGCCTGCATGCATGACGGGTGGATTATTGTAAGCACATTTAATCATTTTAAAGTGTAAGACCCTTGGAGACAGGCATGTTTGGAGGAAATTATAATATGTCATTGTGATTTCAGTTACTGCCATTTAGTAATTTATTTTAGCTCAACTTAGTTAATTTTTAGCAGTATGTAGTGACCTTGTCAAAAACAGCTGACACTGATTTACAAATTAAAAAAAAAAATTGAAAATCATGTAAACTTTACACAAACATAATCCAATATACTATTGTATTTTAATATATACTGTAGTAATAATGTAATGTAGAAATCTCCCCAGTTTTGTATCAACCCAATCGATATGTAGAAATTAATTAAGAAATCAGAAGCAAAATTTAGTAATATAAGAGAAATTGAGCCAATGAAAGTTATTGCCATTTCCAGGATAGGGAAACAAACAGTTAAGATGATTGATCTACTGGAGAAAATAATCTTCTAGGGTGTCAAAGGTCCATAGAAATAAACAAGAAGTTTGAGAAGCAAGTTTCAACTGATTGATTACCTCCTCCTGGACATTGTCCAATATGGTACACTAAATTCTGGTGGCAGTAATTGTGATGCAGTAACACATTGCCTGATACCAGAGGTTTCCAGCCACTATCATGTTTCATTCTATGGTCAGCAAGAGGTAATAAATTATGAGACTACTGGTGTTCCCCATACACTAGCATGAAGGTACTTTTGTTTTTGTGTGCCTTGTAGCTAATGGCTCTATATTCTACAGTAGCTTAATATAGCCATATGCTTTTAAGAGAGCAGGTTCCTTGTGGAATCAGTTTAGTCTCTGGAGAGTGCACAAACATCAAACCTGAAGGGTTTGTACTGTATTTTAGAAGATTTACAAATACCTAATATCCTGGTACATTACCAGTCAGTGCAAACAAGATTATTAGGACCTCAGTTATCCTGCATAATTGTTTTTCTCTTTCCCTTCTTCTGGAAAATGGTACAGGACCATTGGCACTCATACCACTAGATTGAGGGACAGTTTCGATTGACAAGTCGTTAGGTAATTGAACAAAAGCCAAACATGATAAGAAATATAAAAAAATACTTACAAATACAAATTGTATATGTTGTATATAATTATAAATATATTAATACACATGTTGTATTCTGTTTATTTTGTGCTTGTATATGTTAGTGTATTTGCCTTTCTGTTTAGTTTGAAATTGTATTTGTGTTTTAGTTGGTATTGTATTATTGTCAGCTAGCTGTGATACCCATCTGAAACGGGTTAAAATCTAAGTTATTAATGTAGACCTCAGCATTAACGTTTGCAGTACACCATGCAATACATGTATTCCTGTTATACGCCATTTGGTAGGGGTTTGTTCCTAACTTGTGCCCTCTGCTAATTGGGATAGGCTCCAGCACCCCCTATGGCTCTGGTATAGATTAAGTTGACTAGAAGACATGACATTTATAAAGGCGTTGTTAATGTTAGTGTTGAAATGACAAATACAATCCATTTTATTTCTATAAAGGTTTGTGATGCACCATGTTTTGGAATAACAGAAACATAGCAAGTGGACAGACACACAGACACTCACACAGATACTTATCCTTTTATTACTATTCTGAGGTGCCATGCAAGTAAGAATTTAATTGTGTTATGTACACATGACAGTAAAGTCAGGTTTACTATTTAGTTTAGAAGGAAGTGTTACCAAACTGGAGGCAGGTATTCTGTTCAGTATTGGTGAATCAAGCATGGTTGGATTCTTTAACTCTTTAATTTACTTGCTTTGATAAATTTTGACTTCATCAGTTTTTATTGATCAAGTTATTTACCTGTCTTTCTCAAAGACACACCATGTAAGTTGGTAAACAAACTCATCTCTTATGGATGTTTTTGTAATTAAATTTATTGAAGTACCTAATGAGGTACCTAATGAGTCTAGGACCTGTGATGGACTAACACGGGTAATTTATAAAAACCAATGGTTACATTCGCAGAATGGGAATCATGTCTTTATAAAGTTTGAATCCCCCACCCCAACCCAGTGATTCTTTGTATTATTTTAATAAGAATCACTTAAACTAACAGTGAGGCTAGTTTCTTTCACATACTGATGCAAAACAAATTTGTCATTTCAGACCCTTCCAGTTTGATTAAACTTAGACAGAGACACAGGTGCATTACCATACATAATATTCTCTACTCCCTTAGCCATCAAAATTAATTATGTTTTGGCTTACTAGGAGAGATGCTGTGGGCACTTCTAATACAGAAAAAAAAAACATTGGTACTAGAGGAGTCAGTCATCAGAGTCGGCACATAATGACAAAACAATATAAATTTTGAAACCTGTTTGACAGAATATGGTTTTCAGTAGTTTAAAATATGTTCTGAACTGTAAATGTATAATTATTGTTGGATTTCCAACATTGTGGGACAACATAATATTGTTAACAACACAAATTAAGGCTGCTTCTTTGTTAATAATATTCATTGTGAGGCAGGAGTTTGTCAATTTAAGTCAAGTCGATTTTTTTTAATAGAGCTCAATTTAAACAACAGAAGTTGACCAAAGTGCTGTACAGTTCCCATCAATTAATATGTAGATACAGTTTATAAATACACCAAAATATATAAATAGATTTAAAAAAACTGTACACTCAAGGAAGTCAAAAATTAAGGCAAAAAGATAGATTTTCTGATTGAATTTAGAAGTAATCAAAGCTGGTGCTGACCTAATATAAAAACAAAAAAGACAATTACAAAGCTTAGTGGCAGCTACTGCCAAGGCGTAGTCCCCTCTGAGCTTAAGTCGAAAAACTACTAATTTAATTTCAGTCCAGTACCAAACAGGAAGCCAGTAAAGAGAAGCTAAGATTGATGTGATGTGATTCTGTTTAGTGTGCCTGTTTTGAGCCTGGCACAGCGTTCTGGACCAGTTGAAGACGGGCAACGGATGATTGATTAACTCCATGTATATTGAGTTGCAGTAGTTAAGCTGAGAAGATACAAAAGCATGAATTAGTTTTTGAAAATCATGTGCAGAAAGAAAACTCTTGTGTTTAGCTGGTAGAGCAAATAGAAACAGACTTTTACAATGGCATTAATTTATTTGCCAAATTATCACAAATCACACCAAGATTTTTTGATTTCAAAAGGCCAATGTTACTTGCAGGAGCACACGTAAGATCAGAAGGTCCAAAACACACAATCTCTGTTTTTATTTGTCATTTAAGTTCAGAAAGTGTAGGGACATCCATATTTAATGTCTTTCTGACATTCCAATAATTGTTTAAGAGAATTTGTTTTACTCTGTTTTAGTGGAAGTTATATCTGTGTATCATGTGCGTAGAAATGAAACAAAATATTATATTTTTTAAAAATGGAATCTAAGGACAACATGTATAATTGAAAAAGAATAGGCCCAAGAATAGATCCTTGAGGGAACTCAAAGATAAAAGGGGTTGAGAAAGACAAGAAGTTGCCCAGGATGACTAAAAAGCTTTTGTTTGTTAGGTATAACTTTAACCATTCCCATACAGTTCCTTGTATACCCTACTACTCAACACAGACAATGAGGATATCTTTATCAGTTGTATCAAATGGTATAGTTAGATCTAAAAGCAACAAGACAGCAGTATCCCTAATCCCCAAATTATTAATAAGTGCAAATATTATACTTAAAACTGTTTTTCCAAGTGTGTGCCAGATTAAACGTTTTATGTTTTCACTCTGAGACATTTATAATCCAAATGGTATTCTGTACACATGCCATTATCAAAAGGAGTTTGAATGTGTGTTCTCAGTTACTTCCTGTGGTGTGGAAGTAAAATCCACCTTAAGTCGTTTTGCCTCCAGGAGTTGATACAGACATTCTTGGACAATCACACCGGGTTTAGTCACAATGTCATGCACAGCCAAAGAGGTCTATCCAGGTTTTTCGCTCATCACCTCCAGGACAGACAGAACAGACAGACTGCTTCCAGCTCCTGACACTTTTGGCCATCAAATTTGCGCCAAAGTTAAGGTCCAATTTATAAACAAAGAGCGAATGGAGCTGACTGGAGTGGTGACTCGGGTCCCTTATCTTCCACAGTTTTAGCAACTTCAAGTGATACACCCGTTTGCTTGGTAGACGATTTGGCTGTTTCACTAAATAGTTGATGAGCCCCTTCCTCACCTTAACTTTGTAAGGGCCCTGCCAATGAGCCAATAATTTGGGAGTAGGAGGTTGGGACGAGTACTATGATGTGATCTTTTAGGGCGGATCTCCCAGAGAAATGTGCCATGGTCATTGCTACAGGCCTGTGTTGCTTGTGCCTTTTCCAGGTGTTCTTTTAAAATAGGTATGATTTTCATGAATCTACAGTGCATCTGGAAAGTATTCACAGTGCATCACTTTTTCCATTTTGTTATGTTACAGCCTTATTCCAAAATGGATTACATTCATTTTTTCCTCAGAATTCTACACATAACACCCCATAATGACAATGTGAAAAACGTTTACTTGAGATTTTTGCAAATTTATTAAAAATAAAAAAATTGAGAAAGCACATATACATAAGTATTCACAGCCTTTGCCATGAAGCTCAAAATTGAGCTCAGGTGCATCCTGTTTCCCCTGATCATCCTTGAGATGTTTCTGCAGCTTAATTGGAGTCCACCTGTGGTAAATTCAGTTGATTGGACATGATTTGGAAAGGCACACACCTGCCTATATAAGGTCCCACAGTTGACAGTTCATGTCAGAGCACAAACCAAGCATGAAGTCAAAGGAATTGTCTGTAGACCTCTGAGACAGGATTGTTTCGAGGCACAAATCTGGGGAAGGTTACAGAAAAATTTCAGCTGCTTTGAAGGTCCCAATGAGCACAGTGGCCTCCATCATCCATAAGTGGAAGAAGTTCGAAACCACCAGTACTCTTCCTGGAGCTGGCCGGCCATCTAAACTGAGCGATCGGGGGAGAAGGGCTTTAGTCAGGGAGGTGACCAAGAACCCGATGGTCACTCTGTCAGAGCTCCAGAGGTCCTCTGTGGAGAGAGGAGAACCTTCCAGAAGGACAACCATCTCTGCAGCAATCCACCAATCAGGCCTGTATGGTAGAGTGGCCAGATGGAAGCCACTCCTTAGTAAAAGGCACAATGGCAGCCCTCCTGGAGTTTGCCAAAAGGCACCTGAAGGACTCTCAGACCATGAGAAACAAAATTCTCTAGTCTGATGAGACAAAGATTGAACTCTTTGGTGTGAATGCCAGGTGTCACGTTTGGAGGAAACCAGGCACTGCTCATCGCCAGGCCAATACCATCCCTACAGTGAAGCATGGTGGTGGCAGCATCATGCTGTGGGGATGTTTTTCAGCGGCAGGAGCTGGGAGACTAGTCAGGATAAAGGGATAGATGACTGCAGCAATGTACAGAGACATCCTGGATGGAAACCTACTCCAGAGCGCTCTTGACCTCAGACTGGGGCGACGGTTCATCTTTCAGCAGGACAACGACCCTAAGCACACAGCCAAGATATCAAAGGAGTTGCTTCAGAACAACTCTGTGAATGTCCTTGAGTGGCCCAGCCAGAGCCCAGACTTGAATCTGATTTAACATCTCTGGAGAGATCTTAAAATGGCTGTGCACCGACGCTTCCCATCCAACCTGATGGAGCTTGAGAGGTGCTACAAAGAGGAATAGGCGAAACTGGCCAAGGATAGGTGTGCCAAGCTTGTGGCATCATATTCAAAAAGTCTTGAGGCTGTAATTGCTGCCAAAGGTGCATAGACAAAGTATTGAGCAAAGGCTATGAATACTTATGTACGGTGAACCCTCGTTTATCACGGTTAATCCGTTCCAGACTCTACCGTGATAAGTGAATTTTCGCGAAGTAGGATTCTTTTATTTATAAATCAAATATTTTTGCAGTTAGAGTATAGAAAACCTGTTTACGACCTTCTAAATACGTTTTTTAACATTATTAGAGCCCTCTAGACATGAAATAGCACACTTTAGTCACCATTACACTCGTATTACCCAATATATTAGACAAAATAAGAGAAAATAAGACATATTAGATGTTACAAATATATTATTACTAAGCTCACCCGCCTTTTAAGGCGACCGACTTTTATCCTCAATTTGTGTGCGCTCCATGTGTACATCAGGCATGTAAGTGTAGGGAATGAGAACATTAAAGTGCCCATTCATAACATCTCCCAAAAACCTAAGTTTTTTTATCCCCTCGAGTGCCTGTCCAAAGTCGTACAATGTCAGCCCTAATCTGTACCGCTAATGACGGAGTTTTATGCACTAAATAAGCTATAGATGAGAATAAGCAAGCACCATCTCCCCTGATATTTACTACGCGGTGAGGCATTTGTACTCCATCAACATTAAATATTTTCAGAGACATAATTTTGTCTATTTTTCCAGCGCATTGCGCACAAAAGCAAGGGGACGATGGGAGCAGCAGAACTCTGCTCACATCGCGCCGCTTCGTAACGCAAGCTGCAAGTAGTAAGTCTGTGATAAGAGGAATACCGCTACGCTTTGCGGACAGAAGGACAATCCCGACTGCTTTTATATAGTAGATTATTGTACTGTACATTTAATTACACACACACAGTTCTTACACACAACCACTAACCTATGAAGGCACAACCTCAGTAGGAGAGTCTTCAGGTGGTGCAGTATATTCAGCAGGTGCATCGTTGTCTTCTTCCGCTGAAGGAGTACTAAGAGTAGGCAGTGGGTATCTGGGTGCGCGGCTGAAGAAAATCTTGATAGGCAGTTGCTGGCGCTGTCTTTTCATATGCGTGAGGAGGCTTTTGTAGGGTATTGCCGTCTTTGATCATATCCAAGAGTTTCACCTTCTCCTGGATAGCAAGCATCTTCCTCCGGCACTTACTTTTATTGTCAGAAGGCTTAGAAAAATCAGCACGTTTAGGAGCCATCGTGGGGCTTAGATAAAAGTTCCCAGAAAGCGCATGCGTAGTGACGTAAGCGTGTATGAGAAAAAATCGCGATAGAGTGAAGCCGCGAAAGTCGAAGCGTGATACAGCGAGGGATCACTGTACATGTGATTTCTCAGTTTTTTTATTTTTAATAAATTTGCAAAAACCTCAAGTAAACTTTTTTCACGTTGTCATTATGGGGTGTTGTGTGTAGAGTTCTGAGGAAAGAAATGAATTTAATCCATTTTGGAATAAGGCTGTAACATAACAAAATGTGTAAAAAGTGATGCGCTCTGAATACTTTCCAGATGCACTGTATTTCATAATTGCACAATATTTTCCAATATATTTGTAGAAGAGAGGGCTGCTTTCTCCCATCCATCTTTTAGGATGTCCAATAAGCCCCAGGGCTGTCACACATACAGTAGTTCAAAGTGGAGAAGCCTGTACAGGCTTGTGGAGCTTCCCAGGACGCAAATAATATGAGAAGGAGTAACTGATCAAAGTTCCTCCCATCCTCAGTGACCACCTTGCGTAGCATTTGTTTGAGGGTCTGATTGAACTGCTCCCCTAGACCATCAGTTTGAGGATGGTATACTGAGGTCTTCAAGTGCCTGATCTTGAGTAATTTGGCAAATTCCCTGAATGTCTCTGAGGTAAAGGTCTGGTCTGTTAAGACTTCTTTGGGGATTCTGACTCGCGCAAAGACCCCTACCAATTCTTATGAGATAATTTTAGACATGGCTGATCATATTGGGGGCAGCACGGTGGCACAGTGGTAGAGCTGCTGCCTTGCAGTAAGGAGAACTGGGATTGCTTCCCAGGACCTCCATGCGTGGAGTTTGCATGTTCTCCCCGTGTCTAAGTGGGTTTCCTCTGGGTGCTCCGGTTTCCTCCCACAGTCCAGACTGTTAGGTGCATTGGCGATCCTAAATTGTCCCTAATGTGTGCTTGGTGTGTGTGTGTGTGTGTGTGCCCTGCGGTGGGCTGGGATTGGCTCCAGCAGATCCCCGTGACCCTGTGTTAGGATATAGCGGATTGAGCAATGACTGACTGACTGATCATATTGGGATAGCCTCAGGATAGTGGGTAGCATAATCTACAAGTACTAAAATATATTTATGGTCTGTAGCTGAGGGTACAAGGGGTTCCACAATGTTAACCCCTATGCTTTCAAAGGGAATATCAAACTGGGGGATGGGGATTAGACAAGCATGGTCCTTCCTAGGAATTTGTCTCAATTGGCATTCCAGGCAGGAAGCATAAAAGCAATGGACCTCCCTATTAATCCCCAGTCAGTAGAATCAGAGTTTGATTTGCTGAAGTATTTTGGTGGCTGTCAAGTGGGCACCTAGGAGGTGGGTGTGTGCTAGTTCACAAAACCCACCGCCGGAAGGTCTGTGGACCTACCAACAGTGACTTAACCTATCCCTCATGTTCAGCTACCCAATAAAGAAGGTCATTATTAACTACAAAGTGTGGCCCCTGTGGGATAGGATGGTATGTGCATTGGCTATTTATCAGACCTATTGCATTTTTAGCATACTTAAGTAAATCATCATTCCACTGTTCTCTTTGAAAAGAGGCCGCTGTTTGCCTAAAATGAATCTGTAGCAAAGAAAGAGGATTGGGTACCGACCTCAATGGGTGAGACTTGCAATCACGATTGCCCAGCTTCGGATGATGGAATGTCATCCTGAGATGTCTGAGTGCTTACCATGTCACACTGGGTGGCCACGTGACTCCTTGTAGTGTCTGGCTGTGAACACAGCTTGGAGATAGCTTCCATAACAAGCCCCAAAGAATTTTCAGGAATGGGATGTACTGTACCGCTTTTACTGTCGGACCAGTCTCGCCGAAGTATCACAGAATATGGTAGATTTTGGGGGACGGTGACTCGGATCGCCTGTATGGTTCCCTGGTAGCACATGAGGCCAACCTGTACCATCGAGTTTCATTGTGAATACAGGTCAGACTGGTCTTCCCAGCGAGCCTCTGTCAACAGAAATGTTGCCGCCGGAATCAATTAATGTTGTAACCTGATGTCCATTTGCTAATACCATTCCTGTACAGTGAATAGACAAGGGGTTAGTAACTGCACAGTACCTTCCTGTCTTAGCCCAGCTGCATTCCATCGGCTCATCAAAGTGAGGGCAGTTGAAGATGGTATGCTCGGCCTCCCCACACTTGAAACAGCTTGAGGAGGACAGGTACTTCTCCTTTGGCTTCACCAAGGGCTCTGTGTTGCATCAGAGGGACTCACAGTGAGCAACATGCCCTGTCTGGGTTTGACGAGAGGATCTCTGTTGCCCTGTTGGTAATAATGGTAGAAAGGTCATGCTGTTCAGTCATTTTAAGGCAAAATCCTGCCATCTATGCTACTGTGAAAAAACACAAAGAGCACAGATGAAAGTTTGGGGTAGTCACCCTATATACTTGGCAAGCAAGTTGAAAATAACGGTCTTTACAAACTGGGTTTAAAACAGACCTGAATACAATAGACAAGGTTGGGGTTATATGGTGAGTTGGCAGGAAGGGATGGGTCCAGAGGCACAAGAACCGGAAGTGATATTTGAGGAATTGGAAGTGATGGTGTCTGAGGTCTCAAATTCAGTCTCCTGATCTACAGAGGGAAAAAGAGCAAAAGGATTAGTGGATAGTGCCAAGCCTTGGTTCGGCGGGTAAGGCCATAAGCTGTCTTCCATGCACACTTATACAACCCTACTTACATATATTAGACTAGGGGGCTTCACCCACTGCTCGCTTCGCTCGCCAACCCCCCAGCCTGTGCTATGCGCCAGCCACTTTGCGTTTCTGCCACTCGCGTATGTGGATTTCACTTTCACCAAATAACAAGTCTTTTAATTCTCACGGATAGGCCTCTTCATTTGGAAGAAACACTACTTTTCCCTGATGGCAACATGAATTAGACGATCTACAAGTCTCTGACTTAAAGTTTAAAGCCGAACAGTAACTACATACTTCTGTCATATCACCTATGTCCATATATTCTCTTTTCGCTGTTCCGTTATTTCACTGAGTACTAATTTCCGTTTGTTAGCGCTAATGCAATCTTTACTATCAGTTTTTCTGAGACTTTCGAATTTTAGTACTTTCATAATCTCTAGCCTGCTCTGCATGTGTATCTTGCCAACATTTTTTAACCTCTTTAAGACGTTCTACTTTGTCTTCTGCTCTTTGTCTTTTATTTCCGACCCCGCTTGGAGCTGAGAGCGCAGCAACTATATCTGACAGTAGCATTCACACGAATGAGAAGTGATTGGACCATGGGTGTGGCTGTAAATGTTTGAGAGGAGGGCAGGACTTGTCAAAATCTCTTGGCAAAAAGTCTTGTCTCACGGGACCTGAAATTATCTCTCGTGGGAGCGTCTCTGAGAAAGTCTCATCCCAGGTTTTTCTTTTATAATAGAGAGATATACATGTGTATACTGTATGGTACTGTATTGCCTGTTACTCTTTTGTATTACACTACATTTGTGCATACACTCCTGCCATGTCTTCTGAGAAGTCTGCTACATAAATACAACCGGAATTTAATGTGTGAAAGGTGAGTCACATGCCGGGGTCATCATTGTGGCTTCAGACCTCCAAGAGACTGAATTTGAACCCTGAAATTCCTCCTCATGTTATTGTAAGTTTTTGTTTGGGTTCTGCGTTCTTTTCTTCCACATTCTAAAGGCTTTCAGGTCAGATTTATTTGTTAATCTAAATAAGTATGAATGTTTGAGTGGTGCCTGGTATAAGGTATGCTTTCAGAATTTCAGAATGAATTCAGAAATTGTGTGTATAAATATATCCATCCATCCATCCATCCATATATAATACTTCCAAATACATATATCATACTTTATACTGAATGTAAATGCTGTAAATGCTGCATGCTAAGTATACTTTTTATTTACTTACTGATATTAGTTTTTTAATATATTTTTGTCAGCTGTTCTGAGGAGACATGCAAGTAGAAATTTCGTTGTACAATGTACACATGACAATAAACTGACTTGAGTTTACTTGATGGTTTAATCAGTAGTGCTTTGTAAACAAGGAAGGGGAAGTCGTCGTTATTTTAACAAAGAAGACAAAAGAATGTAGTCTAGTACAGAAATACCAAATTTTTCAGACTGCACTATACCAGCACTCCTTAAGCTCCTTATGGTGGGTCCTGGAAAGGAAAGTTTTTTCAAAAAGATGGACCTCAGATTTAGGATTAGCAAGGTACTTGTCAGGGCATGGGTGTTTGCCAGTCCTGTGTGGATGTGTTTTGTGTACTGGGGAAAAATCTTATGACTATATACAATGTGGTATCTTGTAGAAGGCACTACATGGATATAAGGCCATGAAACTACTGCTGCTGAATGCAATTCACTCTTTGTCTTTAAGTAGTGAGAATTGTTTTTGTTTATTTTGTACTAACTCAAGATTGTTCATTGTGGCCATTGAACTGTGTCCAGGGTATGTCTTATTTCCTGTCCTGTTCATGATTCACAAATAAGATAGCAAGACTGAGGTTTGGAGGTTATTCAGCTTGAACCTAAAAGCCCATTTATACTTTGTACATCTGTGCAGCTTTGAGGGTCTGCATGATTTAAATTTCACCTGCAGTCATGTCGTCTGGTTGTGTTGACATAGGTGCCTTCAGCTGTGTGCCTCCAGATTTTTGTGTTTGCATTATCCTGTGTAAGCCTGTTTTGACTGTGCATGTGCTAGACCACAAAACATGGATGTGTTTGAACAGAAGACCAGTGCACATGCATGAAATGATTCTGTATCAGCATGGTGCCGCACACACACAATTGCACTTTAAACAGAACAGGATGCACATCCTCTATCTGCAGCAGCCTGTGTCTGTTCTTTTTTGGCACATTAACATTTCTTAAATGTTACTTTTGTGCGTTTAACAGACACTATTGTCCTCTCAGCCTTATCAGCCTGTGATCTCCATTGTGCTTTGGAAACGTTAGAAGGTTAAGTCTGATGTGGTTGTTATGAGAATTAGTACCTCTAATTCTGAGGTCATTATCCTTTCCTTGTTTTCTACAAGTTAAGGGTGTGTTTCTTCCCCGAGTTGAGGACTTCAAGTAACTGAAGTTTACTCATGAGTGAGGTAGGGCTGCAACTAATGATTATTTTGGTAGTCGACTAATTGTTCAATTTATTTTTCGATTTGTCACGATTATTTAATGCCTGACTATTTTGATGCCTGCGACCTGTGGTTGCACATCCTGTTCTGAGCTCCAGTGCATGTCTTACCTCATCTGCTCATGCCTGTCAACCTGTCAATGTCACCCTGATGTCTCTGCACTAACACAATTAAAATTAATAATAATCTGCCTTATTCGTATCTCATTGTCACTTGATTTTTTTTATTCAATTTTATTGAGTGTTCCTGCTTACGCTGAATTAGTATGTGCCTTATGGCCAGTGATATCAAAGCCACACTGACAAAAAATAGAGACATAGGTATATATGATATTTGGAATTATTCATTTTATGACCTTATAGTACATTTCGGGAAACATTGTGGCACGGATGCAACATTATTCATATTCATTCACGTACCTTCTTGCAGTTGTAATCAGTGACCGCATTTTTTTTTCCCCCTGATCTTGCCCAGTCTGCACAGGACCCTAGGACAGGCAGAGGAAAGAATGTTCCTCTGCAAGGTGAGTCATGAATGCTCTTCTTTTTTCAGTGGACCCCGTACATGCCTTGCACAGTACATGTGCTTTGATCGCCACCAGGTCAAGCTTGTTATAGTACAAGCAGCTGGCCACCTGCGTGGTCCTGCTAGCACTGAATAAGCTCACGCCTTCTGTTGTCAGCATGCAGCTCCGGGGAGAAAAAAAGAAACAGACAAATATATGTGACATTTTGAAGAAATCATTGTATGACCAGAATAGTACCAATCAGAAAACATCATCACACTGATGCAATATTATTTGAAAACGAACAGATCGGGTGTAAATTTGTTACTTGTAAAAGTTAGCTTTTTTTCAATTTTATTTTCTCAGTCTCGTTCATGCTGTCCTTCCCCTCCTCATCTGACCCTAACTAACTAACTAACAGCGCCAGCATAAATTCTCAAGAGACAGCGGCATCACAGCTGCAGGATGCTTGTGTTTCAGATGCTCATGCAATGCGGTTTTGCTGCCGTGAAAAGAAAGCTCCGCTTTGCGTAATGTGCATTCAACTTGTTTTTCTTTTTCGGTGAAGTGCTCCCACACTTTAGAAAGTTTCTGTCTCAATTTTTTTTCCATCTCCTTCCCCCTTCTCTATCTGACTCGCCATTGTAACTATGTTTATTTTCTTTTATATTCTTGTTCTCCTCAGACGTTCTTCTTCGTTGGTAGGACTGTGTGCAGTCTTGACAAACAATAACAAACGATACTGCTTCCAGACGTTCATGTAGTGCACAAAAACCAATGTGGTTCATTGTGACTGGAGTCTATTGAAGGTTCTGTTCATAATGCGTCGACAATAAAAAATATGTGTCGACGATTTTTTGTAGTCGACGTCGTCGATTATGTCGACCAATTGTTGCAGCCCTAGAGTGAGGTTAGCGGTAATCTGAGGTTGGGCAATAAATTAGCACAGTGGCAGCAAATTAGTAAACATAGTATGGGACTGTAGTAGTGAAATTTGAGCTAATATCAAGGGTGAAGCTTTTGATTTACTGATCAGTCTAAATCTCCATGGTCGTCAATGGTCACAAGCTAACAACAATGAAAGTTGTTAATCCAGAACAGTCTTATACCTTCAGTCAATCAGCCTTAAACTCTGGAATGATAAAGAAGGAACTTAATGCATGAAGGCAAGCAATTTCATGTTTTGTTTCTTCAGAAATTCAAACAATGACAGATTTTATGTGGGCAAGATTGGAAGATTTTGTACTCATGTTTGTGAGAAGAGTCTCTTTAATATGCCATTTTGCATCACTTCTTGTGCATTTCCTGTTTTTTTTTAATTATGTTGTTCCAAGAAGATGATATTTGTTTGCTGCCCTCTTCTTTTTTTCATCTATTAAATCTGTGTCTCTGAAGGGTATGATTTTAAACTATGTACTATGTATTCCTCAGTTCACATTACATCTGCTCAGTTAAAAGCTTAACCCTCTTTGAACTAATTTTTAGTGATTACATTTCTTGCTTTGTTGGGAACTTTTGTTGCTGATTTTATTGTATGAAGTAAGCAAACCTACAAAGTATAATAAAACTTCACATGCTTAGCCTTATCTTTGTCCATCCATCCATCCATCCATTATCCAACCCGCTGAATCCAAACAGGGTCACGGGGCTTATCTTTGTCAATTATCAGAATTATCTCATGTAATTCCAAGTCTAACCTTATTTTTTACCTTTGCCTTCAATTGTCTATAACAAGTAGACCTGCAATAAGTAGTAGTACTTCTTTCCTTGCTCACCTTCTATGAAGTTTATTTTGCTTTCTTCTTCCCTGATGCTACCCACCCTGCAAACCTTAATGACCTTTGCAGACTTTACCATGATCCTCATTTTTATGTGTTGCTTCTTCAAAACCTGCCGATATAGGTTAGTTATACACATATCTTAAACTTTTCACACCCAAAATAAAACTTGTGTATTTTGTTGCACTGGAAAATGATAGGAACATGTAGTAAAAGTTGAATGAAAGTAGTACAGAAATCACCATAGCAAATTCATTTGTACAGTTTTGAAGCATGCATTTTCAGGAATTTAAAATATGCTAGCTATAGTTAATAGTTAGCACCCTAGCATGCTTTAAATCACATCTTGAAATTGGTTTAATCTCTTGATGCTACTAAAAATCGAGGACCTAGGTTGAGTTGCCTATTTTTGCTCCAAATTTTTCTTACGGTTTCATCCTCACTAGATCAGTAATGATCCTTTGCTCCTGATTTCTTAGAAACATACAACAAAATTTCATACATTCTTGTGGTCTTTTGATTTGATTAAAATATGTTGTGAAAATAAAATGCCATTTCTGTTGCCAATAAATATTTATTGCACATAATCTACGTAAAGCTTGGAAATGATATGTCTATGGTAACTCTGTGGGTAAGCTAGCCAGTAGGAGGATGTCCCATCTTTATTGCATTCCATTGTTTGATCCTGTTAGCCGGAATATTCTCGATCCCGTTATTTATCACATTAGTGGAGTTTTAAACTGAGATAAGTACGTTGTGACACACTGTAGCACATTCATATTTTCCTTTTTGTCACTAGAGTTGCTATGTTTGGATTTGTCGTGACCATTCTAGTCACAAAACTGGCTTCACCCATGACCTGGAGTTCCTTATGAGAGTGGTTGTCATGTTTAGGAGTGGTATATCAAAAAATGATTGTGAAATTGGAGCCAATCAGGTAATATCCCAGTCATTGGCTAAGGTCACACACTGGGTAGTGACTGAAGGAATGAGATTAAGAGTACAAATTGTGAAATGAGGGTCTTGCACAGGGTTGCCAGTCTTACTACTCTACTTCTTTTTATCAGGAAAGTATATTTGAAGAAGTTTTAGGTGTGTAGTTAGTGTACCACCAAAATGGACACACCTGGCACAGTGTACTAGGGAAGACTCAGAGACAGACCCAAAATATATCTTGAGTGGGAGCACCTGGGACTTACATAAAAAGAGCTTCCATGGTTGTTGATGTTATGCTGGACTTGCCTGTTGTCCACTCCAGGATGACCGAACTGAAGTGAAGAAAAGTGAAGCAGAGGTTCTGTCACATTTTTCTGCGTATAAGTGTTTCTACATTACTTTCATTCTTGCAAAATTACAGTTTGCTCTGTTGAAACACTAAGCACGGTCTGTTTCTTTATTTTGCAAAAATAATGGCTCTGCAGATGTGTAACGTGAATTAGCATATATTTTTGTCAGAAGGTTTTTTTTTAGTTAGTGCCTGAATCTGAATGATTTACAGTAGGTATGCAAAATCATCTAGCAACATTATTTTAGAAATGCAACTAAGAGGAATATTTCAAAACCCTTTAAAGATTATGTTTATGGTATGTTGGTTAATGTCACTTGTTGTTTATTTTCTTAATTTTATATTGATCAAGCAAAGAGACAATACAGCACGAAGTGGTGGCTCTGAGGCTAGGGATCTGTGCCGGCAATTGGAAGGCTGCAAGTTTGAATCCCGTAACTGCCAAAAATGACTCTACTCCGTTGGGTCTTTGAGCAAGGCCCTTAACCCTGTAATTCATTTGTCCTGGGTATTTCCTTTGTCCAACTTGCAGAAAAAACTTGGGGGTTGGTGGCAGAGTTGGCACTCCAGCCACTGTAAAAAATACCTCACACTGTTCTAGTGTGGTGTGCACTGCTGCACTTGGGTCGCAATCCGGGTGGTGTGGTGAGTGCACTGTATCAGAGCATGCTTCCAATCTCTGTCACTCTCAAGAGACAATATAATGTCAATCATGTGCCAGTTGTACGTTTTGGTCTGACCTCTCTGATAGCTTTACAGATTTGCTGGGAAACATTTCTTATTTTCAGCTTGAAACCTGATGTTCCATTAATAGCTTCATATTGCCTGCAACACTTCATCAACATTTAGTGACTCATTTCATCTGTATAGTGTTGTATGTTTGATGTTAAGTAAAATCATGTTTATTTGGTCTTTATATGAAAAAAATAAATATTGCTGTTGAGCAATTTCTGTTTATATTTTTGGCCTTTGTGTAAATTAATTGTCTATTAGAGCCAAGAGAGTCTTATCCATGTGTTGTCATGCATCTACTTCTGGCAGTGGTGATTGGTGTAAACTGGCACAGCTAAATAAAGGCATTCTCTGTAAAAATCTGTTCCTCACTGTTCTGATTCATGTGTGAATACAAAACTTTCATTCTTAACAATGTCATCTGACAGCACAGCAGGAAAACAATCAGCATAGCAGCTTTGCACATATTGAACATAATGTTCTTTTGTAGCGTCTACCTTGGCAACCTTAAAATGTGGCTTATAAAAGAGGCCTCTAAACATAATTGTGACTAAATAATCTTTCTGAAATGTTTATTTTTACTGTGTAAGTAGTGGAATCATGCTGTTTTTACTTTGTTTACCGAAAAAAAATCAAGAACATTATTTCAATTTTACAAAAATAGCAACACACCAACTCTTGTACCATGCAACACACCAACTCTTACACTATACAATGTAAACATACTATTATTTGCTAAAAAATAGTTTACTGAAACCTTCTATAGCAGTATAGGAGAACAACGTAGGAACAACACTTAAAGTCATCTGCTATACAAGGGTCACACACAAACACTAGGATGTTATATGCTGCTAGGATCTGGTAGGAAGTGAGAAAGGGAAGGACATACAAGCCGTTTTTAATTTATATTACTGCTTACTATGAAGAAGAACAATTAAAACCACCCACCATGACATGCATGAATATACCATAAAAATTGTAAAATGTGCTGCTGGAACCTGACATGAAACAGGAAGCAAATGAGTATCTGTGCAGGAAAGAGTTCCTATCTATCTATCTATCTATCTATCTATCTATCTATCTATCTATCTATCAACAATTAATATTGATATCATAATACCATTCATCAAAATCAAGTAACAATAAAGGAGAAAAATATAACAAGTTACCTTCCTGGCCTTGACCATCTAGTTGGAATAACATTCACTTACCCGTGCCAATATACATTCATCCCTCTTTATCTGACTTTTTTTAATTATTTATTTTTTTAATAAAGTGGCTGTTGTTTTTTACTACTACAAATGTATTGCCCGTGTGTTTTTTTTTTGTTGTTATAAAACACATTTCAGTCTGATGTGCCTGTAAAGAATTACAGCAATCACACTGCATGATTGTGCTTGTGTAAACAAGCATACTGTTGTTGGCACCCTCACACTCTGAGTTTGCTCCTTGTTTTTTTTATGGTCCAAGAAAATTGCAAAAAGGTGGCAGCATTTGGAGTGAGATGAGTCCACCATGCTGGAAGATGAGCCTTCCATTCACATGACAGTTGTGAAGACCCGGTTTCTGTCTTTTGTCCTTAATGTAGGCTAATATGCAAAAACTTTCAAATAGTTAAACAATAAGCTGTTATATGTCATGGAGAAATCAAAGGTAAAATGTTTTAGATAGATCCAGTGGAAAATTTAAGTATATGTGTTATGGTGCTATGGAAAAAATATTTAAATACTGTAAATATGGCAAGCAATTATGTTCTTGGTATTTTGTTATATTGTTGTTTATATTTTTGTTTTTGATTTTAATTCAAGTGATTGACATAATGGTAGGTAAGGGGGATCAATAAACATAAATAATGAACTCATCTATTAAAGTTATGTGTTGTTTACTAGTAATAGCATCATTCACAAACTTTAGGAAGTGTCAGCACAAGAATCATCCCCTTTGAGCACCCAAATGGTGGATGTAAAAATATATAAAAATTATTGGTTTGGATGCAGTTCACTTGCTAAACAATGAATAAATAATTAATAACTAACCTATAAAATTCAATGAAGTATATTGTAAGAAAACAGGAAAGAATGAACACAGAAGCAATTTACATGTGTAACTTAAAAGGGAAACTGTAATTATAACTAACAATTAGATGAGTCATCACGGTTACCTGTTGTATAAAAACCCTTTAATGATTGTTTCACACTCCGTTACAGCAGTAATCACCACATCTAAATATGAACAGTGTACACAAATCAAACATGTACAACAAAGTGACACACAGTCATTTTAAAAATTATTATGGTCCAAACCAGTTAAAGAAGTACCTAAATTATAACAACTGTCACAATGGAAAGTAGATTAGTGTCTTTCGAAAGGCATAATAAAAAAATCTCAATATCTTACTATTTGTCATTTGTTTTCTTCCATCTCTTTCACCCAGAGAAAGTCTTTATTTCTGAGCTGCCTGCAATAACTTTTAAGAAAGAGATGTGTCCTGGCAATAAGGCATGCTGTTTCAAGATGCAGATTCCAAAGGTCTTCTTTCTATTTGGCCATCAGTTGGTCATCTTATGTATAGATACCTATGAAAGGAATATAATATTTTTCAAATTTAGGCTTGAACTCTGCTAGATGAACACAGCTTCTCAATTTTATCTATCTCCTACCTACAAGCCTATTACTGACAAGCACAGCTCTCTGTTATCCAAACCGTAAAATTATTTATGTGTATTTGGGAAGAGGGCTCTGTTATTTGTTTTCATTATATTTATTTATTTATTCTTTGGTTTGAGCTTCTGTAAAATTTAAAATAAATTACAATCTAATCTAATCTACCTTTTTTGCTCTCCATTTTTGTTTTCTGGTTTCATGCTTAAACACAGTAGACCACACACATCAAACCATAATAGAAAATTGTGAAGATCCCAAGCTGATGCAGCACAGACTACCTGTACTCTGCTGTCTAGTTTCATTCATAGCCCTAGATGTCTTCTTATTCAGTAATATATATATATATATATATATATATATATATATATATATATATATAAGTGGCAGAAACACAAACACACAGAATAATATCTATGTAGCCCACTGCTAAAGTGCAGTTATTTTGTTTAGACATTCTGTAAGTTATTGTTTATTTCATGGTATAGTACAGGGGTGTCAAACTCCAGTCTTGGAGGGCAGCAGTGGCCACAGGTTTTCATTCTAACCATCTTCTTAATTAGTGACCAGTTTTTGCTGCTAATTACTTCTTTTAATTAACTTGACTCAGGCCCTTTAGTTGTTTCTTTTTCATTAATTAGCAGCCAAACAATAATGAAACACAAAACAAGCCGCCACATCACACAATATCTGAAAATAAAGAAAAATGAAGGTCTCAGTAAGGCTGATCTCTCAACTCACTAAAACACTTTGATGATGTTCTTATGAAAAACAGAAAATCAATAGTTTTGGAAATGTCAGCTATGGCAGAATGAGAGCAACAACAAGCCGTAGAATTAAATAATGTGTTTAATTAACAGCAAGAATTGGCTTCTCATTAAGAAACTGGTTGGAGTTTGAAGCCCCAGTTTAGGTGGTCATCTGTTGGCTCGTTTCACATCTCATTCCTGTTTGGCTGCATTTTAATGAGGAAACGAATCAATTCAGAGGACTGAATCCTTAAAAACAGATTCATTAAAATGTGAATTAACAGTGAAAACAGGTTACTGATTAGGAAAAGGGTTAGAATGAAAACCTGTAGCCGCTGCGGCTCTCCAGGCCTGGAGTTCGACACCCGTGGTATAGTGCATGAAGAATGTAAACATAAAAAGGAGTATGTTTATATGTAATTTAAATTTTTTTTCATCACCTGGAAAATATCAATTTAAATACTGAATGGCTGGGGCAAATCCATCTTGGGGTTCCTACCATCTTTTATGAGGTCTAAGTGGTAGGAGCAATTATGGTTAAAGGCATTCTACATTTTTCTTTTCGGGTTCTTTTTGCATACTGGTCATGGGGCCATCCTTCTGTTTTAGGTGAATGGTGCTACTGCTAAAGGATTAATCGAACATTGAGTTGCTAATGGTTTTTGTTAGCTTGTTTATTCAAATTTCTTAGAGACAGATAAATATTGTTGAAAGGTGGCTCTTTGTTACTATTGCCAGGATTATTTAAACTGGAATAGAAGTTATGGCTTGTACAACACGAAATAGGATTGTCTGAGAAGCATAATGACATAAAACAAATACAAGGAACAAAAGGTAGCTCATTAGCAGAAAGGTGTTTTTAAATCAAGTCCCTTTTCTTTATTTGACATATGTAATCGGTACATTGGAATTATTTTTTTAGTTGTTCACACAGTAGCAATGCAAAAAAAGAACAAAGAAATAAGATGAAATACATATAATGTACTGCATGTAGGCTCCAGGATCTCTGACCATGAATTGGACAAAGCAGCTGCCTAATGTATGAATGATAAATCAAAGGATTTAGAGTGGTACAGCATGGTGGAGACACTTGAAAGTTCAAGTTCAGAAAGTCGCACAGTACCCGAAATAAAAAAGATGTGGTTAGATATCATAGTCACTGTGAAAAGGTGAGTCGTAGCCCACAGTCTGAGTGTCATACGGAAGCATATTAGGGTACAGAGAACAGAAAGGTGAAAATGTCCACTTTAATTTCGTATTTTATTTTGTCATTAAAGTAGAACGTCCTAAAATTCATCTTAAAATCAATGTTAAATTTATTAGAGTTTCTCAGATCCCATTGTAACTAAAGTAGCACTTTAAATGCTTTGTATTCTATGTGTTCTTCTATGTGCTCTATGTTTGTGAATCACTATGTGCTTCTTAAATGGGCTTTCTCTTATGCCAACAGGACATAAAATACATTACATTAATGATATTACAGCTCTCTGAACAATTTAAATACTAAGATATATACTTAATACTATCTTCATGATGAAATGCTCTAAAGCATGTACTAAACATGAGGCACGGTGGTGCAGTGGTAGCGATGAGCTGGTGCTCCATCCAGAGATTGTTCCTGCCTCCCGCAAGATGCCTGCTGGGACATGCACGACCCTCGATGAAATAATTTATTGCAACAGTACTGTCTCTGTCAAACATACCAACCCCCAATTCCTGTCTTTCCTTTTCTTTCCCCACATAACCAATCGCCACACAATAAGCTCTTTAATAAATGTCAAGCCATCTGTAAGCTTAGTGAACCGATTCTTCAAAACTTTTAAGGAACATTGAAATATCTTCATAGTACATGTTTAATTATTCCATCCATCTATCCATCCAGGGTCACGCCAGTCCTAGCAAGCATACAGCGTGAGGTGGGACCAATCCCTGGATGGGGCACCAGCTCATCGCTACTGCTGCGCCACCATGCCCATACGTTTAATCATTAACATTATACATTATTTAAATGAAGTTAAACATTTATCTGTATATTGTAATATATGGATATACATCTTAAAAATGATATCAAGAGACCCAAGAAGATGGCTGTTGGAAATCTAAATCAACGTAGAAGCCAGTCATCATCACCTGTAAATATATGCTCTCTTCTATTGAATTGAGTTGAATTCCTTTATTGTTATTGTATGGTACAATGAGATTCAATATGCAAATCCGCCATAAACTTATTTTCCTATAAAATGTTAAAATATCAATAATCTTCTTATATAATACGCTACTGTGGCTGTCCGTTTGTCTGTCCAGGATTTTAAATCACCTGTAGCTCGCACATTGTTTGACCTAGTGACCTGAAATTTGGTACACATATATTATGTGACTACTACTATCTGCTTTTCGGGTGATGATTGACATCTGAGGTCACAGGTCAACCCAGGAAGGTGAAGGTCAAAAATCAAATAACCTGTAGCCTGAAATTTGGTACACATATACTACACTGAAAATCTGTACTACAGCTTTATATTAAAAGTGAATAGTTTTGGAATTATTACTCTTTATTTTTATTTTATTTTATTGTAGAATCACCTCTTGGAAGCGGGCAGCAGGGTGGCCATGCGGCACATGTGTACGGGCACCTTTCTCATCTGTGCCACCTTTGCTGTAATTTCCCCTACCTCTTCATATCTTAAATCATTCTTGAGGCAGACTGAAGACTTAAGTGCCAGCTTCAGTGAAAAATTAGTAAGTAATTGCAACACAAAAACTAACTTAATCAGTTTTAACGCGAAAAGATGCCAACAAAAGAAGAGAAGAAGCGGGTTGCCTGGGGTGGAGAAAAGAAGAGCTGCTCAGGAAGCAGCAAGTGCATCAACCTCTGAGCAAACGAATGCTAAACGTACAGAGAAAGGGTATGACAATTATGAATGCTCAAATCAACTGTATTCACTGCACAGTACTGGTAATAATAATAATACAAAAAAACTATGAAAAATATACAATATGAAAGCATGAGTACAATATACACATATGTATAGCACAGATATTGCAAATGGTTCATAAAGTGGTACAGGTTGTGCAATATTACAACTGTACTGCAAGTTTGGAGTGAGGTAATTGTATTTATAAGTACAAACAGTTCTACTGGGAGCACTTGATGGACTGATTGAGTGCTTTTAAATCTCTTGGGATGAAACTGTTTCTGAACCTTGAGGTCCGTGCAGGAAAGGCTCTGAAGCATTTGTTGAATGGGAGAAGTTCAAATGGACTGTGCGTATGGCAGAGGCAGCGTGTGCTATAAATGTTCTCCAGGATAAATGCTGTATCCCAATAATTCTCTGCACTCTCAACACAACCCACTGTAGAGCTTTCTGATCAGCTACTGTAAAGCTGTGATTCTACACTCAGATACAGTGGGTTAAAATATTCTGAGTGGTGTACTGAGAGTAACAACTCTAAAGCAGCTATGGTATTTGGAATAGTTTGCCCATTCTGTGAACCATTATATTGTTACAGGTTGACGACAATCAAGTGCCTTAAATTTATAAACGATATATGCAGTTAATTTCAGTGTATTTGAAAAAGCTGCATCAGGGATGTGAATCTAAAAAAGAATTGGAAACCACACAGGAACAGTAGCACTGCTTTGATGCTGGGTGCCGCCAGTTTGCAAAACCGAGTGGAAACATGCGTACGCACAGGGTAAGGTTGGCCTTAGAATGTGCGTGGCTTTACGGCAAGTTTAGTTTTTATACATCTCGAAGTGAGTGTGAAAACGGGTGTACACAACGTTTTTGTGCATATGCACCTTTTATAAATGAGGCCCCTGGTCTGCAGAAGGAGGAGAGAAGAGCTGTTAGTATACAGTACCACCCTGTGGATTGGTGAGGAATTACCACCACTTGAGCCTTTCAGCTATCCCCAATGCATAGTGTATGACTGCAGTTTGTACAGCTTACTTTATAACAGGCCAGACACTGTAGGGTAATAGCTAGATAGTCAGTTATCAGTTTTTTGTCATTTAGGTATAAAAACTGCTTTTGAATCTACTGGTTACATGATCTGCATAGGTTTTGAGAATGTCATGGAAGCTCCACTTCTGAGTTTTTGTATTTTTAAAAGTCCAATCTGTATCATGTCTGCTGAGTGTGTTTTTGAGGAAAGACAATCAAATAACCGAATTAAAATCATGTTATTAATGGCATGATGAAAATTTGAAGTAACTAATTTATTATTCCTATATTAATTGGTAAATAATTCTGTATTTCAAGGAGAGTTTGGCAAGTTTTGTGGATTTTAGTTATGCTTGTTTTGTCTTATGTGAGCAGCGACCTTTGTCAAGAAGACAATTAAAATGTTCAGTAGCTTGTTTTCCACCACATTTAAATTCTGAATGCTAAAAGCCTTGTTGTGCAAATATATTTCAGTGTTATCATTTTACTGTGGATCAAATAAGCTTTATAGGCTGAATAATTAAGTGACAATAGATGTACATGCTATATGATATAAGAGGAAAGTAACCAGCACTCAATAAAACAGAGATATCTGTTGAGAGAGCCTTTTGCAGGTGATAAAATATGTGCCTGAAATTGGTAACAAATGAAAATACTGTAAAATGAATAATACACGATTTTCCAATTTATGTTGTAGCCATTATACATACTGTACTAATTTGTATGCACTTGGTGACATATTTTGAAGAAAGCATATAAAATGATGATGTCTACAAAGATATCCTAGAGTTCTTTGATTATGGAGTCTTTGTCTTCAATAGATTCCTGGGCAGCATTGCACCAGGGAAGTATGTATTAATCTTAAAAATCAAGATTAGCTGTTTGTCTTTTGTCATTAACTATCTTGTTTGTTTTGGTACCTCCTCCATTTGCTTTTGAAAAAATGATAGCACTACATGATGGGGCAATTTCTTTAAACTCCTCCATCTTTTCCAGCACAGAGTTTTACTATGGTTTACATCTGAAATCTACATCTCCGTCCTCCCTGCTGAGAAGTGAAAAAGACTGAGTTACCTTATTTTGATATGATCTTTAGTTAAACGATTTATCTGTCTGTTCTTTACTGAACATTCTTTCATCTTCTTACTAGATTCAACATGCAGCATTGCAGAGTTCGAACACCAAGATTAATTCAGTTTAGTTATCTTAATTCTATTTTAGGACACTTCCTTTTTCGAGTCAAGTGCAGTACAAAATAATTACAAATATAGTGTGACAAAAGAAGTTCCAGACAAACACAAAATATAATGTTAAATCATAAACAGAGAAACACTGTAACAACCACACTAATGTTCGGATGACGGCAAGTTGCACACTCTGGCATTGCTGGAGTCAAGTCTGGATTCAACCTTGCCAAACCGTACTTATCCTTAATTGTCTCTCTCACTCTCCCCTTAGGCTCCCCAGTCGATGAACAAGACAGATAAATAAATCAAAAATAAAAGTTAAGTAAATGTAAAATTAATATATTAAAGAGATTAAATATTACAGACAACCTGATTTTCCCCATCCGAATTAAAATGCACATACCTCCCTTGTTAAATATAAAACATGAATAATTACAGTACGAAGAACAAACATCCAAATACATACAAAGTCCAATATGAAAACATGGTTATTATAGGGAATGAAAAACGGATGAAACCCAGGAAATGCAAGTGATGAAATCACAGTAGAAAACCCAATTCAAATTGGGCTATTCCAAAAAGTGAACCTAAACAATTTCATCAGTGAGTCCAAATAGCAGTCTGAGAGCTATGGGCAGTGGATGATGAAAAGTCCCAAAACACCTTACTTGCCATGTGTAATTGGATGAAAACTGATGATATGTTGTCCCTTTTGGTGAAATGATAGCAGCATTTGTGATGTTAAATCATGGTCTTTTGTGATGCCCCCCTTTTTTCTCCTCCTCCCTCTTTTGAAATGTGCAGTCCTTTTTATAAATGTATGCAACCTGGAACCTGAAGACAGGAAATCCCCACCTCCAAAAAAGATCAGGTGTTGCTATTGATGATGTCCTTGCAGTTTGCAAAGGGAAACATTTCTTAAGAAGCCTTCCAGAAGTCCACAGTTTTAATTATGTGAAAGCAGATAAATATGTAATTGAAACATTTATTTTAAATGATAAGCCCATTTGATCATCATCATAGAAATAAAAATTAATTTTCTATTTCCAAATTACACCTAATTATAGACATATATAGAGAAAGCAAAACTGGTCCCGACATCATAGTCTAAGGAAAACCATGTTGGTCTGTGGACAGGAATGAGAGAGTACTGTCTTCAAACGACATGCATTGTATTAAAAACAGTTTGAAGGAAACTAAGTGCAGTGTCTGACCAATTGAATTCTCAAGCCTGCACAGTAAAATGCTGTGTAAAAGTGTATAGAAATCAGCACCTAACTCTAAAGGCAGCAAAATCAATCAATGTTTGTTGATACATATTATATATATAATATATCTCTCTATAAAAAACAAACTTGGGACAAGACGAGACCTGTTCAGAGAGACGAGACGTGACTTTCTTAGAAAGACACTTTCGCGTCCTGTGAGACTAGACCTTGTGCCAAGAGATTTAACCACACCCAGGGCCAGAAACAGACAAAGAGTAGATGACAAAAGTAGAATGTCATAAAGAAATCAAAAATGTTGGTGCGATACACATGCAGAGCAGGTTGGAGATAATGGAAGTAGGAAAATTCAAAAGTCTCGAAAAAATGATAGTAAAGATCACATTAGTGCAAACAAATGGAAATTAATACTCGGTGAAATAACAGAACAGCAAAAAGAAATTGAATATATGGACATAGATGTCAGAAGTATGTAGATATTGTTTGGCTTTACTCTGTGAATTAACAGAACAGCGAAAAGAGATCGAATAGCGTTTAAGGATATCTGGAGGAGAAGAGAAACAAGTCAGTGAGACAAAAGGACAGCGGCTGTACAGGCTTTTAAATGTTTGAAGCACTGCACAAGATGCAGATCACGTGGTATGGCAGCAGCAGCAAGCCAGTAGCTGATCGAGCAAAGTGGAGGTAAAAAAAAATGTATTTTTTTCTCATTGTATCACCTTTTGAAAAGGGGTTTTGGAGGACCATATTTCCTTGGGGTGCATTCAGCACATAGCGCAGCAAATTGGCGAGCAAAGCGAGCAGGGGGCGAAGCCCCCTAGTGTATATATCTATACTAATAAAAGGCAAAGCCCTCACTGACTCACTCACTCACTCACTCACTCACTCACTCATTCACTCACTCACTCACTCACTCACTGACTGACTCATCACTAATTCTCCAACTTCCCGTGTGGGTAGAAGGCTAAAATTTGGCAGGCTCATTCCTTACAGCTTACTTACAAAAGTTGGGCAGGTTTCATTTCGAAATTCTACGCATAATGGTCATAACTAGAAGCTATTTTTCTCCATTTACTGTAATGGAGTTCAGCTCGAGGGGCGGAGTTTCGTATGACATCATCACGCCTCTCACGTAATCACGCATTACGTAGAAAGCCAGGAAGAGCTACAAAACGCGCTTTAGAAAACATGCATTATATAATTAAGAAGGCAGCGAAACAATTAGAAGCGAGCGAGTGACATATAAAACCATATTCAGCGGCTCACGTGAACTGACGCAGTGCGCAGACAAAAAGCAACAATTCCAAAGAGTGCTGAACAAAAACCGAATTACACTGCTACGCTCCAATAGATAAACCACACGCCGTGGCGCAATAGTAAAGCATTCGCCTGTAGCGCCCACGTCCGAGGTTCGATTCCCGAGAGGGGATGCACTATTTTAACCTCGCATCCCCTTAGTTTGAGATGTATGAAAACGCATGCGGTTAACGCAGAAAGACAGATCACCTATTGAAGCTTCATGAATAATGGATACTTTATTCGCGATCAATGATTGTTTTGGCAAAGCCATACTCAGTGTATTCATTAGATGAATGGTAAAAAAGTAAGAGCGAGGGGACGGTAACTTACTGAAGCACACAAGCAAAACCACAATAGCACGCGGGCTCGATGTACTGTAGTGCGCGTCAACTAGATCTGACTTGCGCGATCACATTCCAAAAAATATTTCTTTTCAAGTTTTATTTAGTCCATATGTGTCAAACTCAAGGGCCACGGGCCACATCCGGCCCGGCGTGTAATTATATCCGGCCCGCGAGATCATTTTATATACTGTATTATTGTTATTAATGGCCCGGGGATATGAAGCGCTGGTAACACAATAAACTACAGATCCCATAATGCAGCGCTTCAGCTGCCTTGCCGAACACTTACCACGTTAATCAAGTCTAGCTTATGATGCTACAAGTCATTGCGAAGTTAGCCCACACAATGCCAAAGAGAAAAGGTGATTCTGAACATAGAGCCTTTAAAAACCGATGGGAGGCTGAGTATATGTTTACTGACATTGCCGGTAAACCCGTGTGTCTCATTTGTGGAACGTGTGTACAAAAACTGGGGTCTCCTTCCCAGCAAAAGTCGAGCAGCCGGCGCGCGCGCATAGCTGTGCCGGAATTTGAGACGCTGACTGCGCTTCTGCCTTAAGTCAAAGTGAGCACTTTTAATTTTTTTCATCCTTCCCCTGAGCTATAGCCCAGACAAGTGCAAACACGGGACCCCTTTTCTACACCACGGCAAAATAATATTAAGGCGATTCACACTTTCTTTTGCACGTATACGATTATGAGGTCCTCAGCTCGGATTATGAAGACACGCACACGAGTGAAGGACTGACAGTGCCATCACAGCCGATTAATGGCAGAGACGTCTCACCAGTCTACACAAGACCCACCGCGACTGTCCCCAAAAGGCGATCATAACGTCACCGAACACATCTCTCTATACTATATAAAAGAAAAATGCAACTTTCCTTTCTTTACACCTTTTTTCATTTTATCCCAAACCAAAG
This sequence comes from Polypterus bichir lapradei, assembly GCA_026402145.1. Lineage (NCBI taxonomy): Eukaryota > Metazoa > Chordata > Cladistia > Polypteriformes > Polypteridae > Polypterus > Polypterus bichir. The sequence goes on along the minus strand of JANRMT010062821.1, from coordinate 30,122,080 downwards.
CCTTTCTCTCTTAACACTGCAGAGGACGCAAAACAATTTTTCTTTAATTACTGGCAATACCGGTAAGGCACATTACCAGAGGCAGAAATTTGAACGTTCACATAGAAAATGTAATTTCTATACCACAGCCGTCGTGTAGCGCCTTTCAAAAGGGATCAACTACCGAGAGATGATCTATATACATTTTAGCTGCTGTAAGTACTACTTACCTGTTCTGTTATACCGTCTTTTAAAATGTAGTTTACCCGCAACCACTCGAGTAGTGCTCAATGTACCTGTACTTCTTAAAACGTTAATGTTTTACTGTTTAATAACTAATAGACTATATTTTATTATTTTTCCCTTGCACTCAGTGACCAAAGCTATACACACACATAGACACATACATATATATACACATATATATACCTGTGTGTATTTTTGTATGTATGTGTGTGTATATACACACACACACCTATCTACATTATATATATATATATATACACACACACACACATATATATATAATTTGTGTGTGTGTATGTATGTGTGTGTGTGTATATATGATGTAGATAGATATGTATATATATATGTGTATATGTAGATATCTACTGTATATACATATGTATATATGTATATAGATATGAAGATATGTATGTGTATATATATGTATATATGTATGTATATATATATATATATATATATGTAGACTAAAACCCATTATGACAGCAGCAATCCAAGCTGTGAGAAAACAGTAAAAAGGAGGCGTGTCAGATGTCGTGGTACATTTTCTAATGCAGCTAGACGAAAACAACTTCGTGACACTGCGGCCAAATACACAAAACAATTACTTTCACAATCATGTTACATTATTTTTCAAATGTTTCCTTTTCTTTTTCATAACTTCTTTAACACACGACATCGCTGCGAAGTGCAGTTATTTTGTTATATATATATATACAGGTATATCACAGCGACACTCATAACAGTGACAAAACAATTACATTGACAATCATGTTACGTTATTTTCAAAATGTTTCCTTTTGTTTCTCTTTCCTTCTTTAACACACTACTTCTCCGCTGCCAAGCGCAGTTATTTTGCTATATATATATATATATATATATATATATATATATATAGATATGGGAACAACACTCATATCAATGACAAAACAATTACATTAACAATCATGTTACGTTATTTTTTAAATTTTTCCTTTTCTTTTTCATACCTTCTTTAACACACTACTTCTCCACTGCGACGCGCGGGTATTCTGCTAGTATATACATAAATACACCAGTGGTCTGCTGGAGGTCATTTTCTAGGGCTCTGGCAGTGCTCATCCTGTTTCTCCTTGCCCAAAGGAGCAGACATTGGTCCTGCTGATGTGTTAAGGACCTTCTACGGCCCTGTCCAGCTCTCCTAGAGTAACTGGCTGTCTCCTGGAATCTCCCCCATGCCCTTGAGAATGTGCCATATATTGATGTGCCATACTGGAGAAGTTTGACTACCTGTGCAACCTCTGTAGGGTCCAGGTATCGTCTCATGCTACTAGTAGAGACGTTGACCATAGCCAAATGCAAAATTAGTGAAAAAACAGTCAGAAAAAAAAAAAAAAAAGGTGGCCTCCACCTGTTAAACCATTCCTGTTTTGGGAGTCGTCTCATTGTTGCCCCTCAAGTGCACCTGTTGTTAATTTCATTAACACGAAAGCTGCTGAAACTGATTATCAACCCCCTCTGCTGCTTAACTGACCAGATCAATATCCCAGAAGTTTCATTGACTTGATATATACACTGATTAAAAAGTGTTCCTTTAATTTTTTGAGCAGTATATATTGTATATACTTGTGATTCATTTTAGGCATATACACTATATGTGTGTAAGGTGTTCTGGTCTGTCAAGCTTTGGGTGTTGAAATGATATTGTAATACTCACTTTTTGGAGATGAATGAGAGGAAGAACGAAATAAGTATTACTTAAAATATTCTTCCATAAAAGGAAATCCAAATGTGTAATCAAACTAGGCAAGGTCACGTTCAGAGTGTAGTCATACTAGGCAAGGTGATGTTCAGAAGAAAATAAAATAACAAACCCAAAGACACTTGGAATAAGCTACCAAGTAGTGTGGTAGACAGGAAGATGTTGGGAACTTTCAAAACTCGACTTGATGTTTTTCGGAAGAAATAATTGGATAGGACTGGCGACATTTGTTGGGCTGAATGGCCTTTTCTCGTCTAGAGTGTTCTAATGTTCTAACTGATGGTGAGCTGTTAAATAGACAAAACCACTAAACCTAACCAGGAAAATTATTATCTTGAATAAAGGATTTTATTCATCAGTTGGAGGAATAAGACACAGAGATTGGATTTTAAACAAACCCAAACCTAATCTTACAGGTATATAACATGTCTGTCATTTGTATACAATGCCATATCCTGCACACAAACACAATGGTTTCTCATAATGACGTTGAAGATTTCACCAGAAAAATGGTTAAAAATAAACAAAAGCTAATGTCTCAGGAGTGAAAAATCTTTAATTTTTTAATTGCATACTAATTACATTAAGTTTAATTATTTTGGTCAGGCAAACCAGGATGGACTAAATTTACAGGAATTTAATTTTAGTCCTTGCAAGCTTTTCTTGTACATTCTTCCTGTATTGCACTTGTAATTTGTGCATCTGTTCCAGCTGGTTTCTTTTTCAATTAGCTTATGACCGGGGAAGCTATTTAATCAATTTATAACCTGGGAACGAATGAAAACTATGGACTAAGAATTACAGAATTTTTTTACACCTTGAGAAAGGAAGAAGTACGGAGGCACTTAAAAGATTAAACAGTTTGATCAGAATCATTTGTCATCCGGACAAGATAGCCAATCTAATGTGTGCAGTGTCACATGTACCAAAACCCCACACATGCATTTTAACATAAATATAGCTCATATGAGGAACCAAAGATAAAAAACAACAGCGGAAACAATGTCAGAGATTGGGACACATGTGACCATTTCATTTTAGTAATCTTTCCTAAGACTGCTTATATCCAGACTTTGCTATTTTATTTTCTATTATATTTTATTCTATTTAGTAGTTATATATTAATAAATACCACATTGCTTTTGCATTTTCTATAGTGTTTTTTTATCTAGAGTGATTGAAATAATAAGAGGGTGCCAAATGTGGGTAAAATTTTCAGTTTCTGCCCATAGTGTTTATCAAGGCTATTGAGGTTACTTCACAAAGGTTAGAACAACTGCGGTAGAAGTTACCTTTTTCGGTTGGTAAGTGGTATATTACCAAAAGAGTTACAGTTTTAGGTGTGTCACTATGACGCCTGCATTGGACTAGTGAAAGTGAGTCCCTGGAGAATCCTATGTGGAATACTGTGGAATGACTGACAATTGAAACCGCTTAGATCTTTGTCTGGCTAGGATCTCTATATTAAATGTAGAATATTGCAGGGCGACTGACAACTGACACCACTCAAAACATGGTCTGGATAGGATCTCTGTGTATGTGTGTATATCTGTGTGTTTGATAACCTGTAAGGGTGGGAGTAGATGAACCCGGTAAATGTTTTTGGTAAGTCTCACACACTTCATGGTATGACAGCTAACAAAATAAAAAACAATAACTTAAATCCTAACTGGCATGCATAACATAACAATGTCAAACTGAGTTAATCCCAGTGTCGTCACGGTAGTGTTTGGCACAAGCGGGAATGAACCGTGGAGCAACCACAGAGCCCACAAACACTCTCACACTGAGCCAGTTGTGGAGTTACTGGTCAATATAGGCCAATGTCCTCAGGGAAACTGGACTAACATCAAGTGAGTGATTGAGTGCTTGCATCTTTGTTTAGACAGAACCACAAGAAAATGTGTAGTAGTACATAATAGCTTAAAAATATTCTCCTTTTAATTGTTTTACCTGTTTTATGATTATTATAGCCATATGAAGATTTTAATGTTCAAAACTCACAACAGTCTCATTATATAAAATACGAAAATGGACTTAAAGAAAGACGTCAAGATGTGAACTGTGTGAACTAACAGTAATTAACCTGGCAACAATAAGAACACCTGAAATCATTCTTTTAGAATCTTAAACAGACTGTTAATTTATTAGACGTGGAGTAATTAGGATCCAAAAGGACAAACAACCTGAGAAGGGTGAACACTTATTGATTGTACTTGCAATCATTGTTAATTTGAAGACTCAAATTAAGACTTTAAAAGACTTTATTTTCATAAGTATTTTTAATAAGACTATTTTTCAAATACATTTAACTATTAAAGCCTATTTGCAAATGCATTTCCTGCTTTATCTACTATCGATTTCACTGTGTTTTATTATTTATTATTATATGTTGCTTTATGATAATATTCACTTCACATTGTTGAATTGGGTCAAGATATATTGTAAAGAACATAGAGTGTGGGTGATTGCCATATTCCTATAGAGGTTAGCAGCTGAGGAAAGGATGTTTTCCAGTGACTGAGTATGCTTTTTACTTAAAGCAGCTGTCCACATACAGATAAGTATGTACACTTGGGACACTATAAAGCAGCCACACTAAGGCAAAATTCCACAGAAACAGATATACCCTTGTGACAGATAGGGGGCGCTATCACTCCCTTGAACCCTTGTCCAAGACACCAGACACCAGATAAAAGTCCAATAGTTGACTTTATTTATCTTCCACAGTGCACAAAGCACCCTCTCCACCACTATACTCATTAAATTACAAATTACTAATCACAAATACAATCCACCACTTCCAGACGCGTTGCCACCCTTCCACCCAGTTCAGCTCGCCGTCTGGGAGCTCCCACAGTCCTTTTATACTCCCTGACCCAAAAGTGTTCCCAATCCCCAGTCCTTGTGATTCTTTATCACTTCCGGGTCAGGTACAAGTCCTTTTCTTCACCCCGGAAGTACGTCACTTCTGTCGTCGCTCCTCTTATGACGCACTTCTGGGTTATAGGGCACATATGACTCTTCGGTCCTCCCTGCAGCTCCCTCTTATGGCCCCTGTGGTATTCAGCAGGGCTGTTTATAAAAACTACATTGTCCATGATTCCCTGCTGGTCTTCGGGGCACCTCCACACTGCAGGGAGGGCTCCATCTGGCGGCCTGGGGGTATTGGCCTGGATGACAAGCCGGCCATATACCACACCCTATATTAAATGTGCAGTTTGTAGTACTATACATTTTTTTGTGGATTTGTATATTTAACGCAGGTCAGTAGCAAATAGTACTATATTATTTTCTTATTTGGAGTCTTGGCTAGAAGAATATACCTTTGCTGTAGTTAAATGACTGTTGTATAAACTGGCAATTACCCTAGCAACTAATGTGACTGTCTTTTTATTTATTGTTATCATCTTATTTGTTGTTCTCTTTATTCCATTTGAATGCAAACTAAATTTAAACTCCCACAAAATAATCTTCCATTTTAGGTGTGTAGTTTTGAACAACACCTTTAGTTTACAATGAGAATATATGTCTTTTTTATTGCTTTCAGCTAGCAATGTAGGATCCAAAAGCTAGGCAGCTTAGCACACAGTTGGAGTTTGTCACGTCTTAGCTGAGGTGATAAAATAACATGGATGTCACTCTTTTAAGTGTTTATTACTTTTCTTACTTTGCAGCTTAAGACAGGTTTGTGGCAAACACTGAAGAAGTGTGATTACATTTTTACTATTAGCAAAAGTATATTATTGTCCCTTTTTACATATTGAGTTGCAGTCCTGCAGAGACTAATTAAACACTCTGCTGGAAAAAAGTGTATTTTGACTACAAAAGTAAAATATAAAAACAGTAAGTCAAAGGAAAGTAAAATACCTAATTGAAAACCAGTTTCAGGGTAAATATTGGAGGATATAATCAATATAATATCATCAATTACAGCACAAATTCTTCACCCTTTTTTATTTTTTTGATGAGAAGTTCTGCATTCTGTATACTTTTTAATACAAAATGACACCCATGATATAATATGTTTGCATGCACATGGTTGTGTTTGTTTTCTACTTTCAACACACCATCTGAAACAAAGAAAGGCAAAAAAGCAAAATTAACAAAAAAAAAGAAAAAAACAAAAACAAAACAGAACATACAGTGTGTTCAGATTCCCCCCAGATCCAAACAGTAAGAACTGCTTTAAAATCTACATCGAACAGTTTTGAGACCTCAACTGTGTAGGTAATTCTGAAAGAAGAGAACACTGCAGCCAAAGTTGTTTTGTTGCCATTTCTTTAAAGCTGCTCATTTAATTGAGACATTTGAAAAATAGTAGGGTTTTATACAATAATGAATTGTAGTTTACTTCCTAACCTTTTTAAGCAGGCTTTATGAAGGGGGCACACTTGCATGAATGCTAAGGATATCATAAATACTAAAGAAAAGAAAAGGGTTATTGTAAAAAAAAAGATAATAATGCAGGAGAATACATGGCCTTTGAGGTAAAGGTAAAGAAATGTAGGAGTTAAGAATAAATCTTTCATATCTTCCCTGTCTCCTCTTTCTTCTTTCCTTCGGATCTCTTCCTCCTGCAGGCTGAATTCTTGTTCACTCTCCTTTCAACTCTAAGTCCAGTTGGTGTACTGTCAAGATAGCCTGAAACTGCTTCTGGGAGAAACTCTTCCCTAATTTCCAGGGTCAAAAAAGGAACTCCTGGTGTTGTGTTAATAGAACCTCTCCTAGCATCTATAAATGTTTTTGCATTTCTTGAACCTAGACTTGTAGTATATAGCCAGACAACCTCCTGGACACTCACCCATCATATTGGGAAGCAGACAGATATATATGATATGAAGAGGTCTCTCTCCTGCCACCTAACGCCATATGGAATTTGCTTCTCATCATCCTTAACTGTTTTAGGCATACATTAGTATCTAATGAGTAACATGCTCTGAGGCTCCATACACATTAATGGGGTTGCTTCCCCCTATTGAGGGTCACTGGCAATAACAGTATTGCCAGTGTACCTGCCACCTAAGTATCTTATAGCCTGACACCTCTCTTGCACTGCAGAAGCATCATAACGCTAGCTGCGACATCTGTCTAAGACAGGTTGAGATCTAAACATTCAACAAAGACCTTATCATTAACGTTTGAAGTTCATGGTCTATTGGAATGTATTTTGTAATGCCTATAGTAAGTAGTAAAATGCTTTGCATGTGTCATTTCAACAGATGGTGCTTCACAAACATATGTAGTAATAAAATGCATTGCATTTGTCATTCCAACAGATGACATATCACAAACATTATCACTGCTTTTACAAATCTTATGTCAAATGGCATAACATAGCAACTAGATGGACACGCAGATACGCAGACACACAGACATTTTTCCTTTTAATAAAAAAGGTGATGGGGGGGCGTCAACACAATTACAGGGAGTATTGAGGTGATTTTCATTTCACTTTCAAGAAATATCTCTTTTAATTAATTACAGTATATACAGAACAAAATGCATTGCTTCTAAAGTCCCACAATTGCCACACTTAACTCTTTTTATCTTGTATGAAAACAAAGCTGGCCTGTTAACTTTTTTCTTTACTGGTTTGAGAGAAACAATGTCTGCAGGCCTTGTGAAAACAAAATCCTCTCTTCACACTTTGGCTGACAAAATTTTACAAGAAAGGACAGAATTGAGAAGAAACATGCACTTTGGTAGCATTTCCATATAAAAATCAAGAATTTCTAATGTAAACATATAGGAACCTGTTCTAACTTTAGACGATTGATTGTTTTGTGGAGAATCAGTGGAACAAACTGAGACAAAGTTTTCATAAGGCGCATAATTATATTTAGATTGATACACTATTTTAACCCAAAGTATTGTGATTTCACCAATTTCTTAAATCAAATAAAAAGAAAGCAGTAAATTGTAATATATATTAAAATTTAATTGTTGCTCAATATATATAACTAGCCATGTGCGCCCAACTACGTTGCGCGTGTTAAAGTTGTCTGTGAAGGGCTCCCTGTTTAAACACGGCTGCCAGTCGTGAACTGGGCCCATCGTTGCACAACATTATGCTTTTTTTATAAGGGAAACAAAATTACAAAAGAAAACCCTTGGACACTGATTCGATAGGAATGGCCTACTCGGAATCACTGTCCGAATAGTAATTATGTGGTGGTGCAGGAGCATTTCTGCTTCTGTCCGTTCACAGTCCGTCTCGTTTTCACGACGCTATCGTTTCCTCTCACGATGTCTTCTCAACCTTTCTCCAATCTCGCAGGTTGCTTTGTGGCAATCCAAAGAGTAAGGCAATATACACGGAGCAATGGTTATAAATGGGGGACACATAGGTTTCCAGGCTCTTTAAAGCATAAATAGGGATCACTTCACTGACATGTGAGCAAGGCACGGTACAACAGTGAGACCCGCAGCACTCGCCGGCTACAACGTAACAATAATAATTTCCGGAACATGCTGTTATGTTGTCATTAATTTTACCCACTGTCTTTGTTTCATTCATATGTTACGTAGGCACGTATCTTTTATCTTCGGCAATCTCATTCTCTAACCAGGCCTCAGGAGCTAACCAGTGTAACACTGTCCACCACCCCCTTCGTTATTCCGGCACATTGTTGACATCCGTGAGTAACAACGTACTAAACTGGAAGGTGGTCTACGCATGCGTGGAATTCAAGGACAAACAAAGATCAAGATCTAAATGAATATCTCTTTAGTTAATTTAAAGCACAACAATTTGTTTAGTTTGAATGTCTGTGTTTTGAGGTGTGACTGGAGTACTACAGTCTTCAGTTGTATAAGCCTGGAGGAGATTCTTAATGCAATGCCTATGTTTTAGCTGTCTCTCTACTGCCATCTAGTGCTTCTTCTTCAAATTCATTCGCGGACAAACAAAGATCAAGATCCAAATGAAGATTAATGTAAAAAAAAACTGCAACATTATCACTGTATTCTTACAATATTATAAATCATATAACTAATCATTTGTAATTTGCAAAAGATAATTCAGACTCATTGTGATATATACAGTAACATGCTACTTCATCTGCCTGTGCAGAGTGAAAATTATAATGAATAAATAAAAAATATCTTTACAGTACATTTTGATGACATTCATTATAGAAGGTCCTATACCAAATATATTTTGGTTTTTAAAGATTAGGAAATTTAATTTGAAAGGAACAATGCAACACTTTTGATGCTAGATGGTATTTTTTGGTGGAAATATACTTCAATTCTGACTCCTAATTGTTTATGTGCAACTTCACTAATTATTTTACTGTAACTCATAAAGAGAATGGGGTGAAGCAGGAAATATTCAGTACATGCTGAACAATAATGCAAAATATGTAATTGAACCAAACATACATGATATTTTTAACAATCAATATAAAACGCTATCTGATTTATCTGATGAGTCTTTCAGTTGATGACATAAAATATAGAATGTGGGTGTACTTTTACCATGATTTGAAGGAGTACTCCAAAAAATGCCTGCACATTGTGAGTCAATTTGTAGATGGAAAAGATTAAAAAGCCTGGTCTTAGAATGGAGGGAATGATAGTCACTTAGCGTTAGAGGATACAGTCACATTTAATTAGTCCTGTGGTTTCATTTTAAAGGCTTATTTTGAGTATATTAACAATGTTTTTGGCCTCATAAAGGAAAAATATTTTAAACAAAAAATACACTACCTAATTGAAGATGTGAATTTCCCCTTGGGATTAATAAAGTATCTATCTATCTATCTATCTATCTATCTATCTATCTATCTATCTATCTGTCTATCTATCTATCTATCTATCTATCTATCTATCTGTCTGTTCATTGATGGTACAAGCAATTTTTTATCATAGAACCTTTATGTAATAAAAATCATTTTAATGTACCCAGTAAGTATGGTATAGTACAATAAATTATAACGCCTAGTATGGTATAGTACAATTATAACGCCTATATATTTACCATTTGAACCCAGTCAGATTGATTAGTTCATGTAGGAATGTCAGTATGTAGCCAAAGGTTTAAAGTGTGCCACTGTGATCTGCAACTTTTATTCCACCTCTCCTTAATTTACTTAAAATGGATAACTGAGGCCATGAATAAACAGAGCTGAAGCAATTGAACCTTGCAAGCCAGCTGACAGGGTGAAAGCATTTAAGCCAAGTAAGGTACTAACAGAGAGAAGGCGAAACAAAGATGAGAACATACAAATGGAAGCTGGCAGACTAAATGTTAGTAGGTGTACTGTAGTTCTAAGTTTGACAGTTAGCTTATGGTTAACAGTTACTGTGTGCTATTTAAAATTGAATTGTGCCAGCAAAAGATTGCATCTCATGTTTGGAAATTGCATGTTCATATTTTGGAACCAAAGACTTGAAAAGAGTAGAATGCTTTAGCAACAGCACTGAAAATTGAAGCTCACCTACAGACAGATAGAAGACATCTCTCCTGCCCTTACCTAGAAATGCTTCCTGCACTTTTGAAGTGGATGAAGCAACCCCTGCATCATGCTTTGCCAGAGCTTCCTTCAAATTTTTAATTTTGAGTGCCAGCTGATATTAAAAAAAGTTAAGTGTATTCTTTCTTTAGTGTTACTTTTTTTTCTTCATTTTAGAATTACTGTTGTACCACTAGTGAAGGATATAATATACTTTCAGTTTAGTAAAAGCTACAAGTGCTAACAAACACATTCCCAGTGATTGCTTGGCCACCTACAGGATCCTCAGTGGTGAGAAATGAACCAACACTCCTATGATTTACTGTCTTGCACCCTTTATAGACTATATCATAAGATGGTAGAAATTACTAGATAATTTGGCTTTAAAATACAAGCATCTAAACTACTAGATAAATGTTAGTCATAATCCAAATGACTTATAAAAACTGCAGAATCCAACTAAAGTCGATTTGTGCCTATAACTAGTGAACAGTGTGATTCAAGAAGTTTCGTGTTGAAGTTAAATCATGTACATCTGACAAAATCGAGATGTGTACTTTTCTCTGGTACAGCATAGTTTTCTTATCTTTTATTGACTGACTTCTCAGTTGGCCAAATTTATATACAACTGCAGTGGGAAACTGCATTTTGGAAAGAGTCACCTTCTACAGTACTGTACAGTGTGTTCTACTGTTTCTTGTTGTAGGTGGTCATGAGTAGGTGGGCAATCTATAATCCATTAGCTACTGGTGCAGCTTCTCCCATGGGTTTTTATACTTAGCTAAAACACTGTTTTTGAACATTTCAGTTATATTTAGTATCAATTTTTGTTTTATAAAATGCTTCTGTGTATAGCATTTACTTATAACACAGGGTTCTATGGACACAACCTAAACCTTCACAAGATAAGAAGGCACAAGGTTTCCTTTCAAGTTAAATTTACCTCAGAGATTCTACATTTTATACAACAAGGCAGTTTGAAATATTATTTGCTACGCTGATAGTGGTAACGATATGGCAAGTGGACCAAGTCCACTGAATATGTGTGAAAGAAAACTTAAACGTGGTATCATAAACTATTTTATTAATTTTATGGTTTTATGTGATTTATTATAAAATTATAATTGTTATGGAAGGCAGTGGCATAATTTTTAATTCATTTGTAATAAAAATAGTAACATGTTGGGTACGGAGTGTAGAACTACTGCCTCACAAATCATAGCTGGAATCCTAATCTTAGCCATTGTCTTTGTGGAATTAGCACATTTTCCCCCTGTCTTCTGGGGTTTTCTTTAATTTCCCCAATGATGTACATACTAGTTTCCAAATTGGTCTAGTGTAAATGTATGACTGGGCCCTGAAATGGACTGATGCTCTGTCCTGGGCTGTTTCCTTGCATAAAGTGCCATCAAAATTGGCCCTGACTGTCTGTGACCCAAAAATGCAATTAAATTGTTTCAGAAAGTTATGTTATAATTAGGACTTAATGTTGAAGTTTATCACAGTAAATTAAATAAAGAACTATGAGACCTTTGCCTTTGAGATGCCTTTCAAAAGCTTCTTGTAATTAAAAATTAATAGATATGTTCCAAATTAATTTTCTAATAGGAGAAATTAGCTGTGTACATGAACAGCCAGCAAACACTTTGCAAGTCCTTAAGTGTGATCTGCCTGTTAGGGGTGATTGCTGTGCTTTCTTGTCATCTTTCTTTTGGGAGTACTAAAATATTTAAATAAATAAACATTTAATATAATTTTAACTATAATGTTAATTTTAATGAGGGTTTATAAAATTCCTCTGATAAAAGTCTTCTGATGGAATATATAGAGTATAGAGACATTTTACAAGTGTGAGACAACTCTCTTCTTTAGGCACCCACTTTATGTAAACATCTTTAAAGGTTAGGGGCCCACGTGATTTCTGCTTCATTATAACATTCTGATGCCTAATTATTATTTATCTGATGTATAGCTTGAGCTGTGTCGACTTGCTACTTGTGATATGCCATGTAAGCAATAAAATACTGGTAAAAGTAAAATGATACTGTAAAGAGGGAAAGAAAGTTAGTGGAAAAAGATTACAGTGGTACCCAAACCAACAGGTCTAACTCATGCTTTATGAACTTTCTATGGTAATAGTGAATTAAACTGAAAATTAAATACTTGTCTCTGTGCAGAGCAGTCCTGCTACTGTTTACCAACTCCACACATTCAACACTCCCCAATCTTGTTGATTCAGACTCTTTAAACTTATCTGTCAGTTTCAAACATGAGCAAACCTGCTTATCGGCAGAGCATACCATGTGAATTCACCATTGCATGGGAGTGCAGGAACATACAAAGTCTCTGAATGTGTTTATAGCCTAATGTTCCAGAGGAAATGTAGTGCCATCCCTGAGCTTGGGCTTGGGTTTAAAGTTGCCTCATAGCCATGTCTTTAGGGAGTCCAGAGTCAGGAGGAGAAATCTTGGTGAAGAATGAGCATGAAGGTGGAAGAGGGGCCATAGTCTAGAGAGATGAGCAGTAAGAGGAGTGGTTATGAGGTGGGCACATGGGTAAGGTTCCCCATCAATTTGACTGCTTTTCAAGACACTTTTAGGCTAACCCAGAATGGTGTTAGTAGCTTCATGTTTATTTGGCCATGCTTTTGTACTTTTTGTCTCCTTTGTGATGTTCTGGAAGCGGGTGGCTGCCATGAGGTCCTCTCGCCTATCGTAATATTTTTAGATAATTGTTTTCCTCAGGCCAAGTAGAACTCAATCCAATTCTTAGCTACTTGCAGCCTAGTCATGATGTGGAAGAAAAGTATTAATTTTCTAATGGTTGAAACAAAAAAAAAATGATTTGATTGGTGTGTGTGTGTGTCCTGCGGTAGGCTGGTGCCCTGCCCGGGATTTGTTCCTGCCTTGCACCCTGTGCTGGCTGGGATTGGCTCTAGCAGACCCCCGTGACCCTGTGTTAGGATATAGCGGGTTGGACGATGACTGACTGACTGACTGGTAATGTTATAAACTACTGACACAGTGGTAAAGTCAAGCATCCAACATTTCATCCATCAATCTATTCTAATTCACTTATTTGTCTTAGGGTTATGAGCAACATTAGGCACAAGGCAGGAAACATTCTTATATTCATGTCCACACTCACTCAAAGGGGGTTAGTCTCTTTTAAACTTGTTTTAAATTATACTGAACATGCAAGTAAGACCATTGTACTTTAAAAAGGGTAGCAGCAGACAAAATACAAGTTACATTCTGTTTTGCCTGTCAGATTCTTCAGTTTGTATTCAATGAAGCACTGGCAATAAAAAGGCAGCTTCATCCAAAGCATCAGACAAACACACTATTAAAAGAATCCTAATCCTCTAATCCAGTAGGTTCACAAACACAATCCTGGTATTTGTTGACGAAGAGCTGAATGTTAAAGGAGGGCTTATCCATTTGATTTCTTTGGCAGAAATTTCTTTTGGCTAAAGGAGATTGCTTGGTTGTAGACAAAGGCTATCGGCCCATTCTTTGTCCACAGGGATGCTGCTGGAGAGGTGGCATTGGCGTTGCTTGTGGGATTGCAGGAAATGCAAACAGATGTGTAGCTGAGTTTGTCAGTTTTGAATAGCTAAAGTCTAAGAGATTTTTGGAAGAGATATGTTTTCAATGACTCTTAACTCTCTATGAATAGAGCAAAAGCTACCTTTTTGTTTCCGCCTTCCTTTTCTTATATACAAGGCCCATATAAATGAGATAAAATATTCTACTATGAAACTTAATTTTGTTTTGAGTTCAACTCCAACAACCAATTGGTAAAAATAGCTGGAGCTAATGTTACAGTATTTGTTTCTTTTTAGATTTTACATTTCTGGGTCAATTCCTTCTGTGCTTGTACAGAATGAATCTCTAGATTTTTTCAGTCCTAGCTGCTCATGCACCATTTTAGTAATGCAATTTGATTACAGGCTTTAAAAATACAGTCAGAAAAAATGTAAGGAAAATGAGCATATTTTTCACCCTGTTTGGAGGGGAATCTGACAGGCAAGATGTTTCCAAGGTACCACTAACATGACACGAGACAGAAGAAAGTCCTTCAACTAACTTCAATAGAAACAGAGACCTGCAATTTAGCATGTCAATGTGGAAATAACCATTAGTTGTTGGTAGACCTTCGTGCCCTAGAGTGCAGTGGGCTGAATTACAGGAAAGAGACAGTGCAAACTAGAGGGTAGCATGTAGTGTTTACCAACAGAACAGAACAGATAACCCAGTAGGCACAACTGGTGTGTGAGGATTTATTTACAGACAGACAGAGAGACCTTGGAAGACTGTAAAGAGACCTAATGGTCTCTGAGATGCTTTATGGTAACAGACTGCAACAGCAGTAATTGGCGGACATCTTCTTCCTAAGCAGTCTTTATTATATACAGGGGTGTGGAAATCCAACGCCAGACTCGTCCGACACGGGTAAATTGACCATCGGACAAGCGTGTTTTTCTGGTTTCAGTTGTCCGCAGACAAGTGCAATTTTCTGGAGAAAAAAAAACTATATGTGCTGTGCAGGGCACATTTTTACCACTACTTTCAAATTTTAAACATTTGGGTACATACTTCGTGTGGAAACAGTCTACTTAGGCATGTTCCTCATGTCTCAAATTGGACTTCAATATTGTTTACAAAATGACGGCTGGTTTTTCAAAGGTGAAGCACTCTTATGGTCTTACATAAGCATTTTACCCTACTATTTACACGCTTGGAGATGCAGTCATTTTTTTTCATGGCGACATTACGATGTAATCTGATGATTTTTCATTATACAGTAATCCCTCCTCGATCGCGGGGGTTGCGTTCCAGACCCCCCCGCGATAGGTGAAAATCCGCGAAGTAGAAACCATATGTTTGTATGGTTATTTTTATATATTTTAAGCCCTTATAAACTCTGCCGCACTGTTTATAAATATTCCCCGCAGAGTTATACAGCATAATCCCTTTGTATTCTCTTAGATATTAGGTAAGATTCATTGAAATTCTGTATATAAACACACTGTTTATATACAGTAAAACCTAAATATTATTTTAAAGATATTGAGTGTCTCCGATATCACATATGTTACAGCCATTACGATAGACAGGTCACCAGCAATAAATACGTACAATGCAAGAAAAATAGTATACAGTAAATGTGTGTACAGTGACATTAAACATACGTACATGTACTAAGCACTGTAAGAAGAAAATTAATTATGGTTACTCACAAACAATGACACGATGACTTGTCCGATAACAATGAGTTTAATTTTACTGCACAACAAAGGAGAGCGTTACAGCCCTTGTAAAGGAGCCACTTCAGGCGATTGTGTAGCACTGCCGTTGTTCTTCTTCTGGCAGTCTTCAATCCAAATCCCTAAAGCAGATTCCATCCAGACTACTGCCTTATTACATCCACTTACAACTCGTTTTGCACCATGGTTAAAATGACACTGCAGCCGTAGATCTTATATTCCTTTCCTACTTTTTAAATAAAAAGAATCGTAGCCTTCAACAAATCCAAAACGTTTACCTTTTCGGCAATCATTAACATCTTCTTCTTGCGCTTGGGCACGGCCCCTGAAGCAGTAGCAGATTGTTTTGGAGCCATAATGAAGGGATTGACTATGCACAAAGATAAACACTAAAGAGCACAACTCTTTACACAGCGAAACACGTTGATGCTGAATGAGTGAGACGAGACTTCCTGGTTAACAATGCATTCAGCACGCAGGAGCTCAACTGCGTGCTCTGATTGGTTAGCTTCTCAGCCATCCGCCAATAGCGTCCCTTGTATGAAATCAACTGGGCAAACCAACTGAGGAAGCATATACAGGAAGTAAAAAGACACATTGTCCGCAGAACCCGCGAAGCAGCGAAAAATCCGCGTTATATATTTAGTTATGCTTTCATATAAAATCCACGATAGAGTGAAGCCGCGAAAGTCGAAGCGCGATATAGCGAGGGATTACTGTAATCGATAACTTTTATATATTATAGATAAAATTCATTGTTTCTACATAAAAATGCAGTCATTTTACTTACAATGCAAATGTTTTCACCACATAACAAAGCTTTTTAGGCAGTTAATCTTTCCTGAAATTTGTGATTTCGCATTGGTTGTGATATATTGAGGAGTTAAGAAATTTATTGCGTGACAATATTAATTTTGATGAGCTGCCTATAAATCGTTTTTGATTAGAGAATTTTTTACATAAAACAAGTTGGTTTCGCGCTGTCAGTTTATTAAAAATAAAGAAGAAAACATTCTAACGGTCTCCAAATGTTATGAAATAAGTATAAAAATCTTCACTTAGACATAATTATTTTTTCCCGACAACATCGGTAATATTTACTTCTTTGGAAATGTACCATCTTGCGGAATTTCGAATACGTCATTAGGAATTACCTGCGTAACCCATAATGCACTGCGGTAAGCACGTTTTTCTCGCTATATGCGTGTTGCTGAAACTGAAGCAAGTAGCATCGCAGATGAGAAATGGAGCGTTTCTTGATTAAAACTGGCACAACAGCCCTGAAAAACCTGACAATGAGGGCAAGAAAAGAAAAACAAAAAAGGGACCGTGAATATGATAAAAAATGAAAACGGTCTTTTCAATCGCAATGGCTCAAAGAGTTTCTGTGGGTAAATGCAGATGACACTGACTTTGTTTTTTGCTCAAGCAGAAATGAACAGCATTCAGCCCATGCTGTGTGAGATGGTAAAGATTCTTGGGGGAGAAAATGTTGCAAGACAAAAGCTGAAGAACATGGCAGAAAATGAATCAGGACAGTGTTCTGTTATGTAACTGTAATATGTGAAACAGAACTAGTGTAGCTATAATAAAGGCATTGTTTATTAATCAGTTAAAATGATAAGGGAATCTTTATATAATGTTCTAGAGCAAGGCTGCAAAATACTACTCCCTGAAAGAACTTTTTTCAGTTTTAAAATGGAAGGCAGTTTTGGAATTTTTTAAAGAGATCAGGAAAAATAAACTATTTTTCACTTGTGTTATTTGTTTATGGGCAAGTGAATTTAACTGGCGGACAAGTGGATTTTCTAAGTTTACTTGTTTGTGGACAAGTAGAAAAAATTTTGATATTCACACCCCTATATGTATACAGTGTAAGTGTCATGTGGGATTAACTGATCCAGGAGGACGCGTGGTCCATTGTCAGGAAGTGAGGCAGGAGTGGAAGGACATGAATGGACTGGTATCCTGACCAGGTTGGAAATCAATCCGTTACTAGGAAGGGAGACCAGAATAATAGAAGGACTGGGGCAATTTGCCTTTTTGGAGTACATTCTCCACTGACATGCTAGAAGGCAGCGCTGTGTCACAGCTTCCACGTACCTGCTTCTGGGGCACACTGGGAAAAATGATGTAGTGGGACAGTCCTGCTGCATTACTTGTGTGCCACCAGGCAAAACTACAGGGATGAACTGTGCTTACTTTGTTGAAACCTCTTCCTGAGCTGGAAGTACCTTCTCTGGACTTTGCTGAAATATGGAAAGTACTTCCAGGGTCCGGCTTAAAAAGAAGTCCTCTGCCTAACCTCGGGGAGTCTGAGTTGGGAGGCAGAGGATAACACTTGTATGGAGGAAGAAGAGCAGGGAGGAAGAAGAAGAGAATGATGAAAGACTCATTGTCCCTAGGTATATTGTGCTGTGGAAAACACACCTAAAGGTCATGTAAAAGTACTTGGGAAAAATAAAACCCATTGTATTTGAACCCATGACTGTGTTCTTGTCAGCTGAGTCCCAGATTTTGGGCTCAGTTACGCCCTGTCCACAACAAGTTTCCCTTGAATTAGTTCACAATGTTTTTATGAAAGTTTGAGTGTGTAAAGAAAGTATTTTAATACCCCTCTTCATCTTTGGAACCACAACAAAGTTGAATTTTCATGGTTACAAAGCCTAAGTATAGGATGATTTTCAAACATGCTGATAGCTCTTTTACCTGATCATCTTTTCAGTGTTTCAGTGCAACTTGTAGAATGGAGTGTGTCTGGATGTTTTCGGTACATTCTGGACATCATAGTCAGAGAGGTTGGTTATTAATGGGTTTGAAGATGTCTTAGAGCAGAGGTTCAGTTAAATCTGGAGTCTGGAGGAGAAGTGGGGTGAAAGTTCATCTGGTTAGAGGAAGAGGCATTGGCTGTGGAAGAGAGACAGAGAAAGATAAAAAGAGGATGTAAGGCAGATGGGGAGTGCCTTAATTTGGTTTTCAGAATGTGGGCAAATGGGTGAGGTACTCAAGGGGTTAAGACCTATATTAATTCTCTCTTATGTGTTTTAGTGTTAAAATAAGCACTCTCTGAGTATATTGTTGAGGCTCCCTGGCATTATTCCAGATGTGGAGAGACTCCTGATGAGATCCTCTCCTGTTTACAACCTGAAGACTTCTGTTTAAACACTGGAATTTTCATTGAGTTCTGCAAAGCGTTGAAGGAAGGATTCATCTAATGCTGTCTGTAGTTCTGTGAGTGTTGTTTTTTTTATTGATTACTAAATAGCAAAGAAACACAGTGGTCCAGAAATGCAGAATTAAGGCCTGCTGCAAAAGCAATGTGTACTCTGAAAGCAGAAAGTGTTTATAGGATATGAAAGTAGGCATTCTATGCAGAGAAATAAAATTCTCAAATCAGCTGTAAATTATTAATGTTTGTTGGTGCATTCTATTTAAATGTAAATTATCATAATGTAAGCCCTCCGAGAAAATCGTGAATACTACTGTTCAGTGGTGGATGCAATCAGATGACAACACTGTTGCGATTGTTTAACATTTTGACTCTGAACTGGAGACTTAAAGATTTTGATATTTGTGTCCCTGAGGAGTCCACTTAATCTAATGAAAAAGTTTATGCCTGTAGACATTAATGCAAAATACAATTAATGTGAAGATGTTTTTAAAAGGCATCATCAGGAAAGACTAATGAATGTCTCTTTACATTAAAAAATGCTAACAGAGCTATGTAAGCACAGTTGAGATTTGAAGGGCATGGGACACACAATCAATGACAGAGGATGAGGAGTAGTCAAAGCTACCCATGCTGTAAGCAGTCAGTCATAAGTATCGTGATAAGCTAACTAGATGGCTTGTTTTCCTTGCAATATAAAATAGGACACCATTTGTGTTAGGCAGTTCATTCACATGCTAGTGCCTAAATTATGTATTTGGAAGAATTAGAGGGATGGCTTTCAGGTATTACAGATAAAGGCAATGATGAAACACATACCAGTCTTCAAATGATGACTATTATGGGCCATCATCCTTTAAGACCAATATTTTTTATGCCATAATATTAATTTAGTGCTTCTGGAACATTGCACTTTAGTTATGGTAAAATATATCAGTCTCCTAGTTTCTGCCATTAATTTTCTTTAGTTAATTTAAATTGCAAAAGGAATGTACCTCCTGGCTAATAAATATATCTTTGGCTAAGGAGCTACACAAAGACAGTGGTGACACACAGTAATGTGTGAGGATACACTCTACATGGCAGTGAATGCTGCGTATTTGTGGACATCCTCAGAGTAACAATCCTTGTAATTACAACATAAACAAATTCATAAAATAATTATTAAATATGGTTTAAATAATCACCAGAAGCATTAGTCATTGGTGCTTAGACACCAGGAGCCCCTGACATAAGCGTTCTGCTTTGGACATGATTTAAAGCTGCATTCAGAAAAAAAAATAGATCAAATTCATTTTTGTTCACTTGTGGCAGAATGTCTTTATTGAAAAAAGTAAATTTCTGAATGCATTTTTAGAGAAAAAATGTTTGACACATCATCCAGTTATAGTGCCCTTTTGCGTGGTGAATGACGCTTTGCAATTCTTATCTGACTATGAATACGATTGAACCCTTTGGCTTGAAAAACAAATCATAGGGCTCAGAAAAGGTTTCCTCTTGCATTTGATTTTATTTCTAGTTTTCAAGAATTTTTTTTTCTTGTTTTCATTTCCAAAAGAAATGTACATTTTTTGGTTAATTGCTTTACGTATCAGAGCAGCATCTCTAACACACAGTGCCAGTAGTCAACCCAAGGTGATTGGTCAGGGAAACAAAAGATCATTGAGAGTCTGATCTGTAGATCCTTTGGGCTGTTTTACATTCATATAACTTGCGCAACACATGCAATGGCTCTCTTTTTTTTCTTTTGTGTACTTGATTACTAACAAAAAAAACTTTATTACTATGTTGCTCTTGGATCAACCTTACAAAATAAAGTATTGAAATATCTGCCAATTTATTGTGAACATTGTCAAGGAGCCAGGAAAATGATAAATATTTGAGAAAACCCAAATGGGAAAAATCGTTGAGTAATTGAAGGTTTGTTTTTGGAGGTCAGTGAGAGTTGCACATATAAGATAAGAATTGAGTGGAACTGTTTCCACCCGGTCAAAATGCAGAGGCAGATTCTGAGTATCACTAGAAAGCATGCCATTGATTGGAGTTAGGTTGGGTCTTAGTTCCTCTGGGTTGGAGTATGAAGAAAACAGTTAAGTATGTCCCATCCATTGCATCAAGCTGTGTTCTTTTTAATTTAGTCCCTGTAGCCACATGGGAATGGTCACATTTAGTTAAGGTTTAGGACCTTTTAGCTTTGCTTTAACTACATGCTTAACTTCTTATTTAGATTTTCTCAATTTTTTTAATATTAGATACTAAATATTGAAAGATCCCTTTTTAGGTCATGAGGGCAAAGGAAAAATGGATCAGGAGATAAAACATACACAAAAAACTTGAAGTGGTCAAAGGTTGAAGAACAAACCATGCAACAAAGACAAAATTAAACCAACATTCATAATAAAATCTCCAAGTGTAATACACTGGGAATCCAAAACTTGTACAAGTACAAGTAAAAAATTTGGAGAAAGTATCCTTAACCTTAAATAAACAGAAAAACGTTATGCAAGCTTAAATATTGTCACAGTGATGACATCTCCCACCATGATTTCTTGTTCGTGCCTCCCTAGGAGTGGTGGCACACACAAAAAAATTGCAGTGCTAAAATAAAATAATAAATCCATGAATAAAATGAAGCTACAAAACATGGTTATGATTAGAATCTACATGTCTCAGAAATTACCAGAGGGTGACCGGGAGTGCATAGGAAAACAAGACAAAGGTTGAAAGCAAAATGAAAATGAAGCCCAAAATGAGAACCAGGAATCAAAGTTTTAAGAACAAAAGGGAAAAAACCAAAAGTAACACACAAGGGGAAAGTTAGCAAGGTTAGATATTCTTATTTCTTAAAGGGTTTTGATATCAGCAAATTGGATAAGGAAATGCACTTAAAGCTGCCCTTTTATCCCATTGCATCGATAATCACAGGTTACAGCCTCAGAGGTCATGCCCCTGGAAATGCGGGAAGTGGACCTAACAATTGGAATCAAAATGGCGGCACTTGAGGACCCAAAATTGAATACAAGATGTTGCAAAACAAAACAAGAACATTGCAAATAAGCAACGTAGAATTGAATCATGACAGCCTGTTCTCTGATCTCTTCTTGTTTATTGACTGTTCTTTTTTCCTGCTCTTAAGAGAGACTGTGATCACCTGATCTGTAAAACACTTTACAATAAAAATTACTGTAAGTCCTTTGGATCTTCCTTCTACCACCTTAGCTTCAATTCTCTGGAGCAGGTACTAAATTGTGAGAATTTTCTGTATTCATAATTTACAGCTTTGTATTTTTTGGATTATATTATTTGAGAATACAGTCTTAAACATTAACATGTAATCTCAAACATTTCCCAAGAGGAGTTTATTATTTAGGATCAGAGATGATAAAATGCATAAAGAACAAACAAACAACTAAAATACATTTTGTGTTATTTTTATATAATTTTCATTAAATGATAACTATATGCCAGTGCTTATAAAATATAGTGCATTACAAAGCAAAATTCTGCTCTTTTGAAATAATAGTATGTTATGCAATACATGCCTTCTCCATGCTTTTCCAAGCTTGTCTAATCTCATTTAGAATATTCAGGGTACAAACTGGCAGTAACTGTCATGAAGCAGAATCTTAATCAGGAAAGATAATAGTTCACACAATCATTCATGCATGAGCACATGGTGGCAATTAAGTATCACCAAGTAACTTTATACAGGAAGTGCTTGAGTTGTGAAAATACCCCAAACATGCTAACCCCCTGTTTCCTGAAGAGGCATTAGCTCTCTTGGAAATGTGTTCTTTTAAAATTGTGGCATATTAAATAATTAAACAATATCGTAATATACCAGAAAAGGCGATATCCCTCCCATCGTGATTACGGCGGTTCAAAAATCACATGAGAAAAAATATCTTTTAACTTATATTTACTGACGGTTAACGTGGTTACAGACGGGGAGGCATATGGACCGACTTTATCCAGGTGGGCAATCTGGATCAACACAGCCCTCCATTTCTCTCGTCCCCACGCTGGAAGGTTTTTCAACCTTTGTCGACACAGCCTCCGAGGGTCTGGCTGCTGCCCAAGCCTTTTTATACTGTTCTTCTTCAACTTGCTGGTCCTTTCTGTCTCCAAACAAGGGCTGAATTCCTCCTCCACAAAATACAGAAATATCATAGTGCTTACATGCCGATTCTCATTCTCCCAATAAGGAAAGAAGATTTGTGCTGATAGAGGACAGAAATACCCTAACCTGTGTTTAAGCTGACTATACAAGCCTCCAGTTGTCTTTGGCTATCTAATCCAATGCTTGGCTAGCAATTCTAACTGCTGAGCCCCTGTGTGCCACAGTTAACATGCACATGTGAATGAAACTCATAACAGTATTGTCCAGATATAGTGACATAAATAAAAATGTAGTATTACACCCCCCAAATACTAACCCTACACACCATGAGGTTGTATTCTAATGTCAACTAAATCTAATTCAGGGTCACAAAGTCACTGAAGCTTATCCTGTCAGGATCAGGTTAATTGTTATAACGACTCATCCACATACACACAGAGCCAATTTACATTTGTCAACTACCCTGACACCTAGCACCCCACAATCAAACAAAACACAACTTGTGTGTATAGTCTAAGAGGTGCTATACATTTGTAGTTTTTTATTATTTGATTTGTTTGGGTTGAGTCTGCTTGAGATATTCTGCTTACATTCCCACAATGGACTGAGAGGAAGCTGGAAAACTAAGCAATAACCAAGAGCCCAAGTTGCCTTTTCAAAGGCTGTAAGTGGCAGTAGGCTAATTTGGAACTTCTTTCCCTGTAGTGGGCACTGCATGGTCCAGAACTAGTAAGAATAGGGACCATAATGCTGCTTTTAGTCTTGTATATGGAGGCTGCCTGACTTTCTTGGCCCTTTAGTAGAAAACAAACAGCAAAGGATGCTACAGGAGCTCCTTTAGCCAGGTGTCCCTGTTGTAAAAATAGGACTTTCCTGACTCTGTAAGTGGTCTCTGGGTGGTATGTAAAGCCACCTTATAGTCAAAGAGAATCATCATGCTTCTGTTGTGTGACTAATCTGGCCTCTATTTGACTCTATGTAAACTATATAGTGATATATATCTAAGCTTCAGTCCCTGTTATAAACTGTTTCTTTTGATTTAGTCCAAATTGTTAATTTGAGATTTTTTTTGGAACATTTGATGTGGACATGCTTTGTTTCAGAAATGAATATACTCAACAGTCAACATTCACACACCTTGCTCTTGTTTAATTGTTCACGGTGAACACTTCCAAGTGATTCATAACTAAGCCCAATACTATCTACTAACCCACACACAGTCACTATTTGATTTTTCATTATGATTTTCTCCTTTTGTCAGTTATTTTCTTCTGTCATTGACGTAAAGGCCAGCCAGCCTTTGGGTGCCCTTGAGAGACGTTCTATCACAGCAATATTCTGTAGTCCATCTCTTGACTGTGGCATATGCAGGGGAATTGTCTTACTACACATTGATTAGGCAAGAATTAATCTCCAAAGGCATATTCTTCTCTAGTGTCAAATCAATTGATAGCATACTACTTGATTTTGTGTTAACCTGGTTTTTAAACAAGAAACATGCATCAGAAACATATATCAAACATTTAAATGATATAAACTTGTAATTTACATATTTTAGTATACAGGACCTAATGTTTTGTTGTCTTTTTATAAATGCACTGACTTCTTGCACCATTAAAATATGTGTTTGAATCCAGAATCTTGGTGCAGTATAAAATATGGCACTGGTAAAACAGTCAGCAGTAAATGACGTCCAACATCGTCAAATGTGGTGATCACTTGGCAGTAATGCTGAAACTGTCTCTACGTCAAAACTGTTATGGCCACAACGAATAGGTATGTTATATTGTTTGTGAACATAGTTAAAATAGTTGAAAAATAATAGCTTAAAATTCTCCAAACACAAACACGGTCACAAATGCTTCAGATATGTCAAGCCTCAAAAACTAAATAACATTCTTTCTTTTCAAAATGGGGTGATTGATTCAACTGTTCAACTGTTTGTGGCAGGCAAACCCCTCCACCACTGCAGTCCAAGTAATGCCACTGTATCCCTCAATTATACCATTGTCAGTCTAGTGGAGACTTAATGTAATCTATCTACCTAGTGTATTTGAAGTAATAATATTTTGAAAGTTCACAGGACCATTTTGTAGAAAAGGTACCTGATTTTGGTTTCAAATAAATAACCTATATTTGTATATTTGTGAAAGTGTGAATTAAGTCTGAATGGTGTCCTGTAAAAACAGTCCCTTTCCATTATATGATAAGCCATTGTCTCCTATATAGGCTGTTACTGCTGATCAATGTTTTTACAGCAGGTTCAGTGAACTTTTTATGTGTAGTGAGTAAGGTGACTTTCGTTATATATCTGTACCAATGCTAGCATATCAAGGATGAAATAATTAAAATAAGCCAAACATCCATCTTCCAACCCGTTGAATCCAAACACAGGGTCACAGGGGTCTGCTGGAGCCAATCCCTGCCAACACAGGGCAGGAACCAATCCTGGGCAGGGTGCCAACCCACTGCAGGACACACACAAACGGGCCAATTTAGAATCGCCAGTCCACCTAACCTGCATGCCTTTGGACTGTGGGAGGAAACCAGAGCACCCGGAGGAAACCCACACAGACACGGGGAGAACATGCAAACTCCACGCAGGGAGGACCTGGGAAGTGAACCCAGGTCTCCTAACTGTGAGGCAGCAGGACTACCACTGTGCCACCGTGCAGCCGTAAGCCAAACAGTACAAATTAAATGTTTTTCAAAAAACATACTCATGCAATTAAAAAGAGAGTCTGTTCCTAGTTTTCAAGGTGTCATTTAAGTGAGAACAAGGATAGAAAGCTGTTTAGAAGTTATAACTTGCAGGCATTCAAGATTTGAATCTTGAGGATGACTAATGAGGTTTGTTACATGAATAGTCTTGAAAGAAGGCTTTTCTTCAGCCTTATTTCCCGCATGGAGAATAGAAATATTTCCCTTTTCTCAAACATCTAGTGTATTTTTTTTCTTTTTGTATTGAAAGTGGAGTGTTGGAGTGCATTTTTGGTTAATTAACATTTTTCTTAATAATGAACATAGTTGTGTACATGAGTGGGCTCATGACTAAGTCCCCTATCGGATTGGTTTCTGACTTGAAACCAGTGCTGACAGGTTGTGGCCCACTGTGATGCTGATTAGATTATGTTATGTTAATGAAGAATGAAATAGACCACTATATTTTGCATTGCTATCAGTTTTTGAGGAATAATGATTATTGTATTTTATACTTAATTGATTCATAGACTAGCATCAAGTCTGTGGCATGTTTCAGCATCTCATCCAGAATCAGATTTTGGCTAATCTAAACCTTCACCAGGATGCCTCAGATTAGGAATTAGATTGATGGTTTATGTGATTTTAGTAGCATCAATTAATGCAGGTACATTGCATTGTTGAATTAGTTCCTTAATTAAATTAATTCCTTACTTTCATTATTCCTTAAGTATTAAGGAATAATTAAATGTTACCTTTTCTGTAAAATTAACAGCTTTGTTTTGCTAGACTACTTCCTCTACTTAGACAAATAAGCTATACCTACTCTTTTCATACATTGCTAATACCTGCTTCTCAATTGAAACTGAGTCTACCTTTTATTATGATTGTTTAAATAATGCATACTGTATATACTCAGAGTGCACTTTATTAGGTCCACCTATCTAATATTATGTAGGCCCCGTTTTCCTCAAGAACAGCCTAAATTCTTCAAGACATGGATTCAACATGGTGCTATTTTAGTTCATGGTGACTTCCCACCACATCAGTTCCTGAGGGTTTCTTGTCACATATTATTGGTGTGAAGCTCCCACCCCCATCCATAAAGATGCTCTATTCGAAATGAGATATGGACCTAATGCAGGCCATTAGAGTAAACTGGAGTAACTATGAGGTATGCAAAACCAGCTTGAGATGATACATGTTTTGTGATGTGGTGCATTATCCTGCTGGTATTGCTTATTTTAAACAGAGTGGACTGTGGCCGTAAAAGGTACACATTGTTAGCAACAATGTTTACAGTTCTTTGTGTTATTCAGATGACTCTCAATTAATATTAAGAGGCCTAATATGTGTCAAGGAAACATTCTCCAAACCTTTACATTAATACCACCAGTCTGTACAATTAGTACAAGACAGAATGGATCCATTCAGCTTAAGCCAGATTTTGAGCGCACAGCAGAAATCAATGTTTAATCAATCTTCAGTTGAAGGATCAGAAATCCTTGACATCTGCCTGCTCTCCAGTATCCTGTGGAATCATTTTGTGCTTCTATCCATTCAATCCCTTCTCTTTTATCTTCTAGTGTCCCCTATTTTTAGTCCTTCTTAGGTATCAAGGGGTGCACAATTATCACAAAATTCATAATTGTTGATTATTGTCCATAATATTATAACTGTGATTATTATTTTTGACTGATAATATTACAGTGAAATACATATTTTGTGTTGCCAGCTGCAGATATAGTGCTGTATTCTGTATGCACAGAATGTAGCCTCATTGAGCATTTCTTAAGGGAATCACAAAAAATTGTGGGATAACTGAAAGATTAAAAATTCTGTGTTTCAAGTAAAAAATGTTTATAGATAAAGATACCGTATAGTATTGATTACAAAAAATAATATTTACTGTATATAAATCGTACTGTTTTTGTAATGGAGTAAATATAGTAAATGACTGATATTAAAATAACACAATTTTAGTATAACACATTTTATTGTCTATCCATCCATTATCCAGCCTGCTATATCCTAACTACATGGTCACGGAGTTCTGCTGGAGGCAATCCCAGCCAACACAGGGCGCAGGGCACACACACACACCAACCCACACTAGGAACAATTTAGAAACGCCAATGCACCTAACCTGCATGTCTTTGGACTGTGGGAGGAAACCGGAGTATCCAGAGGAAACCCACACAAACACAGGGAGAACATGCAAACTCCATGCAGGGAGAACCTGGGAAGCGAACCTGGGTCTCCTAACTGTGAGGCAGCAGCGCTACCCACTGCGCCACCCCGCATTTTATTGTCTTTTTCTAAAACAATTTTACTTCTGGAAAACTACAGGTCAAATTTCTTAGCCACTAAGATAAACAAGTTAAATATGAAATATTAAATTGGGGTTCTGATGTACTAATAAAGTATACATTGTATCTTTATGTAAAATCAAAGCACAGAATAAAATCTCAAATGATTAAGAGGTTGATGTTAACACAATATGATAGTTCTGATTATAGACACGCAGAAGTGTTAAATATATCAATATTAATGTCATTTGAACTCAATAAGTATTTAGATGGTATGATATTATTAAATGCTGCTGTGGTAGTGGCATTTACTGTATGTAGTTTACTACAATATGCATACAGTACCATCAAAGGAAAAAGAACATCACTGCCTAAATACTTTTCAAATTTCCTATATACATATTCACACATGTATATGAACATTATCAGGCAATAAAGTTTTATGTATATGTACAATCCTCACGATATGTACAATGTTCACTTCAGTGTCACAGTCCATTTGCCAAACACTATGTATGCCTATGGCCAGAGCACCGGTGTCTGGCCCAATCACATAGTGATGGAACTTGCTGTTTTTCCTTAAAGCCCCAGTGTTCCAGTACGCCTATCAATCCTTGAGCAGCTGTGACTCAGGCATGATCTTTTGAAAAGTTTCTGCTTTTTGCCTAAATTCCTTATCCATATTATGAACTGTTTGGCTCAGGTATGGTTCTGTAGTTCAAACTGACCACAAATCAGTTGTGGTCATGTAGTGTGCCACTTGATCCTGATCTATTTCATTTCTATTTGACATTTGGAATAAAGTGAGGTTAACACAACCTGGAAAAAATAATGGGGGATGATGTGATATAACTTTTATTCATAGTGTAGATCATTTTTTAAAACATCCATTTCACACGGTGTTAATTTGAGACTTTTCTTTTGATAAAAATGTGGCTTTCATTATATCTATTTGCCTTTGAGAGCAAGCTGGATACAGAGGTGTGTTTTATGAAGAGTGAATCAGCAATAAGTAGCTTTCACATACTCTTTATACCACACTATGTTGCTGAATTTTAGGTAGTTATGTAAATTCACCATGTTTGAATGTAGTGCTACCACAGTCTTTATACTGTTTGCACAGTATGTTTTTTGATCAACATAATTTAAAACTGAAAGCAAAGTAATTCCAAATTACTGATGATGCTCTTCATTTTGGCGCTAAAATGTCTTCTTCTGTCTCAGGTCTAGGTTTAATAATACTAATATTTCTCAAATTCTTGGAGGCTGCTGCAAAAAAATTCATACTACATAAAGGACGTTTCCTGGAATTGGATTCCTAAAAACACATTCATCACAACCACCTGTAGTTAGTTACAGGTATGTAATGTATGTACTTTTGACTCGCCAATATACTCACTTGTATAATGGATGGATCTGTTACCTGTTTTGAGCAGTTTGCAGCTGCGAAAGTCTGGTCTTTCACACAGGTTGAGTGCTAAATGGAATACAGTAATCATCATGCAAACAAGTAATTGTGGAGTCTAAGTATCATTGTGCATGCAAGACATAGCAGCTTTGGCAGTGGCCTTCTTTCTGCTCTGGCATGACAACAGACTCGATTACCCCAAGTCCATACTACCATCTCTCTTCTAGTGCCATGGCCCTGACATGGAGTTTTTTAAGTACTCCAGTTGAACCCACTCACCAAGACATATTTAATAGGTTACTTGGTGACTCTATTTGTGGATGGTTTTTCTGATGTGCTTGAAGCTGCCAGGATGGTTTCCACCTTCCAGAGTGGATAAAGTAGAGTTAGTGAGGTTCAGAAAATGGAATAGTCTGTCTGTGGTTATATACAGTATATTACTATGTAGGCATTTAACATCACTGCCTTATAGCTTTGAAATCCTACATCTAAATCTCAGCCCAGCTGCAGTGCAGTCATTGTGCAATTTTCTCCTTCTCCTCATGCCTGCATGGGGATTTTCCCCTGGTGCTCTAATTTTTACTGTCACAATTACATGAAATGTGTGACTTTTAATCAGTCCACTGTGAGTGTTGATGTGCACCGTGTAATGTACTGGCACCCCACTGAGGGTTGTTTCCTACCTTGGATTTAATGTTCCTGATTCAGAACTGGATTAAGCATAATCATCCTTGTCATGGTCATTTTCTTACCAAAAACTAGTCCCGCAGCATCACAAACTAATAACGTGAGATTTTATTGTCTGGTCCCTAAAGGTTAATTGATGTTTATAAATACTTTTCCATTTTCATTTTCAAATGTTCTGTATTTTTTAATATATCTTTCAAAAAATGATAATTAGCATTTCTCACATGGTAACATCACTGTCTGTTATAGTAAAGGCCTGGACTTTTATCTGGATCTTGACAGAAAAAAAAATACACAGTGCAAATTCATCAGTATACTGTATATGATGTTTTTGGATTTAATACTTGTCGGTGTTCCAAAAATTTAAACTAAATCATGCAGATGGACCTTATTCTTTTAACACAAAGCCACTGGGTAAATTTATGGATTTTATTAAAATTGCCACATTTAAACATTCATATTTGGATTTGTGCTCGGTAGTGCTCTGTGTTACTGATTTCATAAATGTTCATGCAGTACGAGTGCTAATAATAGAAGAAAATGTCAGAGGATAGCACGTGACCCTTGCATTTCCTGAAAAAGCTTTCCAATGTTATTTATTGCCTCACAGAAATGCATCAGTGTTGCAAATCCAAAGGGAAAAATGACAAAAGCTCATTCAAATCTCCACAGATGACCTTTGACTGTGAATATAAGAGTGATGCAGTGCTTTGATGAGCAAGTATTTTTTGGATTGTTTCCTCAGCTTTTCATTTCTGTAGAATTCATCTAGTAAGCACACAATTCTGGCTGCTGCTAAAGAAAAAAACAACCACAACACTGGCTGCTTGGCATATCTCCAACATATGGTGTCATTTGTTAGCTGAAGAATATTTAGTGCAGAAAAATATGTGTCAGTATTTACAATCCCAAGCCTTCTTTATGTGGAGCAGCTTTTAATGGTTTAGAAATGTTTAGAAGAATCGTCTTACCAACAGGATGTTTCCTTTATATTGTTTTTCCTAGACACATACTTCTGGGACTTTGCATAACTCACAGTTCTTAAGCAGAATCTCAATTGTATAAGAGTGTTCATTTTTAACTTTTATTAAACATACTTTTGCATTCTGGGCAATTGGAGTGCAAAACATAAGTTGTTACAAATCAGCTCAGATAAAGTTGCCTAAATAGGAATATAAACTTTGAGGACTGTTTTCAAATGTAACTTTGGTGACTTTGATCCCTTGCATACCACAGTTTAGCCACTCTAACATAAAAGGACCTAGAATAAGAAGCATACATTTTAGAAATACCAAATAATATAAGTCAGCACAGCGATAAGAATAATAAATATACTCAGAACATATACATTTGCCACCTGTTTCTGATCTGTTGGACAGGTGTTTGGGACTTTTTCTTTACCAGAGTGAGGATTCTTCTGTCATCAGCAGTGGAGGTCTTCCTTGGCTTTCCAGTCCCTTAGTGATTACTGAGCTCACCAATGAGTTATTGCTTCTTAATGATATTCCAGACAGTTGATTTGGGTAATCATAAAGTTTTACCAATCTCTCTAATGTTTTTATTCTTATTTGACTTTCATTGGCATAGTTCTTGTCCTCATGTTGAACAATAGCAACTACAGACTCCAAAGATAGTCTGTAGGTAGCAGCAAGCCTAGGTATGTTATACCTGCACTAATGAAGCAATGAAACGCACATGAATACTCATACAAACCTGTGACACCTATTGTTTCAAACATTATGGTGCCCTGAAATGGGGGGACCATGTATAAAAAGTGTTGTCATGTCTACACGGTGTGGCCAAAATGTATGCAAATACCCTTAAATTAAAGTCTACAATGTACACTTTAATCGTATCTGAATTGTTTGATTTATGATTTTAAACTGTGGAGCTGAGAGGGGTAAACCAAGGAAAAATGTGTCTTTGTCCCAGACATTAAAACTTTAAAGGATTATACCATCAAAATGTGGTACTTTTTAATATGTTACTTTACGCCATATGGTTTGTAGTGATGGCAGCGAAAAAACTTCTAATCTTATATTTCTCATGGATAATGGAAATAGCAAAGCTTGAGTGTCCATTGAGACTGATGCTGGACAACAGCACATAATGTCAAAAATGTTCATTAAAAAAACATTGCTTGTGTGACATAATCTCAACTAATTGTATGCTCACAACATGCAAAACATATGCATTTTTTGCTAAATTTTTTGTAAAAAATTGTTCTGGAAAATCAGAGCAGTGCATGAACAGGAGACATGTTCAGACAGCATCAAGTTTTGAATTGATGGGATTATAGATCAATGATTGAGGAGAGTTGGGTCTTTAATACAACAGGGCAATCTTGTTTGAATATGTATCCTGTTTATACACTATTATAGCGGTGTTAGACAAAAAATTGGATTTAAAAGTTGAGTTAATAGATGTAGCTATGCAGCACCACCTGGAATTTCCAGCATATGCCACCTTGCAAAACTGACCTTGTTACTGAGAATGCCTGAAACAAACATTAAACTCCAAAAAACACCTTCCTGTACTTTTGGCTCTGTTTTATATGTCACTTCATATTCAGCAGATATCTGAATAAGGTGGCTGTCTCAGATCAAATTGCCTAGGTGCATTGCCCTACTTCTTCAACAGTTAATTTACACGGGACAAAATTATGAATAAAAACAGGTGCAGAAAACAATGCAACATCGGTATAAAACAATAGATTGGTACAGTTGTGTGGACTTGCTTAATATTGGATCACGATGCCATATCAACATTAGAAGCAGATACCAGCAGATTCACAACATACCACAGGATATAGCAAGGCCTCCAAGGTCTCCTTGGATTGTTATCAGGTCCAAGAGGTGGCACAGGCGGAGTTGGAAGCACAGGCATGGATGCCGGGTGGGCCTTCTGGTTAGACTAAGGAAGCAGCCGCATAAGCCCCCAATGCAAAGTGTCTTCTGCACAAACACCAGATCCTTTATCCACAAATTAGACGATCTGAAATTACTAATGGCTGCAAACTTCTATGTTCGCAAATGTTGTCTGTTGATCATTATGGAAACCTGGCTGCACCCTCTTATTCCAGACACCGTAGGGCAGCTAGCAGGCTGTACATTCTACTGCTTTAACAGGAACTGAGACTTCTTCAAGAAAAAAGTTGGGGGTATGTGCGTGTTTGTAAACAATAACTGGTGTACAAACAGTAAGATTTTATGCACACACTACTCTCCTGATTTGGAAGCAGTAACAGTTTTATGCAGACCTTTATTTCTACCAAAGGGAGCTGACTGCTGCTTACATCCTTCCTGACTCTAACATTAGCTCAGTTCTTACCTGCCTACACAATGTGATCAACAATCATCAGCAAGCTCATCCCGACAGTGTACATATTGTGGCTGGTGATTTTAATCAAGCATGCCTAAAGGCTGCACTCCCAACATTTGTGCAATATATAGTGCTCCACAAGATAGAAGAACACGCTGGACCATGTTTATTTCAACTTAACGCATGCTTACAGAGCCCTACTTCTCTCACATCTATCAAAATCTGCCCTGAGGAAATCCTCTTGCAGCTGCAAGACTGTTTTGAAAACACAGAATGGTCCATATTTGAACAATTAGACTTAGAGGAGCACACAGAAACTGTACTTGGCTATATTGTTTTGCACTAATGTGGTTACAGTGGATAAACATATATGGGTCTACCCCAACCAAAAACCAGTGAGGTTCAGTCTCTGTTGAGACATTGCCTTCAGGTTAGGGGAATAGGGCCTGGCACAGTGCAGCAAAAACAAATCTGAGAAGATGCATGAAGACTGCCAAGATGGCCTATAAAAACAAGGTAGAGGCCCACCTGACAAACAATAACCCACGGCAGGTATGGCAGGGAATACAACAAATCACCAACTACAAAAGCAGTACACATGTGCCAATCTGCCTCATCGGCAGAGGAACTAAATCTTTTTTTTCCCCGCTTTGAGGCAAAGTGTTCTGGCACTAACACACAGCCCCTGCTGACTGCCACCTGCAACATACTCACTTTTCCGGAACATCAAGTGAGGTGCTCAAGACAGTGAATCCGAGGAAAGCTGCTGGGACAGGCAGCGTACTTGGCATGGTACTTGAAGCTTGTGCCGACCAGTTGGCAGGAATCCTTACTAATTTATTTAAAATGTCACTGAAGCAGGCCACTGTTAGCCCATGTCTTAATTTGCCTGCTATCATCCCTGTCCCTAAAAAGTCAGTCATCAATAACCTTAGTGACTACAGACTGATTGTATTGATATCAATAGTCATGTTTTGAAAGACTTATAGCTCTGCACATTAAAGCCAGCCTCCCTCCCACCTTCAACCCTCACCAGTTTGCTTATAGATCAAATGGATGCATGGTAGATGCCATCAGTACAGCCCTCCATACAGTGATGAGCCATCTGGAGCACTCAGGGACCTATGTAAGGATGCTGTATGTTGATTATAACTTGCTGTTTCATACAATCATCCCTATCATACTAATCAATAAGCTGTATAACCTGAACTTCTCCCCCGGCTTCTGCACTTAGATAAAGGATTTCCTCACTGACTGCCCACAAACTGTTAGAATTATTCTGTCTATTCTGCTTTCTAATGCATTTATTTCTACAAAACTAAAATATTCACCAGATGAATTTTATCAGCTTTGGACAAATCATGAAATTCTTGGTGTACTGTGGCATTCCCCGGCGTCCAAAGTACATTCACCATGGATCTTGTCGTCATTTTTGTCTCAGCAGGAGTAGCAGTGGGTCTATTTATTTATTTTGGTCTGAAAGGCGCTATTGTCCACATATTTGTGAATGACGCGTTGATCATAATGTGCTGATTCCTCTGGTAAAATCATATATGTATATATATGTCCATAGACACTTTGAAGTTTGGACTATTTAACACTCCATCTATCTTTAACAAAGCTCTGCTGATTGGTGATTTTATTGTAAACACTAAGATGGACTGTTTATGCCTTACGGAGACTTGGACACAGGCAGGTAATCATTTTCATTTAAATCAAGTGCTCCCTCCGGGGTTTGTCTAAATCTCTAAATCCCGTTATTTGGGGAAGGGAGGTGGTCTCGCATTAATTCACCGCAAACACCTGAAATTATCACCGATACCTGTCCCAGAGCACACTTCCTTTGATCTGTTAGCTGGCAAACTATGCGGGCCTTCACCTCCTGTAATTGCTGTCTTATGTAGACCTCTTAAACAATCAAGTGTTTTCAGAACTTTTTACTGTTTTAACTACTTTGTGTGCAATGTCACCAAATGTCATCCTTATGGGTGATTTTAATATACACTTTGACACCTCAACTGATGCACTCATAAATTATTTTAATGAAATTCTTGACTGTTTTAATTTAAGTCAGTATGTAAACTTCTCAACTCATAGCAAACGTCATATTTTAGACTTAGTTTGCTGGTCTGACCTCATATCCCACAATCTTATTTCTACCGAATTATTCATCTCAGTTCACAAAATGATTACACTTCATGTAGCTTAACTCTCTGTAAATTAAAGGTTCAGTGTGTAATTTCACTTCGTTATATCAAGCATGTAAACCCAGAGAGCCTTACTAGATTATTGCAATTATAGCCGGCTTCTCCAGCTACCACACCATCAGAACTAGTAGACCATTACAGTGCTGCTCTGTCTTCTGCCTTTGATACACTCTCCCTAAAAAACTGGAGACAGTTTATTTAAGCAAAGGGTTTTAAGTCAGAGAATACAGTCATTACTCAGGGAATTCCGCAGGGCTCTGTTTTGGGGCCGCTTCTTTTTCTCATTTACATCTTCCCAATAGGTAATATCTTTCGAGACCATGGTATTAAATTTCATTGTTATGCTGATGACACACAACATTATCTATCCACTAAATCCACTTCTGTTTTCCATCAAATACTCTTATGGTATGTCTCCAAGACATAAAGTCATGGATGGCTCACAGTTTTCTTCAATTAAATAGCAATTAAACTGAGTTGCTCCTCATTGGTTCTAAATCTACACTCACTAAGGTTAACCATTCTACCATTGTAATTAACAACACTATCACAAACATCTCTTCCCAGGTTAAGAGCCTGGGCATCATTCTAGACACTACCCCCTATTTTTTCCCATATAAACAATGCTTCTCAGACTGCCTTCTACCATCTCCATAACATTTCTAGACTTTGTCCTGTTCCTAAACAAAACAGTCCTGAAGTATTGGTTAATGCCTTAGTCACTTCACATACAGATTATTGTAATGTTGTTCTATTTGGCATCCCTAAAAAACATGTCTATCTCTTACAACTACCGTAATATAAAATTCTGCTGCTAGGATAATTACCTGTTCTAAATCCACTGAACATGATACACCTACTTTCTCTCAACTTCACTGGCTCCTTGTTTACTACCAAATACAATAAAAAATGCTGTTCTTAACATTTAAAGCTCTCTATAATCTTGCTCCTCCCTACCTTACTGATCTCCTACAGACTTACACTCCCTCTTGCTCACTCAGATCCTCATCTGCAAATTTACTTTCTGTACCACAAATCAAACTCTGTTCTATTTGAGTTAGAGCATTCTCTCAACTCTGGAATTCTCTTTCCTCTCATATCCAACAGCTAGACTCAATGATGCAATTTAAAACTGCCCTCAAACATATCTTTTCAAACTAGCATACCAATTATGAATTTACCACTGTTACAGAAACTTAGATGTTTGTTACTACTTCTGTATCTTTACTGCTATTTGATTTTATTTATTTCCTATTTATTTTTATCTTTATTACTGTTGTTTATTTCATTGTAAGGTGACCATGAGTGCTAAGAAAGGCACCTATTAAATAAAATGTATTATTATTATTATTAGAATTGGCTCCCACTGCTCATTCACCCTCACACTTAGTACCAGCTCCCTTCAGGACTGTGTGCTGAGCCCACTTCTCTATGTCATGTACACTTATGACTGTACATCTAATTACTCCAGCAACACTGTCATCAAATTTGCTGAAGACTCTACAATGATAGGCCTCATAACCTGTGACAGTGAGTCAGCATACAGGGACGAGGTGTAAAAGCTGTCAGTGTGGAGCTCTAGAAGCAATCTCTCACTCAACACCTGCAAAACTAAAGAGATGGTCATTGACTTCAGAAGGCACTTTATATATCAACGGGGACCTGGTGGAGATGGTTGCCTCATTTAAACTCATGGGAACTTGCATTTCAGAGAACCTGACCTGGACAGGAAACACTCTGGCAGTGGTCAAATAGTCCCAACAATGACTGCATTTCCTGAGACTTATTAGGAAAGTGGGAATGAAGGAGAAGCTGCTGTTGACCTTCCACCGCTCAGCCATCAAATGTGTTTTAGCATACTGTATTTCAGCACGGTATGCTGGATGTACAGCAGCAGAGAGGAAAGTTCTGCAGAGGGTAGTATTCACGGCAGAGAAAATCATTGATTGTTCTCTGCCCTCCCTGAAGACATCTCCAGTGCCCAGTGCTTCTGCAGAGTCTTGAAAATCATTAAAGACCCTTCCCATCCTGGCCATTCACTGTTCAACTACTTACCTCCGGTAGGTGGTACAAGAACATTAAAAGTAAAACAAAAAGATTTGCAGATAGTTTTATACTGGGGCCATCAGAATTTTAAATCTTCAGAACTCATAGAACTGTTACAATTTTTTTTTTCAAGCACATATGACAAGTCCTTTAGTTAATAATAATTTCCTGTCCCTTATTTATTTATATATGGTATTATTTGTCATAGGATGTGTGCTTTTTATATTATTTGTCCATTGTTGTTTGATGCAATTGCACTGTTTACAGTTATAGCTTTTACAGTTTCATTGTACTGGTACAATGACTGGTACAATGACAATAAAGGCTTCCTTCCTTCCTTCACATATACAGTTATTGTACACGTTTTATATCACATATTGTTAAACATAGTATTTCTACAGATTACCTTTTCTACAAAGATATTCCTCTACTCCCATCCTGTCAGCCTGCATTTATGTGTCTGCAGCATTACATTCTCTTCAGTTCTTTGCAGAAGGGCACAAAGTGGTATATTGGTTAGTGCTATTCCTTAATACTTCCAAGGATAAGGACTGTATTCCTGACCAAAACTTTATGGAGCTTACACAGTCTTTCAATGCTTACTGAGGTATTTTCTGGGGTCTCTGGTTTTTGAGTGGAGTGTAAGCCTTAGTAACTTATTCAATGTTGTTGAATAAGCTTAGTAAGTTACATACAGATTTTAAGTATTTTATTTTAAACTCTCAAGAATAACATGAAAGCCGTTTTTGGAAATACATGCAGAATTACATTTATCTTTCTTCAACCTAAATACAGTAAATGTATATGAATCAGATATTCTTTTTAGGGCTATCAGGTTAATATATATCATAAAAAAACTGCCACTGCTTTATGTTGTGCTTCATTCCCAGAATTTTTGCTGTGTTTAGAGTAACTATGTGAGAAATGCATTCCTTTGCAAATGTAAGCATAACTGTCA
The DNA here is from genome assembly GCA_026402145.1 of Polypterus bichir lapradei. Lineage (NCBI taxonomy): Eukaryota > Metazoa > Chordata > Cladistia > Polypteriformes > Polypteridae > Polypterus > Polypterus bichir. The sequence goes on along the minus strand of JANRMT010062821.1, from coordinate 30,083,464 downwards.
TACAGTTTGAAAACATTTTTTTTAATTTGTTGCATGAATATTATTTGAATGAATGCCATTCATTTTGGCCTTGTGAATAATTTTGAGGAACTTTATGAAAGTGAAATAAATAAAGAACTTGCAAGAAAATTCTCTTATAGCTCAACAGAAAAATAAATATGTTAAAAATGAGCCTTTCTGATAATTTGGCGTAATCAAATGTGACATACATTGGAAAGTCCATTGATCAGGACAGCTGGCTCATTTCAGAAACTTACATTCAGGATTATTAAGGAATACGCAGGTTGACTTTTCAAGGGAAGATCAATTGCTAAAACTGGCATCGGCTAGCTTACTGTGCAAGTGATTGTCAGAAATGTGTTGAGAGGGAAAAATAATACTGTTTTGTCTGCTTTTCTTTTCAAAATCATATGGAATTTGGGCAAAAAATGGTAACTCCTCAAATGAAGTATTGTCTGTAGTATATATTGTATCTTTTCTGATTTGCTATAAATTTTATGATTTGGAGGTTATGATTGGTATTCACATTTTTGTGCATTTTGTGAATGTTGTATTTCATTTATTAGTTGCCATAAAATGTTAATGTTTAATTTATATGTTTACTTCCATTTATTTACTACAGGCACTGCCAATTTCTTTTCCCTTGTTGTTAGTGTAGGGGTTCTATTGCCATTGGGGATGTCATCTTCTAGAGACAATTTAGAATGCTGGTGCATGTCATTTGCTGCCCACATTTTTCCATTCTTAATAAACCTCTTGCTAGCCAGAGTAAATGTATTCCTTGGGGGCCAGGGCTTTGTTTAATTTTTGACTATGGGGTTAGTCTGAATTTTAGTTTTGGTTTCTTAGTTCCTTTTGATTTTTTGATTCTGACCCATTTCTGTACCTTTTGTCCACGATGTCCATTTCAACTCTGGCAGGACAATAAACAAATGATTGATTTTTATATTACCTCTCACAACTAGTATCATGACAAGACACCTTACAACTAGCAATATAATTTAATACAATACAAAATTTCAAGCTGTTGATTACAAGATACTGACAATTGAAATATAACATACAGTAGATCATTGAGGAGAGCCTGTAAATGTCAGAATATACTGTAAATAACATTTATTTGGCTGTACCAGAACCAGACTGTATGAGAGCTGGTTTTAAAAAATGAACAAGAACAATTACAAATCTAAAATAGGAGAGACAAAAGAAGGGGTCTAGGGATGGTTTAAAAGTTATAAGAAAGCACCCTCTGACAGATATAGGAAAGAATGTATGTTTGTCTTCTAAAAAACAAAATTATTAGTTCTCACAACTGCAGAGCATTCATAGAACATTCCTTACTCCCAGAGAGTAACACAAAGTGGGCTTGATATCTAATTCGTTATGTCATTTCTGCTAACTAGATGTACCTGGTACTTTCCTTCATGTATTCTGGGAGTGTCCAAGCATCTCTGCCTTCTGGTCCACAGTTGTCCATTTGCTTTACTGTATACAAAACTGTAAAATTCCCATTTTCCTTTAACCTTTCTCATACTGATGATTTTTCTCTTTCCTTTAATTATTATCAAGAGTCTTTTTATTAGGTACTGTGACTACAAAAATCATTGCTGTACCTAGAGGTTGTTTCTTTTTTTTTAAACTTAAACCACTTACAAATGTCCACAGACAGAATTAATAAGGCTTCTTCTAAATCTAACACCCTGTGGGTGGCGGTGGCTGATCCTATATGTAGTCTACTTTTTCCTGTTTATTTTTTTAGCGACTCTGGATAGGAAGTGTTTGTTTTTGTTAATTTTGCTTTATGGTGTGAATTTCATGATGGGATTTGGTTGGGATGGGATTTTTTTACAGTGGCACTACATTTTTATTTGAAACTTTTTGACTGGTTATTTCTGTTGATAAAAAATAAAAAGAACTTTGATCACGTTAAACTGTAGAAGGGATATGATTTTGGCTTGTATAACTGAAAGGAGAACTATAAGATGGCAAGATAATAGTATAATTGGTTTATTGACTATTTACTTAAACAAATTCATTAAATACCATTCAAAACTGGTTCTAAAGCAAAATAAAATTCAGATAAAAGCCAAGCAATACAAAAAGCCAAGTTACAAAAATATTATAAAGAAAAGGACAAAGTACAAAAATACTATTATAGAAACAGTTACCAAGAAGTCTGGTAAAGAGTAAGACTTTTAAAGCCCTTCAGAACTACACCATGTCATTTTAGAGTAATTAATTGGATGGGATTGGTTTGCTTTGGTCCGAGTTGCCTGTTCTCATCATAATTGTTATAATTTTCTACTGTTCTGCTGAGAACAAGACTGAACAATACTAAAGGTCAACATTCAAAAGAAAGGTTGTTTTCTCCTTGCAAAAGGACATAACAGATAAATTCAAAAAAAGGAACTGGGAGGTGGAACGTGAGTTTTAGACGTATAAAACTTGATGCTGGGAGGCCCAAAATGCTAGATAGACTCATAGTTAAAATAGACTGCTACAAATTTGTAATCAATAAATCAGAAACCAAAACCAACATGCTAAGCAAAGTCAAAGTGGCATATTCTTGCTATTGATTTGTAATCTTTAACTGACAATAACACCAACGCACAGTTCTAGTTGTAATCCTTAATATTGGCTGCCATGATGCATGTGGCTTTTAAAGAGTCAGAGCAATGACATCATTTAGTGTGGCCTAAAGAAATGATCCTAGTATGTATCATTAGATGCACACCTGCATAATTGTGAGGCCCCGTCTGGACTCAGCATCAAGAGGCAAGGGAAACAAATAAATGAAAACAAAATGAGTAAGGCATGAAAAGAAAATTTAAAAATGATTAACAAAAAGCAGCATACTAAAGGAGAAACAATTACCTAATAAAAGAAAGTAATTAATATAAACAATCCCATTCATATAAAACAACAAAACATTTTACAAAAAAAGGAAAATAAACAACAGTAAACAAACTGTCTGAACCCTGACAAATTAAACATAAATAGGCAAAGGCATGAAAGCCCTTATCAGATAGTTGGCAGCAAAGACTCAATTGGCAGGAGGAGAGAAGGCAAGAGAGGAAAGAGGGGTCATATAAATGACAGTGGGTTAGTGGATCAACCATCTTACAGGTAGATAGGGTCTGGTGTATCCATGCTGTCACCAGACACTATGAGGTACTTGCTTTCAATTGTCCCCTAGTGTCATGAACATGTTTAGGAATGCCAGGAGATACTTTGGGTCTGCATATACAGTATTGATGCTTAAAGCTCCTTATCAACTGGAAACTGGAAATACTGTTGCCATTATTCCTCCTGTAGGTAATAAACTTCCCTTTTTGTTTTTACTTTTATCTCCTGGGTTGTTATTTTAGTTCAGAGGTCAGTGTGCAACTGACCAAAGATATTTCTGTTAATTTATTGCATAAAGATTGACTCAGTGACCTGTATTTTGTACCATTTTTTGATTTCAGTACTTGTAAATGGAACTTGTAAATGGAGATGTGTTATATAAGTAAAATCTGAACTATACTAAGAAAACTGTTTCATCTTTTGAGGTTTCTAAGCTAAGAATAACACTTAGATTTTAATGAGAGTTGATTTGTAAGCTCATGAATAAGACATATTTTTGATAAATGTATGTATGTACAGTACCAACCAGATAGGTCAGATTGAAAATGGGGTAAATCATGTGACTTGTCTGTTTGATTTTTTTAATGAATTGTTAATTCATAGGAGCCTACACACATGCACCATGTTTGATGTGATAATAAGCAAGTGGAATAGTGGCTTGCAATGAAAGGATTTTATAATTAAACTACTAGTACTACTACTACTTCTGACATTACTGCTTCTAATAATAGTGTAGGAGACAAGAACAATAGACATCAGCGCCATATTTGCTGGCATTGAAACCTGATTAAAGATTATTTGCACTAAAATGAATACTAAATACATTTAATTATTTACAGCTGAAATTCTTTAAAAAATAAGGCATCAATAAAAATATAATGGTGTTTATCACAAACAGATTGTTAAGATGTAAATCTAGGAATATTTATAAGGTACATTCAGTTAAAATAACCTGTATAATAATAAAATAACCTATGTGGTGCTTTCTTTTGCTGTGTGATGGCTCCCACTGGTTCACGTACATGTACAGCTAACAGGAATACTGCATTTTTATTCACATTAACACTTTTTCAGAATAAATCTTTAAAAACAGTAACAACTGACTGTTAACTATTGGTTAAACTAACCAGCAGTTTAAAAGAACAAACTAAAATAAACTGTTACTTTACTGACTTTACAGGAATGGGTCTAACTGAGAATATGTGAAATATCTGACATTTATGTGACCATATGACACTTACTATATAATAGGATGGTCCTCCTTCACTTTCTTGGAAAAAAATGTCCCCTTCTGCTGAAACAGGCAGTTTTTATAGTTTTATATGTTCATTATTGTTATTTGTACAGGGTACAGTAAAATTCTTACTTGCATGTGCTACTCAACATGCATGCTACCCTTCAGTATCATAATTAGTAAGCTCCACAACCTTATCTTGAAACATCTGTTTTCCTTTGCTGAAAAATCTTTGAACAGATTTGTCAGCTTTATTTTAAATATAATATTACTGGTAATAAGCTTTGGGTGCTGTGCCCTCAGACTGGGGATGCTGAAGCACACTTAACATGATAATTAATTGCATACCTGTTAAAAATGTGATAAGCTGCTGTAAAGTATATAGTTTGCAGAATATTATTGTGAAAATACACTAAATACCCAATGGCAACAATTAATCTACTGCATAATAAAACACTACTTTTCTGTGTCTGTGTTTCTGATCCCCCTGGGCAATCTGATTGGTCAGTGAAGAGATCTACAGTGGAGGTGCTGGGCAAGAAAGGTTGTGACGCATGAGGAGCAGTAAAGGTTTAGGAGGCATGCTGAGAGTCGCATTCAAAGATGGGAAGTATTCTCAAGAACAGGAATTATGTTTTCACAGTGGTTAGTGAGGGCCCATCTATCATTGGTGGTGTTACATACAATAAGAGAGCGGACAGATGCAGTTTGTCTCAGAGAGGTGTTTATTCCAGAAACCCCATTCCCCCTGAAACTCTCCCTCTAACTACAAACACTTTACAGCAAACAAGCACACACTGTCATAAAATGTACATATTGTAAACATTAATATTCCCTCCCTCCCCCACCAAATACACTGACTCCCAGAAAAGCATAACATTAGTCTTGAACTTTTATAGAAATAATTGAAACTGTAAATAACAGTCATTTTTCATGTATGTGCTTCTTCCAAAAATAAAATATCATTCTAAAGTCTACTTAACTATGAAAATCAGTAAGAAAATGTTTGAATCAGGCTGACAGAGTTCTGGCACATTCAGGTCTGGAGATGGTTTCAGTTGGAGGTTGCAGAACCAGAGCCCTCAGTCTGCGTAGGGCCAGATGATCCTGCAATTCAATCAAGCCGTTTTGTTGCAAGACCTGAAGAGTCACAGCTTCGTACTGGTGGTGCAGGTACTGTGTGGAGGCAACTTACATGCCATCGGGAACTATCAGCTAGACAAAATGTGTCAGGTCCAACTGTGTTATTACTTTAAAAGGAGAAGACCAAAAAGATTTGAACTTGTGATCTCAGTGCAGCCTCTACACCCTGATCCAAACTGATTCGGTTACAGTATGTCTGGCATTTTGACCCGGTGTAACCTATCAAAGTGTTGCTTCATCTTACTCTGATTTTTGGGTACACTGTTGTATGCATTCACTGGCTTGGGCTGAGATGGTTAAGCATCCAGGGAAAGCTGAAGTTCATGACCAATCATAAGTGCTGCAGGTTAACTGCCTGTAGTCCTGTGTAGCTCTGTAGTGAAGAAGTGTTTGGAGAAGTGCCGAAAGAAATGTGCATACATCTGCTAAATGTACTCTAATGCCATTTTTTAAAGTTTTATTTAGACACCCTACCTCCCTATTGGCCTGAGGGAGGTAAAATGCTGTTTGAATGTTTTGAATTCCTTTGTTCATCAAAATCTTGTATATCCAAAAACACCATCACAGCTCTGGTCATGACCGATTCAACTGGGGTTACTTCCTGCCACTTAGAATGAAGGTCATATGCTGCAATAAGAAAATGCTAATTAAGTGTAACCCCATGTAACTCACCGCAAATATCTACCTGTATGTGTTTCCAAGACTTTACAGGCCACTGAACTGGCTGCAAAGGGGATGTAGATCCCATTTTATTGTTTACATGGCATGCTGGGCATTCTTTGACCAGATCTTCAATATGAGCATCAATCCCTGGCCACCACACAAGGTTGCAATAGCATTGCTTGTTGAGACCTTGGAACTACAATGCAGAGACCACTGGCAGTGCAGCTCTCATTCCAGCAATTATGTTCATCCTTGACACAAGCTGGTCACCCCACCTGATAAAAAAACAAAGTTGAGTAAACACAGGATTTTACTGTGAGGCGTGTGGCAGCTCCTGGTATGACACAGTGGTCTGTAGAAGTGTGTGAAGAAGCTTAACAAATTCAGGATCAGCAGAATCAGGACAGGGAGTTATGGCTGGAGTACTTGAAAACTGAGACAGTTGTCAGCCACGACATTGTGGCACCCAGGAATATACTGGAGTTTAAAATTGTACAGCTGAGGAAGCTTAGGCCAGAGGTGCAGTCTTAGTGGCCATTGGCCAGAACTGGGTGTAGCAAACAGCGCAGTGAGAGCTTGGTGGTGAATTTTGAGACTAAATGCACGACCATAAAGATACGTGTGCAATCGTTCAAAAGCCCAGATACATACTAGTGCCTCTTGCTCATTGACTTGAGTATTTCTATTCACCTGGGCTAAGAGCTCAAGAAGTAAATGCAACAGGTATCACAATCCCCTCCTGAATCTGAGACAGTACAGCCCCAAGGGCAGCTCCAGATGCATCACATGTGACTAGGGTGGGACTATTGAAGTCAAAGTGTGCCAGCACAGGAGGTGAAATAAGCTGAGCTTTTAGTAACTGAAATACCTCTGTGCAGGCTGGACCCCATGTCCAAGAAGAATCTTTTTTCAAAAGTTTACGTAAAGGTGCAGTAATGGGTAAATATTATAGCAGGAAACCTAGACAGTATGCGGTCATACTCAGAAAGAAGCAACCTGTGCTACTGATGTGGGCTCTGGAATTCTATGAATTGCCTCTGTATTAGACTGGAGTGAGGTTAAACCATCTGCAGGTAGACAGAAACTCACAAACTAAACTTAAAGCGCAGAAAACACACCTCACCATTAAGAGTGAGATTATGCCTGGCCAGTGCTGAAATTATTCTGTTGAGACACTCATCATGGGTAAAGGACATGGGACCATGCACAACTATATCATCAAGGTGTCAACCCTTGAAATCTTTGCAAAGATGGATGCAATCAGCTAAGCTCAGACCTGAACTAAGTCCAAATGACATCCTAGGATATAGGAAAACACCACTGTGAGTGACAAATGCAGTCAGGTTTCGGCTGCTGGGGTGGAGTGGCACCTAAAGATATCCCTGATGGATTCTAACTTTGTAATGATATGAGATCCATAAAATTGTATAGTTTGCTCCTCTGATGTTGGCAGAGAGTATTTGCCAGGAATCATTGCTTTGTTTACTGCCTTTAGATCAACACAGATTTGTATTTCCCTTGACTTTTTTTATGCAACGACCAAATTGGACATCCATGGAACAGCATTATTAGGTTCTATAATTCCAGCCTTTAGGAGGCATTGCAGCTCAGCAGTCTGTCACATAAAGCCAGTGGGATGCAGTGGGGTGGCTGGTTGGTCTGTAAATCAAAACTGAACTTTGGCCCATTTGTATTTTATAAATTTCCCTGTGAGTCTTTTCATTTAAAATGTCAGCTACAGCAGAAGTAGAGGAAAATATACCACATTCTAAAATTGACACTTGCAAAAGAACAGTAAACTCCACTTGATCTTTACTAAATTAAGAACACATTTAAAAGTAATAAAATTAATCATAATAGCATAATTATGATAGCTTCTATTATTTTCATTTATATTTATTTAATGAGGAAATAGATACATTCACAGACATTCTTTTTTAGTTTAATGTGTCAGCAATCTTCAAAATAAACCTGGAGTAAATACGTATATTCTGTTCAGACTTGGTTGTTATTTCTTAACTTTTATGAGAAGTTCTTTTTAATGCAGCATATGTACAGTTGACTGCTAGGAACAAAGAAGTGATAAAGGATTTCTAAAGGAAATTGAAGTGCAATGTGACTTTCATGTTTCATCTAGGGATTAAAGTTAGAATCCCTAAGTTTATATTAGAACATGCTGATAGTATCTATTAAAAAGAAATATGAATAATCCCCGTATCAAAGCTGACACCATTTTTGGAGGTTATTTATTGATGTAATAATAATGATAATCATCTTCTTTGAGAACAGCCTTGAATATAGTGCAGATGTGCTAATATTAAAATTGTTAACTGGAAATTAGACTATTAATTGTGGCCAAGTGGTTAGTGCTACGGCTTCACCAACCAAGTATTATAGGTTTTAATGACAATTCCACCTATAGTCATTTTGTGAGTTTTATGTTTTCCCAGTGTCTCTGTATGTTTTCCTCTGGGTATTCATTTTTTTCTTCCACATCTGAAAAACTGGTTAGGTTCATTGATGATCTTTAATTGACCTTGCATGCATGTGTCCTACAATGGACTGTAGCCTGTCCAGGATTGTTCCCTGTCTTGTAACCACTTCTTTTGGGATAAACTCCAAACCCCTATGACCCTGAATTTAATCAGGCAAGTTTTACAATGAATGTTTTATTATTCCTTATTTAGTAGATATAGTTATCCAAAAACTAACCATTATATATACAGTTAAAGTGATCTGATAGTACATATTCAACAAGCGAAAGAGAACAACATTGAAAGCTAAGCACAAGAAATAAAGTACAACAGTTAGTGTAAAGAACAGATGAAAAACTGATTTTGAGTCAGTACTGCTACTGATACAGTATGTGTTTTCAAGAAGCGCATGAACATCAGTGGGTTAGAATGGTAGCTAGACCATTGGGTAACTGATGTCCTATACTATCTGAAATTGGAAAAAATCCAATTTTCACTCGGAGGATCTGTTCAAAACATTTTAAACTATGGCAGTATCTATTCAATAACATTTTGGAATAAGCTTCTATACTCGGAAAAAGGATGCTGTTCCTTCCTTGCTGCTTCAAAGGTTTGCTTTGTTGGCTGGCTCTCCTCTCTATCTTTTGGGTGGGGATTGATTTTGGTTTTGTTAAGTTTGATGTGATTGTATGGATTGTTATTTGCTTCTAATTAAACTTAATAAAATAAAAAAAAAGATTAAAAAAGGAATTGTAGATAGATTGAAGCAGAATTGTCTTGTCTCATGTAAGTGAATAGAGCAGCCAGAGATTGGAGGTATTAAGGAGCACTTCCTTGCAAGGGGCCTGAAGGTCCAAGTTTGAAGCCGATGGAGACAGTAAAGTAAAGGAATAGTACAGGTAGACCAGAAACAAAATATATAGTATTCAGGCAGCTGTATTCTGTTTCTTATTAAACCTTTGTACCAAGTAGTCAGATGGTAATGGTTTTACGAGTCACAGTACATTGTACATTTGATTAAATGCAATGATAGTATCAAAAAGAATTATTATAAAGAAGAAAAACTGGAACAAACAGAAGACAATGAAAACATGCATTTTGAAATAACAGAATATACCCTATAAAAAGTGGACTCCTAGTCACTCATAGGTTTGGTATCAATAGATTGAAGACTAGGTAGTTGTCATAACTACAGTTTTTCATTTTTTCCTTAGTATATGAATTTCTTTGGTCTCATAATTCCCACACATATTTGAGATGTAACCTAGTGTAAAAAACACAAACCAGCAGAAAAACTAACATAAGTTGTTTCCTATTTGTTACTATGTGAAGATGATCAAAGGTATTTTACTTCACTTCAAAGCACTGACCATACTTCCTATCATGGCAAAATGCCATTATGGAAAGTTTTATGGTCACTATTTAAAGCTGCTTCCTGAAATGCTAGGCTTTCACAGGTATTGTCTGTCTACACACCTTATGTCACTGCCGTTAGACGTTAATAATTTCTTTGTTGAGTGATCCCATGTATCACTGGCATTGTCTCTTGAATAACCACGTGGCAAGTCAGGTCACTTTTACTTTTGGAAGTAGAAATTTGTGTCTTATCTAGTTATCTCAAAAATTCAAATGTGCCTAAACATTGTACATCACTTTAGTGGTTCTTTATTGTCCATAAAGAAGTCTGGAGATACATTCTATAATCTGTGTGTTTGCCATTGATTTGCTATTAATTCTTTCCTTGGCCTTCTACTTATACTACGTTTTCTAGGGTGGTGCCCCATGAGCGGCCCAGCCTGTCTCTACTGAGTGGCTAACAAACCTATAATAATTGTCAGTTAATTTTACCCTTTTAGGATGTACGTTTAACTCTAGGTTTATAGTTAAATAGAGTCAGTGACCTGTGTTGGGCCCTGTGATGAACTGCTGTCTGACTTAGGTTTGATTCTGGCTTGTATATAATGCTGCTGCTTCTTATGATAAACAAAAGGGAAAATACTGGATTTAGAAAATGGATGGTCGAAGGAGAAACCATGTTGCATACTGAAGGTAAATTAAATAATTAATACTTTGTTCCCCTATTTAGGGTATTTCAACAGAAAAGCATATGCCTATTTTTAAACTTATATTTCATCATTATTTAAATACACTTTAGGACCTTAATAGTTTAATCCACTCATTAAATAACTACATTTAATTTTAAAAGTAATTAATTTAGAAGATTTCGGCTCATTCTCATTAACCTAGTTAATTAAATCCTCTTAACACTGGGAATAAGATAGTTCTAATAAAAGTTTTAAATACTTATTCATGGTAATGGCTATGTAGGAAGAGATCTGTGCACAAAGTACAGGTACCCATTTCTCTTGTACTGTTTTTTTTTCTATTGTCTTTAAACAGAATTTTGGTACAGCCTTGAAACTCACCAGTTAATTAAATATTGCAGGCTATTAAAATTAACCCAATTCCAAGATCCAGGGATATAGAGCCTATAGTGGTAACATATATACATTAAATTATATTTAACTAGGAAGAGAACAATTAGGTTTCCATTTAAATGTTAATGACAAGCATATTTTAGTTGACACTACTATCAAAAATCATTTGTAGGTAACCTGTAGGATATAGTTTAATTTATTCATTTGCAACAGTAAAGGCTGAAAGGAAGCCTGGCTCTGTTTATACTGTAAAGGAAAATGCAAAATACAGAATTCAAGTTATTAATGAAGTAATTTTTTTCTTTCAAAGCTGAAAAGCATTATTTTATCATGTACGTTATTTTTACACATGCAGTTTTCAATACAATCCAGCCATCCCTGTTAAAAAGGTAACCTCAGAGATATGCAGATGGATGAGCCTATGGTGCCCTGTCAGGCAAATTGGAGTTTGTGAGACTCTAGGACTGTGTTTCTGATATGGATGTGAGGAACACTTAATTACCACAAGGAACAGTCCTGTCTCCTTTTCTCTTCACTCTGTACACCTCAGACTACAAATACAACACAAGGTTATGTCATTTGCAGAAATTCTCAGATGATTTTGCACTTATGGGGTGGGAGAGGAGAAGGGTCAGGTGGAGATCTTTGTTTCTTGGTGTAAAGAGAATTGTCTGTGTCTTAACATCAGCATAACCAAGGGATTTGCTATTGACTTTTACCACAGCAAAGAGTATCTGTGTTTGGACATTATTCAAGGAGTGGATGTAGAGGTGGTCTACTCCTGAAAGTACTTGGGGGACCATGTCCATGACAGGCTGGAATGGTTTTAGAACAAAGTGGAACTATTTAAGAAAGGACAGAGCAGTTTTTTTTTCCTTAGGAGACTGTATTCCTTTAATGTGGGAAGTGACATCCTTTACATTTTCTACATCTCTGTTATAGTTAGTGCAATTTTCTACACTGTGGTGTGCTGGGCTGGTAACATCACTTCAAGAGTGGTCACTGAATTAACAAGATAATTAAAAGGGCAGGCTCAGTTAAGGACACACTCTGGACCTCCTGGAGGCTGTAGCAAAGGAGAGAATTAAAACAAAACTGAGTGCCATTATGAACAATGCTGTACACCCTGTCTCTGACACACTAACACTGAGAACTTTCAGCCAACAAATTATTCAGCTGAAGTGTGTCAAGAAATTTGATTGGGGCTCCTTTATTCCAACATCGATACGTTTTGCATAATGCCTTTCTGTGACCGTGACAGCCAGGTCAGAAGTTTTCTTTCTTTTTAATTTTCTTGCTTTTTAGATATTTTGGTGTGTGTTCAGACCATCTATCTATCTATCTATCTATCTATCTATCTATTCAGACAGTGTGGCGCCTGGTCAAATTAGTTCAGTACTTCTGCAGTAAATGACACAGCAAATGTCGTAGTAAAATTTGGCATTAACAAAGTCTAATAACTATAGAAATGTTAATGATAAAAACATTTTTTAAACAATAGAACAATAAAAGATAAGATGGTAAGCAAAGTGCTAGTTGAAAAATTGCTTGCTGGCTCTGCTTTCCTTTATACAGAAGGTGGCATCAATAAAAAGAAATGACAACCAGTAAAGTACATGGACCATCTATGGTTTTAAAAATCAGTGAGCGTTGGAAATCAGGCCAGAGGTCTTGCGAGATCATCACAACTGGCATAACAAACCTTCACATGAACGCAGCTTAGTAATTACAGTAACAGCGCCAACCAGTGTGTCTTGAGAAAGCACATATTAGTGAAGAGAGATCATGCTAACTCCAAGCCAATAAGGAGTAGAATTTGTGAGCTCTGTGAGGCTGACATTACTGATATACGGAAAATTCCAAATTCAAACATAAGGATTCAGTGTTTATCCATCCATCCATTATCCAACCCTCTGTATCCTAACTACAGCGTCACTGGGGTCTGCTGGAGCCAATCCCAGCCAACACGGCAGGAAACAAACCCCGGACAGGGTGCCAGCCCACCGCAGTTCAGTGTTTATGTGATGTTAAAATGTAATAGCTTCAGCAAGACATGACACCTTTTTCAAAGCTATGCTACCAAACAACAGTGTAAATAATTTCTCTGCAGCACATTGGTTTACAGCTGCTACAGTTGTTAGGATGTTAGAACATCATATAAATCACTTTCAAAATTTAAGTGGTGGTTGTACTTTTATAATAATTTGAATTAGTTTATAAAATGCTGCACAGTGACAGAAATTGGATGTGGCACTGTACAAAGGAGACTTTTCACAAAGAGCAGAGTCGAAAGAAATCCACATGGAATACATCTGTCTTGCTTTCCAGGCATCCATTTTCTGAATCTGCATTTTCTGTTACAGAGTTTTGGGGAGCTGGGGCCAATTTGAGCAGCTTTAAGTGAAAGGTAGGAACCATGTGTAGGCAAGACACCAGTTTGTAGCAAGAATTTTGTTCATACTTAAGAGCCCTTATGAAAATAAAATATATGTACATTATACTTAAAATATGTTTCAACCATCTGCGGTGGGCTGGTTCCCTGCCCGGGGTTTGTTTCCTGCCTTGCGCCCTGTGTTGGCTGGGATTGGCTCCAGCAGACCCCTGTGACCTTGTATTTAGGATATAGCGGGTTGGATAATGGATGGATGGATGGATAATGGATGGATGTATGTATTATAGTGTCTTTCATTATATTGAAATATATTATCATTTTTATATTGTATTTTCCTAAATACGTAATATAAATATTTTAAAAATACTGTAAAAACTATTTATAATATACTGTAAGGTATCTTTTAGAATAGAACAACAACAATGACAACAACAATAACAATGTAATTATTGTTGAACAACAACAACAATAACAATGTAGTACTGTATACTGCTCAAAAAATTAAAGGAACACTATTTAATCAGAGTATAGCATCAAGTCAATGAAACGTCTGAGAGATTGATCTGGTCATTTAAGTAGCAGAGGTCACAGTTTCAGCTGCTTTGGTGTTAATGAAATTAACAACAGGTGCACTAGAGGGGCAACAATGAGACGACCCCCCAAAACAGCAATGGTTTAACAGGTGGAGGACATATTTTTCCCTCCTCATCTTTTCTGACTGTTTTTTCACTAGATTTGCATTTGGCTATGGTCAGTGTCACTACTGGTAACATGAGGCGACACCTGGACCCTACAGAGGTTGCACAGGTAGTCCAACTTCTTCAGGATGGCACATCAATACGTGCCATTGCCAGAAGGTTTGCTGTTTCTCCCCGCACAGTCTCAAGGGCATGGAGGAGATTCCAGGAGACAGCCAGTTACTCTAGGAGAGCTGGACAGGACCGTAGAAGGTCCTTAACCCATCAGCAGGACTAGTATCTGCTCCTTGGGCAAGGAGGAATAGGATGAGCAGTGCCAGAACCCTACAGAATGACCTCCAACAGGCCACTGGTGTGAATGTCTCTGACCAAACAATCAGAAACAGACTTCATGCGGGTGGCCTGAGGGCCTGACGTCCTCTAGTGGGCCCTGTGCTCACAGCCCAGCACCATGGAGTTCGATTGGCATTTGCCATAGAATACCAGAATTGGCAGGTCCACCACTCGAGCCCTGTGCTTTTTCACAGATAAGAGCAGGTTCACCCTGAGCATATGTGACAGACACGAAAAGGTCTGGAGAAGCCATGGAGAACGTTATGCTGGCTGTAATATTGTTCAGCATGGCCGGTTTGGTGGTGGGTCAGTGATGGTCTGGGAAGGCATATCCAAGGAGGGACACACAGACCTCTACAGGCTAGACAACGGCACCTTGACTGCCATTAGGTATCGAGATGAAATCTTTGGACCCATTTTCAGACCCTATGCTGGTGCAGTGGGTCCTGGTTCCTCCTGGAGCATGATGATGCCTGGCCTCATGTGGCGAGAGTATGCAGGCAGTTCCTGGAGGATGAAGGAATTGATACCATTGACTGACCCCCACACTCACCTGACCTAAATTCAATAGAATACCTCTGGGACATTATGTTTCGGTCCATCTGATGCCTCCAGGTTGCACCTCAGACTCTCCAGGAGCTCAGTGATGCCCTGGTCCAGATCTGGGAGGAGATCCCCGGGACACCATCCGTTGCCTCATTAAGAGCATGCCCCAACATTGTCAGGCATGCATACAAGCACGTGGGGCCACACCAACTACTGAGTACGATTTTGAGTTGCTGCAATGAAATTTCGGCAAAATGGACTAGCCTGCCACATTATTTTTTCACATTGATTTTCAGGGTGTCTTTGAATTCAGCCCTCTGTAGGTTGATAATTTTCATTTCCATCAAACAATGTGGTATCCTTTCATTCCTAACACATTACCCAATCCATTTCAGTATAGATATCCAGCATGACTTTTTTTTCCCATTGAGATCTGTTGTGTTTTCAAAGTGCTCCTTTAATTTTTTGATCCGTTTATTTAGGCTGAAATATGACAGTTGCAGCCTAAGTGTCTCTTGCATCCATCGGCAGCTCTCGGCTTATCTTCATTCTAGGTTTGTACTTGCTACCACATAGCCTTTGAATGGTTTAATTAAACAGACCCTTTTATTCAACATGGAGAAACTGCAAGAGACAGAGAGTTGGTCATCTCTTTGTAGCCAGATGGTAAGACAGAGGGGCAAAGTGATCAACATATTATTCCAATTACAAATCCTGGACCAATCGGTGCAGACAACTTACTTGGTTCATCCAGGCCTACTTAGGCCACAGTCCAATTCCAGTGACTGAATTAGTCTACTTGTCCCTTCTGGGACCATTAACCAATAAAAGCGCTCAGGTACAACCCATTCCCCATTTGCCTTGTTTAGTTGTAGCCTTTTCCTGCCAGCTAGGCAGATTTTGGCATTCCACTGGTGGATGGCTTATAGGCTCATGTAAGTACAAACAGTCACCCATGCCAAACCAATTTGATACATGCTCCATCCCTTTTATCATTAAGTACTTATCTTAAATTATTCATAAACACTTTGGAATTTATTTTTGGTTAGGTAAACATCAAAGTACCACTGTCCTCACAAGTAAAGTAAAACATGCCTATTGAAACATGGTTTGTTGGTTTGTCTATCTTACAAATAAAGACATACAAAATATTTATCAACTTATATGCTACATATCACTGATTTTACACTCCACTGCAGAATTTAATGAATGTGTTTGGAACTATGAAACAGTAGCTGTACCACCTTGTAACCCATAATTACTTAAAAGCCACATTTACAGTACATATATACTTTAGCTTTCCTTGTTAATCTTTAAATAATAAATAAAAATGATCTCAATTCACAACTTGGTAACATTAGATGGGGTTACTTCTGATTTGCAATGCTGATTTCATTAAACAAAGCCAAGATAATCAGATTCTGTACCTTGCTTACTACATAGTACTGGAAAAAAAGTTCCAAAAGGAGAAAGAGAAAAATTACCTAATCTTTTTTTCATTAGTGTTTGAGTTTTTGGGTAGGCATGAAAGTTATGAAAGAAACATAACTATCGGGAGCTTAATTAATCTAAGGCAGCAAAATAAGAATTGTTAAGTTCTGGGTTTACATTGGTCTTTTAAAGCATCTTCCATGTTCAGTGATCATTGATCATTCTCATGTCCTTTTCCTTTTTTATCTTTCCATTACAGTGTTAATCTGGAACTTCAGATTTGTGTGACCTTGATTTACATTTTTTTTGGAAATCAGATGATAAAGTAATCGTTTCATGGGGGTAAGAAATTTTTCTTTTAGTAGACTAAGATTGAATTGCAAATCTGCATTGTTGGATTAATTCTTGGATCGTTTCCCAAATT
Organism: Polypterus bichir lapradei; assembly: GCA_026402145.1. Taxonomy (NCBI): domain Eukaryota; kingdom Metazoa; phylum Chordata; class Cladistia; order Polypteriformes; family Polypteridae; genus Polypterus; species Polypterus bichir. Next base: position 30,066,562 of record JANRMT010062821.1, on the reverse strand, counting down.
GTAATATTTAAGTAGTATATTTAGAATATTATTTGGTTTATGTGCTTCTGAAAATTGTTTATTAATATGACATTTTCATTTGCTAATTTCACCCTGTGATGAGCTGGTACGTTGTCCAGGACTTGTTCCTACCTTCTGCCTAATGCTTGCTGAGACAGGATCCAGCTTTCAAAACCCAGCTGTGGATGAGCAGGTTTAGACAATGGGTGGATGTTGTAATCCAGCTGCATCTCTTAACCCTCTCATTAGTGTTTATGCACTTTTGTATAACGTGCACTAATCCATGTATTGATCTGTTTTCTTCTTAGTAATATTTCATAATTTCATGAACCTCAACCCTTAGGCTCCCTTAGACAGATGACTACATACACAAGTTCTTAGGACTTTTTTACTGCCAAGTGTATGTTTGTCTGACTGTTATATAAAATTTTGCTTTTTATTTAAGCGTTTATCTGTTCTGAAAAATCTCCTTAGATTGTCAATGGCATGGCTTTTTCAGATTCTTCTCCATCATGTTCAAATTCCTCAGGTATGTTGTGTGTTTTGTGCTTCATATGGGACTGAGCTGAGCTGTTTGTACTGAACAAATGCAGATATTGATAATAATACTGTATAAGATAAACAAGTACAACCATTTAATAGGTGGCATTCAAGCTTTTCTCTTTCTTCCTGTCATCTGACTTGAAAAGCTAGTATGTGCAAATGATGTTAAGTTAAAGGAAGACGAAAGAAAAGTTTATACAGGTGAATGAACATTCTCTGTGGAAGTACTGTATATCTTCTCATATTTTTATAAGTTACTAATGAGAAAAAATATAAATTGAATGCTCCTTAACATATGTTTTTTTCCTTTACCTTTTAGTATGGTTATTTGAAAAAGTTTCTCAGTGCATAGATGGTTCCCACTTTCCCTGTATCCTAATGAAAATAGGTCTAGTTTCAGTGGCATGTTGAACATTAATAAACAATATAAACATGTAAAAAGTAACTTATTATTATTGTTTTGTTTTTGGTAATTTAACTGAAAGGCAGAATTTGTTCCCATGTGGCCTCTTGTAGTAACCTCAGGCAGAGTTCTGGTTCCTTCAGATAAGTAAGGCAAAATGATATCCCTCTTCTCCATGCCCCCTTTATATTCCCCTGGGGATAACTGACAGGTTCAGTCCTCTAGCCTCATTGCTGAATCCCTTTCATTTCCTGTCTCTCTTCTATAGCATCTTTCTTGTAAATACACTTACACTTCCGTCATGAGTAGACAGAAGATCAGGCCCGTGACATTCTGAGTTTTCAGTCCTGCTTCTAAGGGATTTGCCCTGTCTAAATGTGACAGTAGAGTAGACTGTTACAGCAGCATTCAAAAAACAGGTTAGAGAAGAAGTTAGTCTCTTTCATGCTTGTTGGAGCTAAAGTTTGTTTGAGATTGGTTTGCAGAATATGAGGTGGTGGGTTGCAATGTTTATGGAGGGTTAATGTCCCATGATTTTTCATTCTCCAGATGAAAGTAAAACAAAGAGAAAGTGTAAAAAATAAATGAGCCAAAGTTCCAAGTCTAGAGAAACGATTATAAAATCCATTACAGGCAAATAGAGTTAAAGTTGTGAGAATGGAGCTCTTAACAAGGGTCATACAGTACATCAAAACACAAATACAAAATAAGTGGAATCTGGACAATTTAGAAGAGACTCAGTAACTGATATCCAAAAATTAAAGTAAGCAGCTTGTTTAAAAACACATTCCCATATATAATGCAATCTACCAGTTAATTCCAGTTACCACATACAGTATGTGAAAAAAGACAACACCAGCACAATCAGAACATGTAAACTCCACACAAACAGTCACTGAGCTGGGAATTTTACACAAGCCCCTAAAACTGTAAGGGTAGTATCCATCTTTCAATGTTCAAATGTGCTTATCTTGTTTGGGGTCATAGAGAGCAATAATGACAAATCCTAAGTAAACAAATTAGTACATAATTATGTTTTGAAGTATTTAAATACTACACACAAATTTAAAACTATATTTTTTTTCATAATGGTTATCTTTGCAATAAAATGAGTAAATGTGTAGATATCTGAGATTCCTGTAGATAATTCAGTGATTACATAAAAAAATAACAATTTTAAAGGATAATTTTGGTAAATTTCATCCATCCATTATCCAACCCGCCATATCCTAACCACAGGCTCACGGGGGTCTGCCGGAGCCAATCCCAGCCAACACAGGGCGCAAGGCAGGAAACAAACTCTGGGCAGGGCACCAGCTTACCGCAGTGGTAAATTTAAATTTAAAGTTATTTCTTCACAAATATGGTACAGTATATATAAATATGACATGTGAAATTGTGATCCAAATTCCAGCAATTTCTGTAATTTTTAAGAAATATCTTACCCACATTGTCATTTTACATTGCAATTAACGGGGCACAGGTATAGCTGGTAAACAAAAGCCTTAAAACTTAACCAAAAATGTTAATTTTTGAAGCCAAGATAGTAGTTGTCAAATATTGATCTGCATCCTGCGATCACACACATTATGGAATAGCTTATACATGTAATTTATGAACAAAGAATACCAGTAGTAAGAGATTCAGCCATTTTAAAAGAAAACCAGCTGTGCATACAACCTTAGCACTGGTTGTCTTCTGCAAATTTTTCACTCCCCCAGAGGTGTGGTTTCTTTCCAATCACAGTAAACATACCATATGGCTGATTTTGTTTTGATATACCTCCATATTTATGTGCAAACTCACACAAGCAAATGGAAAACTTATTCTTACCATGAGAAAAATTGTATCATGATTTTGTGACAAAATGATTATTTGCAGATCCCTTTTGTTGTCACAAACATTGTTTGGAAACATGGAAGACATGTTTCCTTTTATCAAAACTCAGAGATGTGTGGACAAGATATTTTTTTAAATTTATAGAAAACACAAGGCTTTGGAAACAATTTCACATGTCAAATGCATATATACCATGTTTGTGTAGAAATAACTTTGAACAGAAAAACATCCTTCAAATCCAAGACAATTTAAATACCTACCTTAATTATATCAACACACAAAATGTTTATAAGGTTATAGATAGAAAAATGGCAACAGGGGAATTAATTTTTGACCTTGCAAGCATACAGTAGTTGGAGAATGAAATGGTTTAGATAAATTTGCTTTGGAGCAGGCCTCATCAGTTATTCAACCATCATGCTTCTGCAATATTATGATCAATTTGTGTTGTTTTCATATTTTACAAAAAATTAATACTATTTCAAACAGGCTATAATGCACATATTTATGTAGCAGTTTAGAACCATTTTCAAATATAATAAATCATGTGTTAAACAGTAAACCTACAATATTTACTCCAATATGATTCAGTTTGACATTTGTCTTGTGAAATGTAGTCCCATAATGTTCTAAAAAAGAATGACCTTTGAATATGATTTAAAATGTTTCTAAATTATCAGAATTAAAGCTATTAACAAATAGTAACCCTACATACCTCTGCAGGTGAATCAATTAATCATTTTTGTATGCAGAAAGAAAAAGAAAACATTTTTAAATTATTCAATAAATTTAATTTAGATGCATTTGCTTATATAAAAATAAGTATACACTATTTTGGAGCAGTAAAGGTTTATCCATAAATAAAAATAAAAGTGTACATTATTTTGGAGCAGTAAAGGTTTATCCATAAATAAAAAGTGTTCTTTGTTTAAACTACTGAGTGGCAGAAGTGGCATTGATAAACTAGGATACAGATATGTTAAACAAGTTGAAATCAGCCTGATTGGATGAACTTTCATGAAAAGAACAAACCAAAACTCAAAGTTAGAAATCTGAAATTTTAGTTTTATTTATTCTTTTTTGAGGTGGAAGTGAATAGTTAATAACAAATAACAAATGTACGGAAATGACACCTCTCATCCTTAAATTTGATAACTCTGATTATTTAACTCAAGTGTTATTTTAACCTGACAACAGCAGAGTTTCCCCAGTAACTAACAGAACGACATTAAATGTAGCAGAAAGATTAAAAAGTTCAGATACATATACAAATTATTAAATGTCAGAAAAATAAAGCTGGGAAACATAGAAAACATACCAATGTAGCCTTAAACAAGCAGAAGCTAATTTTAATACATAAGACTCTGAAAGTTGTGCTGGGCAGCCTGGTAGACAAGGGGTTGCCTGGCAGGAAATGTTAGTGTAAGACAGGAATAGTGCTGATCAGAGCCCTAAGAACAAGAGGACAATCCACTTGAGGAGTGGGCATGTGAACAAATATGGGAATGCAGTAAGATGTGCACTTCTAGAGTAATTAGACCTTTGGACGGAAAAGTGCCTAGGAAATGATTTTGACGCTGCCTCACAGCCAGAAGCATAAAACGTGTACAGTCTGGAGGTGAGCTGGACCAAACACTTTACTTGAGGAAGGAAGAGAGGCTAAAGGTCGGTGGCAAAGACAGAGACAAAAGAGTGAGTGAGAATTTTGCTTTGTACTGCTTATATGGTGAGCAAGTGGATGAGCCATTGTACTTGACAGAAAAACGTCCAGCTTCTATGTAGTTAGTCCTAGCAGGGCTGTACATTTATTGTGTTTTGCTGTTAAGCTGTTGCTTTGTGACCTTTCTTTGTTTATACTTCCCTTCTATTTATGTGGCTTTAGCAAAACACAATTTTTGTCTGACCATCTTGGCATCATTTTGTGTTGTTGGGTGAAGCAGGAGCACTTTTCCTTGTTTAGAAATTATAGATAAAGGCATAAAAAAAATTAGTTTCTTTATTTGCATTTTGAACTGTATTATGCAAACATGTGACGCTAATGAATTGCTGTCTGCACTTCAGCTTTCTCTTGGTAGCCTTCTTAAGCAAACAACACAATTTCCAAGTAAATATTTCCAAATTAAGCCAAGATCATGCCAACAACTAGGAAAAAATGCAATAAGATTAGAGGGATGCACCTCGAGGAAAACTACACAAAGCAGAGGTTGAATTAAATTACAATAAAGTCCTGTGCCATTTTTGCCTGCGTCTTTGTTATACATTTTTGGATTCTTTGTTTATTACTTTAATTATTAGTTTATTATTAAAAATTAGGTCAAAAATTATAAAGAAGGTTTATTGCATTTTTATACTTATTTTTACAGAAGCAATCCGTCGCTATTTAAAAACCTGTGCTGGCCTATTACCTCTCTATTGCAGTGGCTTTTTCATTGAAATGGTTTTGTCATTTATTTTGCTTTCACTATGTCCTGCTACATTTTATGCTGCTTCAGCACAATATATTGTCTAATAAAATGTTGCATAATGAAGTGGTACATAAAATAAATTAATAACTATAGCTCTTATTTTATAAAGACTGTGTTTGTAAGGATTTTTTTTCATGACCCACAGAAAAGTCAGAAAAAAATTAATAGGATTTAGGATGTCTAACATAAGATACTCCTGCATTACAGGCAATGGTCTAAAAGTTACAGTGAATTGTGAGTTAGTTTTTTATATTTCCATGAACAAATCTACATGAAATAAAATTTAGATGTATTCTTAAATCTTATGTATTAAATCTTATCTTCTATGTATTAATCATTTGTAATTTTGATGGCCTATAGAAACAAACTGATCTTATATCTTCATGGTTTGGCTTATTTTAGTTTATAATGCCTGGCAGATTAGAAAAGTTCAACAAGGTTGTGGCCTGGATATGAGAGTTTTCAGTTGCAGTTGTTTCACTGATGATTGCAGTTTCTACAGATGTATTTATGTTAACAAAGATTTTAATGCTAGTCAGTTTTACAGCTTTAATGAAACCATCCATTTTCTAAATTGCTTATTTGTGGCAGAATGTTTGTCTGTTTTGGCCTTATTGTGATCAAGATGAGAACAAGCTATGGATAGGTCACTACTGCTCTGAGGGAACTACCACATGCCCACAGCCTAATATGGATTCAAACTAAGATGTGTTATGTCATATTTTTATTTATTTCAGTTTGCCCAGGGATGTTGTATGTTGAATAGCAGACTGCTTTCCCATTGTACATAAGTTCCTAAAATCCTGTTTTGAAACATATACTATAATAAAGGTGTATTTAAGACAAAGAGGTTTTAGTCTTGCCAGTTCAATAAGCAAGTTTAAGGTGTCAGACAAAATGCTTATGGGATAAATTGACAAGCTGGAAATTTCAATAGTTCTGTCTGTACCAAGTGCTTTCCAGGTAACACTAGACAATCAAGAAGTTAGGTATATGGTGTAAGTCTTGGTAAAGGATAGAAGGGTTCAGATTTAAGGGGTATTGGCTCAAGTGAAAAATATACTATCAGCACAGGTTACGTTTGTGTGAGGGTGTATATAACATAATATACTCAGAACAATTTAATCCAATCAAGGGCCACAAGAGCAGAACCTGTCTCAGAAGAACTGGGCACAAGGCAGGGGAACATGCTTGTGCTTACCCATACAGTGAGATAATTTAAATTCACCTAACCTCAACTTTCTTGGTAACACAAGAAGAAAACCTTTGTAGAAGAAGGGCGAGCATGCATTTCTATATGAACAGTGACTGCAACAAGATTTGAATCTAGGACCCTGGATCTATCTAGTAGCAGCACAAACCAGTGTGCCATGAAGGCTGTGTATAAGTGATCATGAATAAAACATTGTAGCAGGTGAAACGTAGATGTGGGGTTGAGTATATTATATAAATATATGTTATTCAAAAACAAATTGTTAACAAATATGGATACATGTAATTTAGAAAAGGGTAGATTAGAAAGGGAATTGTTTAATGTATGCATGAAAGGCTGACTTAAAATATAAGACTGCTTCAATTTCAAAGTGAGCCACATTAAAATGAGGCTTCCAAGGTTAAAATAGAAGGGATGATGGAATATCACTTGGAGTGCGTTATATGGCTCTAACTCAAATAGTAGTACTGCTAATCCATCTATTCATTTATTTTTGACTGACTTTTTCGATTTTAAGGTCCCAGGGAGTAAGAACCACATCAGGTGTAAACAATAAACCAACCAATGTCAGAATGACATTTGAAGTGTGATAGAGAGACAGTTTTTCTCTTCCTTACATGTGTCTGACAGTTGTTATAAGTGCTATGTTTAAAGATGCTCTGGGCAGAATCTGTAGAAAAGCTCATTTCTTACTACCACTCCAGATTAGGTTATAACACATAAGATGTCAGAGTCACACTACGTGATATAAGAGCATGTTTATTATATTACAAACATATTGTAGACTATAGATGTGTGAAAACTTTCCTGATATACTCTAAATGTATAGGCTACATAAGTGTTTTTGGCAGATGAAAGTGTTTTTTCTCTACTTTACACATTTGTCAAATATGTAGTCCCTCAAGGTGGTGCTGTCACAATCCCCAAGCCCACAGAACACCAAAGAAACCAAAAATAAAAGACAAAGAATGGAAAAAGGAAACAGCACAGAAGTGTACAGGACTTTTGGAAGCAAAATGTACAAAAACAAGGGGACACGTCAAAGTGAAAACATTTCTTTGTCACCCCACTATTCCTTCATCCTTTCTTCCTTCATACAATACTCTTTATCCTTCTAGCTGAATTCTTGTTCACTCTCCACATGAATCTAGATTCAGCTGGCATGTAATCAGAAGAGTCTTTTAGGTGCAAGGAATGACAATTCCACAGAATAAATGGGGTTTCAACTCATCCTTCCCTATTTACTTCAAAGTCGTTGATCAACAAATATAAACAAAAAAGAGCAGTCAGTTTTGTGGTTTGGAAACACAAAACACTAGGCTCATAGGCTGTTTGGTCAGCATAAGATGCCCTTTGTGTCTGGCTCAGAAATTATGAGGAAGGGGTAGAGTCAGTTGCCCTCACATGGTGTCCTCTCATCACTGTGGAGAGAAAGGGAGAGGACATAATTAGTTGCAGCGTTGCCTCTTGTCCCGGAGGCATATTGTATACCTTGGATGAGCTCTGAAGGTGAACCTTTGTTGCAGATACAGTATGTGGAACAGCCTCTTTCTTGGGTCAAGACAAGAACAAGAGTGATCTTGAGGGCAACCTGACAGACTTTTCTTTATCGCTGCATAACTGAATTCAATATAGGGCTAGGCAAAACTGTCCTGACATTTGTCCATAATACTGGGGAGCAGAGAGATACATACTGTATTAGATAACAGGTGTTCCTGCCACTACTTAATTGCATAGTGGATTTTAGGGCACACTGCCCATTGTTCCTCTTCTGCCCCAAACACACATAAGTACCCTAAGGAGTCACATGCTGTAGGGTTCCATACTTAATATTGGGACATTGTACCCTCTCAGCCCAGTTTCACCAGCACTGAAAGCACTGCCAATATTTGTGCAACTCAGACATCCTACAGCATGTCTCTTGCACTAGAGAAACACTGTTTCAGTTTGCAGACTCCTTTTATAATATTTACATACTGTATGCCAAACCGCTAAAGTAACTGTCAATGCTTTATATTGCCTGTACTTGTAATTTGATGATCTCTGCACAGCATCACCAGTACAGAGTTCACAAAGCCTTTCTGGGAAGCTATAGAGGATTTCAGTGTTCACAGTATAATTTTCAGAGGAGCATCACAAGATACAAAGTATAGGTCTTCGTTCTGGTAATGTGCTACCAGCAGTTTTTTTGTTAACCCAACTGTGTACCATCATAAATTGGGAAGAACTGGTAGCTACTGGATAGAAATTATGCAAACTCCAAACTGAAAGTGTTTTGGCCATAAGTCAAGCCCAGATCTCTGGAACTAAGATGATACAGCTGTAACAACTTCTCCACATAGTTGTGGGAATTACAAAATTTAATTGGAGTACAGAGAAGCTATTCCCATTGATGCTGTGTATTTTGTGTTACTCACATACTGTAGATATTTTATATCCTTTAGTTTGTGAGTGTTTGTATGAATTTTTCATGATGTAGAAATAATTAGAGTTGTATGAGTAATCACTGCATATCCCATTCGGCTTAGATTCACACCTGCATTTGGGGAAACGAACAGACGTGAAATTTACTGAGGCAATCTACACCATAGCTCTTAAAAAGCATTTAGGCACATAATACCCTGATATTTGCAATAGAAGTAAAAATATCTATATCTATCTGCTCTTAAATATTATTAGGGTATATCTGCTTCCAAAAACCTTGCTAATGCTTTGGTGGTTAACAGCAACAATCCATTTAAAGTGCCATTATCTGGTTTTACCCAGTTTGGCTAATGCTTCCCTGATTATTTACAGCAGTTAGTGGATCCATTTTTAATGACCTTATATATTAAAGAATAGGAAACATAAAAGCACTGCTTTTAATAGTTTTAATATAGCATGGGGCAATGCTACTCAAACTCAAGTACACATGCTGTTCTAAATCAGAATTCTGTGCATAAGTGCCATGTGACCTCAGATTTAAACATAGGCTGTGGCAGTAAGTGGCATTACTACATTCAGAAATTATATTCTGTATAATTCACATGTTTTTGAGCATTATGAAAGAATATTGCACGTGTGTCCACTTTGCTTTTCGTCTATTTTATGTCTATTTTATTTTAAATTAAACATTATAACAGAACACAACTCAGTCAGACAAATACAGGTAACATTCTGTATGCTTTGAAAACATTTATTACATCTTGCCTGAAGAAGGGGCTTGAGCTTCCTCGAAAGCTTGCATATTGTAATCTTTTTAGTTAGCCAGTAAAATGTGTCATTTTGCTTGACTTGCATCCATAATGGCTAATGCAGTACAACACCCTACAATTAAAAACAATTAATAAAAACCCATAGAATTAAACTGCCACTTGACAAAGAGAACAATACATATAAAGAGCACCATCTAAAGTAGTTCTTTGTATGGGATGTTTACTTTAGAATTATACAGTAGTAGTCACTTATGTCTATATGTCAAAGTGGTTTGTATACTTTTCAATAAATCCACAACTCAATCAATAGCAAAAATGTTATCTTGACATACCCATGGGTATCTCTTTTTAATAAATAATTAGGGGGCTCTGCCCCCTGCTTGCTTCGCTTGCCAACCCCCGGGCGGGCGCTATGCGCTAGCCACTTCATGGATCTGCCGCTCGTGTATGGGGAAGCGGATGTACAATTTAAACAGATTGTTATTTTCATGGGAATTGTTACATATACATAACAGAATTATTTTACATTACAGCAAGTAACTAACCATAGTAAAAAAATAGTAAAACGTAATAAATTGAAAGAAAATCATGTTGCATGTTGCATTAGAGGTATTCATTGCGTTATACGTTTTTGTTCTGTTTGGCTTGGAAATTAACAAGCAAATACTTTTTAAACTTACACTTTTACTGTAAAACGTCTGTAAAAACAATTTTTTGAATTAACTTTTCGTCAATATTGCATTGAATTTTGATTCTGTGTTTGGACTTACATCGTGACAGCACAAGGTATAACTGCCCGTGAGTGAATATCATTTCTTTCACTCGAATAAATAAACCGATTTTTTTCGAATGTTTGTCCCTGTGATTTGTTAATTGTCATAGTGAAATCTATTGTAATGGCAAACTGTGAACGTTTTAATACGAATGGCATATCAAGATCTCCTTTGATGTCTAATGTTATCCGTGGAAGATGTACTACATTACCTTTCTTGTCTCCTGTTAAAATTTTACATGCCATTGCTGTGTAACCGATCGACAATTTTTTCTTTAATTCATTTGACTTCATCGTTTCTCAGTGCTAGGATTGCCTGTGCTTTAATTTCTTCTGTTGATAACCCTTCGAGATGAAATTCTTCAATAAGATTTGGACATAATAAGTCTTCTTTTATTGGGAGCTTAAAGTGAGGAAAACATAAAAATTTATAAGAGCTGAGAGCGCAGGAACTGTGACTAACAAAAGCATTTACACGAGTGAGAGGTGAGAGGACCGTGGGCGTGGTTGAAATGTTTGAGAGGAGGGGGGGACTTGAAAAAATCTCTTGGCAATAGTCTCGTCTCAAGATTTTCTTTTATAATAGATAAAATTCCCTGTTATCTGTTCTCTTTAATTAGTAAAATGTGCGAGCTGCACAAGTATATGTTGAGGTGAACATAATGTGACAGCTGAGTGAATCTGAATTTATCAAAGATGCCACCTATCTCACGCCACATACAGTGAAAGACACCATACCATTGGATAGCTGAGTTTCAGTCCTTTTCAATAATGTATAGTTTTCTATGATTGGTCTTGGTTGCAAAAGGATTGGATTGGCCAAATTTTTCAGTCCAGCTATAGAAACAAAACTTGGGGTGTGGGAATTTTAATAAACAGAACTATCTCATTTGTAGTGTCAGACGTAATATGTGATCCTGAAGGATGATATGTCATGATGATGGGCAATTTATTTAATACTAAAGTGATTCTGATAAATATTTATACATTGTGACAATAATTGAGTCCAGACATCATAAAAAGGTTTGGGGCAGCCACCCGTATAATATCCCTGGGTGCAAAAGGCTTTTAAAGTAACAGAGATGTTCACCAGACTGAGTCCAAGACAGAACTGATTCATTGTAAGTAAGATGATGGTTTGAAAGGCCCATATAGGAAATGACATCATCAAAGGGGCCTGAAACCGGAAGTGACATCATCTGGGCCGGAAGTGGCATCATCAAAGGCCTTGGAAACTTTAAGTGGTGTTGGCTGTACTGGAAGTGACATCATCAAAGTGGCCAGAAACTGAAAGGTGCCACCGTCTGGACCGGAAGTGACATCATCAAAGGCCCTACCAATTACATCCCCCCCATCCATCTGTCTATGTTGTTAATTGTTGTTATTATTGCATTACAGACTTCGTGCTTGTGGATTTATTGGCCTTCTCTCTGTGTTCATAATAATGAGGTTGCAATTTAATGATAAGCTGTTCCGTTTCTTTAGTAGTCAAGAGGTTAAATTGTGATTGCAAAACCGATCTTTTCCTATAAAGTGCCTCATTTGGAGACCTGCTGTATTCTAGATTTATTCTGGTAATTTCACTAATTAAATTAACTCAAACGCCTTCTTGGTTTCCGATTTATTTTTGTTCGAAAGATATGAAATAATCTGACCTCTTAAAAATGCCTTCAGAGTTTCTTAGAGTGTACCTGCTGAGACCTCTAAGGATGCATTTGTCTCAAGAAAATAATCAGTTTGCTTGGATATAAATTCTTTACAGTTCTCTTTAGATAATGACACGTGGTTAAGACTCCAGTTAACGAGATGAGTGAGTAGGACGCAGTAATTTAAGCTCCAAGATCAGAGTGGCATGGTCAGAGATTACAACAGCATCGCACTTACAAGATTTGGTAGTGGGCAAATAATTATTATCTATTTTAAATGAATCAATTCATGAGTAGCAATGTTGTACTGGTAAGAAAAAGGAATATGCTCTTAGGTTAGGATTTAAAAACCTCCATGGGTCTGATAAGTTATGATCCATTACAAACTATGTAATTATTTTTGCAGTATTAGATGATATCGCCATTGTAGCTGAGGATCTATCCAGGTCTGGATTTAAACACAGTTAAAGTCTCCAACCATTATAATTTTATGAGTGTTCACATTAGGGATAGAGAACGATTTTTAGATGCAACAATTGTCACTTTGTACTGATTATGACAGCAGAGGTTTTAAACGGATGTTTCCCATGATGTATTGCACACTGTGTAGAATAATTATAACTGATTCCATATCTACTGCTCAATCCCAATTTTTTCCTAGCCAATTAACTTAATTATTTTCAAGTATCTACAGTATAGGATCTGAGAATGCCCCTGCTTGAATTTGAACTAGAGATGCACATAATTTTTAATAAATATAATGGAACTAATTGCTTATAAGAAGAGATGTATTAAGCAGCGTAGCTCAGCACAGGGGACGTATGCACTCATATTTTTGGTTCCAATTTATTTTTTCACACGTTTTGCGATCAGTTAGGCACCATAAATGGTGCCTGCTTTTGCTGATGTTCATGCCTGGACATAACTTTTAAACTGTAGGCTTTAAAACCTACTGTACATTGGACACTTTCATTAGCTATGAAAAGCATTCATACCCATCTTATATTTCACGTTATTTTGTTGTAATATTGATTGAAGCAGGTTTGAAAATTTGTTTTTGAGACTTGTTTGCTACTAGGATAAAATCCATATACTGTAATGTCAAAAGTGATTGTAAAATTTTGCAGATACATTTAAAAAGGTAATTGTCCCTAAAAATAAAAGCGCTGCATATGACTGCTTCAACAAGTTGTAACCTTCGCTTATTTAGGCCAAACCTATACCTAAAATTCAGAAGTTATTGAAAATCCCAAACAGGCCTAGCACAGTTCATCATAAAGAAATTAAGACAATGTGTGACTGCTATGAACTGGGTTTCCCAAAGCAGAGTACATGGGTCAGGAGACCACCAGGGGGTCTGTGGGAAAGGAGTTACAGAATTCAGTTGAAAAGAAAATGAACTGCATGCAGCTACAATTACATGATTGCTCAAAAAATCTGTGCTACACGGAAGACTGGCAAAATAGAAGTCATTGTTAAGAAACATTGTACTTTTAATCAATAAAACTGTACTTTAGTGCTTATTTTATATGGATCCATTCAGAAGGGAAAACTATCCCAAGGGGCTGTAGAACTACAGATCTATAATAAAATTGTAAATGTATTTTTTGCCTTAGGTTATGTGACTATGTGGAATGGGGATTGTACTGGCATCCCTGTTCTGTATAGTCCAGTACCTTAGTTACTAGGCCACAGATGTAATGCCACTAGAAGACATGTGAATGACACTGAGACCAGAATCAACAAGAGATAAAAAGTTTAGCTTTCTAGCTTCAGTGCTAAGCACTGAATATACTCAAATAACATACATCATTTCAAAAACACAATTCAAAGAATGATGGTTGCAGCATCATACTATTGGGTTACTGCTGCTGTGCTTCTATTGTGTTACAAGTCAGATTGTAAAGGAAAGACTCATGTATAAATGGTGTGTACGCACAAAAATGTTGCGTACAGCCGTTTCCAAAATCACATTGCGATGTATAAAAACTAAACTTGGCGTAAAGCCACGCACATTATCATACCAGCTCAATCCATTGCGTGTGCAAGTTTTCAGCTCGGTTTTGCAAACTGCCAGCTCCCAGCATCAAAGCAGTGCTCCTGGTCCTGTGTGGTTTCTCTTTATTTTTTAGATTCACATCCCTGACACATCTTTATCAAATACACTGAAAATAACCAAATATCGTTTACAAATTTAAGGCATCTGATTACACTCATCCTGTAACAATATAATGGTCCATGGAAAGGCCAAACTATTCCAAATACCACAGCTGCTTTAACGTTGTTACTTTCAGTGCACCACTCACTGCCTCAGCCATGCGCACAGTCTATTTCAACTTCCATTCAGCAAACGCTTCAGAGCCTTTCCTGCACAAACCTCGTGGTTCAGAAACAGTTTCATCCCAAGATCAATAAATGCACTCAGTTCGTCAGGTGCTCCTAGTAGAACAGTTTGTACTTACGAATACAATTACTTTACTGTAAAGTTGCACTACAGTTGTAATATTGAACAACCTGAGCCACTTTATGAACCATTTGCACTATCTGCACTATATATGTACATATATATTGTACTTATGCTTTCATATTGTGTATTTTTCATTGTTTTTATCGTATTATTATTACTATTATTAATTATTTTATAGGAATATTTATGGAGATTTGCATATTGAATCTCATTGTACCACACAATAACAATAAAGGAATTCAATTCAATAGAAAAGAGTGCTTATTTGATGATGACTGGCTTCTATTGATTTAGATTTCCAACAGCCATCTTCTGGAGCACTTGATATCATTTTTAAGATAAAATGCATTGAAATGTGTATATTACATTATCCAGATACATTGTTAACTTAATTTAAATAATGTATACTGTTAGCAATTAAACATGTGGGCACAGTGGCACAGCGGTAGCTGTGAGCTGGAGGGATTGTTTCTGCCTCACACTGTATGCTTGCTGGGATTGGCACAACCCTGTATGAACAGATGGAGGGAATAATAAAAAATGTGCTGTGAAGATATTTCAGTGTTCCTTAAAAGTTCTGAAGAATCATAATTCTAAGCTTACAGATGGCTTTACATTTATTACTGAAATTATTGTGTGGCGATTGATTATTTGTAGAAAGAAAAGGAAGGACAGGAATTGGGGTTTAGTACATTTGAAAGTGAGAGTACTGCAGCAATAAATTATTTCATTGAGGGTCGCGCTCATCCCAGGAAGCATCTTGTGGGAGCCAGGAGCAATCTCTGGACGGGAGCCAGCTTGTTGCTACTACTGCACCAATGTGCCCCCTTGTTTAATCCATCCATCCATCCATTATCCAACCCACTATATCCTAACTACAGGGTCCCGGGAGTCTGCTGGAGCCAATCCCAGCCAACACAGGGCACAAGGCAGGAAACAAACCCTGGGTAGGGTGCCAGCCCACTGCAGCCCCTTGTTTAATACATTATTTAATTAATTTCACATGAACATGATATCAGGTATAGATCTTAGTATTTAAATTGTAGCTGTAATATCATGAATGTAATGTAGTCTGTGTCCTGTCGGCATAAGAGAATGTCCGTTTAAGAAGCACGTAGAGATTCACACACATAGAGCACATAGAATACGAATGCATTTAACATGCTACTTTAGTTACGATGAGATCTGAGAAACTTGTAAATTAAACATGGATTTTAAGATTAAGTTTACAATGTTCTACTTTAATGACAAAATAAACTTCGAGGTTGAAGTGGACATTTTGACCTTTTTTTCACTGTGTTCCTATTTTTTTCTTTTCTTTGTACCCTAATACGCTTCCATGTGACACGACTCGACTTTTTATGACAACTTTGATATCTGACCACTTCTTTTTTATTTCAGGCACTGTGCGACTTTCTGAATTTGAACTTTAGATTTTCTCTGCACTACGCATCACCCAGTCGACTTCCTTTTGTTGTTTATACCACTGCTTAATCCAACAAATAGTACATTTTTCCTTTCCTGAACTTCGCATTCACTGAAATTCTTTTTTTCACATGCTTTTTCCATTGTCTTTTAACTGAACACTGAATGGAATATATTGATTTGCATATTAAAATATGCGAAATTCTGGGAGGAATCAGGGCGCGTGCATGAGCATTACTTTTCACGCTGTCCGGGATTTATGTAGTGGAAGAGCATGGAAGTTGGCTTACTCATAGTTTTGTGCATCTGAATTTTTTTGTGCGTACGCACATTTCCACTTTTGTCTGTATGCCATGTTTTAGTGTGAATTCTACACACGGCATTATGCATGAGGCCTCAGGAAAGGGACATTTAAAAGTTTATAAGAGGCTGAAACTGAAAAAACTATTACTGTATAGAGGCAATCAGAACCAAAACGTTAAGCCAGTACAAAGTCGAAAAAGAAGAAAACCACAGGCATGACATCAAAGACAGAGAAATCAATAACAAAATTCAGTGACTAATTTTTTTAGAGTAATCCAGACAATTTAGGATGTTGCTTCTAACTACATGACAATCTATAAAGGTCTGAGGAAGAATTGATTTTAGGAGAAATATATTTCTAAAATAAGGTGAACCATAACAGCATCAAATAAGCCTAAAAGACTTTTGAAGATAAAGCAAAATAAATGGCACCAGCACTGGTTTCAGGTTACTAAAATGTTCAGTCATTATGTGTAATGCCACGAAAAGTGCCTGCTGACACTTTAGTATGCAAGCAATGGTATGTGCATTCTTGCTTCGATGTAGAAGGGAGCTGAGTTTACCTCTGTTACAGCGTGTCTATGTGAAAAGATGCGGGGGTGTGGTGTGTTTGGGCTCGTGAACGCAGCTGAGATAATAAAACTGACTAAAAAAAAAAGAAAAACAAAGCTAACCTTTACAAGTATCATAAATTACACCGGGTGTTACAGACTGAAATCAAATGTATATTTTTATTCTAAAATAGTAAGACTAAGAGCAGTTTACTTCTCAAAATGGAGTGGTGCAGGATCGAACTCCCGACCTTTTGATTCCCAGTTGGCAGCTGATTCTAATGCGCCACGGAGGCAGTCATAACAAGTGGGTGTCAATGTCGCATGTTAAGGCGGCTTTTTGTTTCTGCAGTTATATTTTTGAATAAAAGCGCAATTGTTGTGTTAGATTTGTAGCTTTTATGAAAGTATTTGTTTGATACTTCAGGCTTCATACATTATATAGTTTATGCCTACATTTTGTCATCTACTAGTAGAATATAAAAAACGTTTCTGTTTTAACAATGTGTTTACACAGATTACTGTAGAAACG
This sequence comes from Polypterus bichir lapradei, assembly GCA_026402145.1. Classification (NCBI taxonomy): domain Eukaryota; kingdom Metazoa; phylum Chordata; class Cladistia; order Polypteriformes; family Polypteridae; genus Polypterus; species Polypterus bichir. The sequence goes on along the minus strand of JANRMT010062821.1, from coordinate 30,049,209 downwards.
GAACAGACATGAAATGCGTGTGTTCCAAACAACGATCTATTATTTCCAGTCTAAAACTCCACTTCACTCCCAGAAAATCAATCAAGGCATGAGCTGGGAGAAGTCTGTGCACGTTCTAAGTCAGTGGGGGGATGGAATAGCCGGCTGTTTGCAGCATGATTTTTATCAGCACATTTAGATGACAAAAGACGCTGGTGGAGAGCTGTGAACGATTTTAAGAAGCGATTTAAGGTGGGACGGATTTACGAGTTTTTTTGTAGGCTCTGGTAATTCTAGTGTTAATCAATGTTGTTTTAAAGATGTTGGCCCTTGCATTACAATTATTTTCTTGCCCTGGCTATACTGAACTTAAAACTTTGATGTGAACCTTTCTGCTCTGAAGTGGAAGAAAATTCCTGCTGTAAAACACAATTTATATGGCAAAAACACGGATCAGTGTCAGTCTGTGACATAAACAGGCATTGCCCAGGGCACATTTCCATAACATAACATATATAAAAGCAGGTGCAGGTGATGTATACAGTTAGGTCAATAAATATTTGGACAGAGACAACTTTTTTCTAATTTTGGTTCTGTACATTACCACAATTAATTTTAAATGAAACAACTCAGATGCAGTTGAAGTGCAGACTTTCAGCTTTAATTCAGTGGGTTGAACAAAAAGATTGCATAAAAATGTGAGGGAACTAAACCCTTTTTTTTAACACAATCCCTTCATTTCAGGGGCTCAAAAGTAATTGGACAATTGACTCAAAGGTTATTTAATGGGCTATTTTGTGGACAAGTCCGTCGTTATGTCAATTATCATTAAGCAGATAAAAGGCCTGGAGTTGATTTGAGGTGTGGTGCTTGCATGTGGAAGATTTTGCTTTGAACAGACAACATGCGGTCAAAGGAGCTCTCCATGCAGGTGAAAGAAGCCATCCTTAAGCTGCGAAAAATTGCTACAATATTACGAGTGGCAAAATCTACAGTTTGGTACATCCTGAGAAAGAAAGTAAGCACTGGTGAACTCAGCAACGCAAAAAGATCTGGACGTCCACGGAAGACAACAGTGGTGGATGATCGCAGAATCATTCCCATGGTGAAGAGAAACCCCTTCACAACAGCCAACCAAGTGAACAACACTCTCCAGGGGGTAGGCGTATTGATATCCAAGTCTACCATAAAGAGAAGACTGCATGAAAGTAAATACAGAGGGTGTACTGCAAGGTGTAAGCCACTCATAAGCCTCAAGAATAGAAAGGCTAGACTTTACTAAAGAACATCTAAAAAAGCCAGCACAGTACTGGAAAAACATTCTTTGGACAGATGAAACCAAGATCAACCTCTACCAGAATGATGACAAGAAAAAAGTATGGAGAAGGCGTGGAACAGCTCATTATCCAAAGCATACCACGTCATCTGTAAAACACGGTGGAGGCAGTTTGATGGCTTGGGCGTGCATGGCTGCCAGTGGCACTGGAACACTAGTGTTTATTGATGATGTGACACAGGACAGAAACAGCTGAATGAATTCTGAGGTGTTCAGAGACATACTGTCTGCTCAAATCCAGCAAAATACAGTCAAATTGATTGGGTGGCATTTCATGATACAGATGGACAATGACCCAAAACATACAGCCAAAGCAACCCAGGAGTTTATTAAAGCAAAGAAGTGGAAAATTCTTGAATGGCCAAGTCAGTCACCTGATCTTAACCCAATTGAGCATGCATTTCACTTGTTGAAGACTAAACTTCGAACAGAAAGGCCCACAAACAAATAGCAACTGAAAGCCGCTGCAGTAAAGGCCTGGCAGAGCATTAAAAAGGAGGAAACCCAGCATCTGGTGATGTCCATTAGTTCAAGACTTCAGGCTGTCATTGCCAGCAAAGGGTTTTCAACCAAGTATTAGAAATAAACATTTTATTTCCAGTTATTTAATTTGTCCAATTACTTTTGAGCCCCTGAAATAAAGGGATTGTGTTAAAAAAATGCTTTAGTTGCCTCACATTTTTATGCAATCTTTTTGTTCAACCCACTGAATTAAAGCTGAAAATCTGCACTTCAACTGCATCTGAGTTGTTTCATTTAAAATTAATTGTGGTAATAACAGAACCAAAATTAGAAAAAAGTTGTCTCTGTCCAAATATTTATGGACCTAACTGTATGTCTCTTGGATAAGTTCATACAAACATAGCCCTGCAGCATCGTTGATCTTGAAATGTACACAGATTTTGTAGATTAAAACTGAGAGCTGAGGTTCTCCTGCACTTCTCCTACACTCCAGTGGGTGTGTGCCACTGGGAGGGCTCCCCATACATCTTTGAAGCCAGCCATGACACTAATACTTCATTCATCATTCTGTCTATCAGGTTAGTGGTAGTGGAAAGTATCAACAAGATAATTGTTAAAAGTATGTATTGAGCTTATCTCTATTTGTTTGCATATGTGTTTTCTGGGCTCTCATGTGTAATGTCCATCCATCCATTATCCAACCCACTATATCCTAACTACAGGGTCACGGGGGTCTGCTGGAGCCAATCCCAGCCAACACAGGGTGCAAGGCAGGAACCAAATCCCGGGCAGGGCACCAGCCCACCGCACTCATGTGTAATGTAATACCTAATTACATGAATAAATTAATACATTAATACAAGTTAATACATTACATTAATTTTAATGTGTAATGTAATACCTAATTATCCTCAGGTGGATGAGTGAGTGTTTCATTTATCTTTGACTCTCTCATTCTTGTTATGCTTGTTTTCTAGACATTCAATATTTTTATTCTAATGCTTACTCAGTCTCTTTAATTTTATTTCCTGTTCCATACTCAGAACTTTGTTTGACTCTATCATGCCTATAGTTGTACCTTGGGATGAGGACTTCCTAGCTCACAGCCCATCATTGCCATTTGTTTTGAATTGTTTTATCTCACTTTCCACCCAGAAACAGTCACATTATGTAGTTTGAAGAAATTAGGAATATGTAGGAATCTGCCACCTCTAATCTTAAAAGATCTGGGATTTAAGATTTTATGTCAATCAAAAGTTCCTTAAATCCAACAGATGAAAATTGCTCTTCCCATTTAGCTAGAAGAAGGTTTAGAAATTTTACAAACTTTTAACACTTGCTGTGTTTAGGTATGCAAAGCTGGTAGTAACTTATCAAAGATATTAAATAATTATATAATAGTTTCTGAAAAACATGAACCTCAAGAGGAATGAGTATGGTTGTTTTTTGGATTGCATGTGGTACTGAGTTCTGTAATACTGAAATGCAATTTTGTTGCCCATATTTCCCAAATATATTTAATTAATGGAAAATATACTAATATAGTAAGTGAACTCTAGAATATACTTCCATAAAGCATCTTGCAATTAAACAATACCTCTTGAGAAAAAGGTGTAGTTACTATGACATCAATTTAGTGAGTCAGTCATATCATATGAACTCTCTAAAGCCAAGTCCATCATTTTCTTTTGGTATAGTTCTTAATTTGTCTCATTATGGATTTATAGGGTCATCATTGTCACATGTACAGAGTACACTGAAATTCTTACTTGTATGTGCTAATCAACATGCAACAATTCATCACCCTCTGACACCATGATTAGTGATTATGATTACTTTACCTTGAAACCCCTGTCACCTTTGTCTCTGTTCAATTTGTACTTGCTTAGAAGCATTCATTAGTTCAACTTTACTTAATTTTATGTAGTACATTTTCATTCACAAGCCTAGAGCCCACAAATAACAATATAGTATGGCAAAAAAAGCAAAACATAAAATGCAACAAGACTCAAATACACATCACAGAACATGAATAGAATCATATCATTTACACATATTACAGTATATATCTTTGCATTTTTAATGTGTTTCAATTCATATACAAGTACATTTTAATTATTAAATGGAAAAGCCTGGTTATAATAAACTGCCACTAGAGGAGATGATCTAAGCAGACAATCTAAATCTGATTTCAGTAGCTTGTCTGTGTAGGCATTAGGATAAGTGCCATTCGATAGTGATGTATTTATTGTTTTCTTTCAACCAACTAGCAGGAATTAGGTCTAAGTGGCAACTGGTATGTTTATGATATGCATTTTATTTCCTCGTTTCCTGGTGAGGACCATGGACGCAGAGCACTAAGCTAGATTGATTAGACCTCTCTCTCCTCACGTTCTCTAGGCCTTCCTAGTGACCTCTTCATTGGTCAATCTCACCATCTCTTCTGCCCTAACTTGTGAGTAAGACAAATGAGATCCCTGAACTCATTCACTTGAAGCAGCTGCTTACCATTTACTTGCAGAGCACCAACCAGGGGTGAACCATAACTTCAGATTTGAAGGTGTAGCAAAGGATTGATAAATTCCCATGAGGTCCGGATTTGTGTGCAAATGGTAAACTGTTGGTCCAGTATTCCTAGCAAGGAAGGAACCCATGTTGTTCTTGCTAAACATGAGGTTCAGGTGTGATATTTAGTTTCTGGAGTAGGCCTTTGCATACTGGCTTGGTAGTGTGAACTCTCCTTTGCTAACTGAGAAACACCGTCTTGTCTCCTTTTTTAAGACCTCTCTATTAGTCTACAAATCCAAAGGCTACTAATATAATAATATTAAATTAATTGATGAATATTAGCAGGACATTTGTAACTGATAGCCAATTATGGTCAGTGAAATACACAGAGCTATATGGGTCTTTGCTATTAGCTGTCAGTACTAGAAGGAGACTGATTGCTGGAACTGATGAGTAAAATCCACAGAAGAAGCCAGTTGACAGCGAGAAACTGTCTCAAGTCTCTCATAATAGAAGAGACCTGAAGTTAAAAGATCAAATATAAAAAATTCAAATGTAACTGTAATGAGGATTGCAGAAATGTAGTGGAATAAAAGAATTTTTTTTGGAATGTGGTTGAGTAAAAGTAAAAGGTGTTATTGCTCAAACTACTGAAAGGTACTGTCAGTCAGTCAGTCATTATCCAACCCGATATATCCTAACACAGGGTCATGGGGGTCTGCTGGAGCCAATCCCAGCCAACACAGGGCACAAGGCAGGAATAAACCCAGGGCAGGGCACCAGCCCACCGCAGTGATAAGTGGATTTCTGGAAAAGCAGTACCTAAGTACAATTAATAGAATAAATGTAACGCATTACCACCCAACTCTGAACACCAAAGTCACAGTTCTAATAGGAGAAGTTTTATATTTTGTTTTACAAATCAGCTGTAAATTAATTCTGTCAGTTATTTAAATTTACTAAAGTAGCAAGCACCAGAGTTGACATGTTGTGATCCAGGAATTCTTGATCTGAATGGTGACTCTGCATTCTTTTCAGTTTGATTTTGTTTGAAGAGGAGCTTTTGTCTACTTTATTCTACATATGAGTTGTAGTCTTTTGAAAAACAGCATTTAGTATTAGCCTCACACCATAAGAGTGCTCACAGAAACATGGTCCAAATTAATCACCCTAATTATTATTTTGACAATTGTTTGCAGTTCTCCTTATATGTATTTTTTTCCTTTCTAAAAAAGAAGCATTATTTTTTTAAATCTATGATTTTCCTTTTAGTATGTTTAAGCATTACATATATAGTATTTTAAAAAGCTTATGATTAAAATAATTGCAAATAGCAGCCTGTAGTTAAAGTTGTCAACACGTGTTTAATTTTATTAATGTTCCATTAATGAGTAAAGTACTTCCTGATGTTTGTTCATGGAGTGTCTAATCGATAATCAGTTTTTTTTACATTTCTGTTTTCAGTGAGATGTTTGTTTTACAATGACAACAGCTAAAAAAGGCAATAAGCAGTTTATAAGTGAAGAGGTATTTTCAGATGAATCAACAGGTATTATAAATGCAAAGTGTTGTGTTCCTGTTATTAAAGAGACAGAGCATCCTATATTCAAATATTCTCATTAAGTCAAGCTAGCCTATCATTTATAAGGTATAGATATAAGAATGTATCAATAACCTATTTTCAGTTGAATGTTTTGATAACTTATTATCAGTTAAATATACTTCAATATAATTTTGTGTTAATCTTTAAATAATGTTTACTGTCTCTTTAATTAATGCATGGAGTGAAGTGGTTTACAAGTGAGCATCCACTAATTAAATTTTTATTCTGCTGTGCTTTTCCCTTGTTGTTTTTCAATATTGTCTCTTCCAATAGTTTTGCCACAAATAGTTTCATGTAACAGGAATTTTAGAATTTTTTAGTACACTAGTTTTGAATATCCAGAGTAATAAGCAAACAACTGAAGCCACATGAAAGGGCACCATTACAGAGTGCCTTCCTGTGCGTTGCTCCATAGAATGAGAGACACTTCCAATTTTAGGAAGAAGAGCTGTGGTGAGAGGTAGGATCACTCTGCTCTTCATCCAGCACACTTTCTCCTTTCTGTGTGCACACATCAAATCACTACCTGAAACAGACACACTATACCCACACTTTTAATAGCAATCAATGTTTTATTGGGACAGTTTGCAGAGGTCATAAATTTTGTTTTGTAAACTCCTAGAACCATCCATCCATCCTTTTTCCAACCTGTTGAATCCGAACACAGGGTCACGGGGGTCTGCTGGAACCAATCCCAGCCAACACAGGGCGCAAGGCAGGAACCAATCCCAGGCAGGGCGCCAACCCACCACAGGCTCCTAGAACCAGTCTGAAATTGATTCTGTTGTTATTAATTTTGCATTTATTATTCCAAAGTTTAATTTGACATTATCATTACAACATTTTGTTTTTGGATGTCCTAGCAGGCATCACTGATCACGATGCTGTCTGACATTACCAAATGTGACATCATCACACAAACTTTATGTAAAAACTTTGGATATTCAAGCCTTGAATTAAAAAAATTTAAAAACAATATTTTGTATTGGCAAATATTTTGGGATCTTTTGTCTTGTCTTTTTTAAGTTTGATAATTCCTATGCTAGTATTTATTTCCTGATTTTATCCTTGACTTTGTACAAAGACCACTCCGAAGTCCTTCCCTTGTGCTTATTCTTCATTACCTCTTCCATAAAATCAGAAAATACATCCATCAGAAGTACAAATTACATGTTACTAACAATAACATGAAGCATTAAAAACACAAAAAACAGAACTTGCCTTACCATATTATACTTGATAGATGATCACAAGCACTCTGATTATATTAGATTTACATTAGATTTCAATTTTATTTGTCACATATACACACACTGGGATATACAGTGAAATGTAGCTCAGTGAGCAGCCTGTTCTGTGCAATAAAATTAAAATAAAAAAAAAATACTTGTTAAAAAGTATGCATTAAAAATACTTAAGTAAATGAAATTATATAAATCATATACACATTATAGGGATAAAAATTGTTAAGCAATTATAAAATAATAACAGTAGTTAAATATAAATAATAGATTGACTATTTTTATAATTTTGAGGAATGCCTGACAGAGTTACCATTTGTTGTCTTTATCGCCTGGGAAATTAAGCTCTTTATTAGTCTTTCTGCTCTTGATTTGACATTATCGCAGGCACCTGCCAGATCTAAGCCTTTTAAACTGGCTATACAAAGGGTGAAGGGGAGTCTTTCACGATCCTGGCTACCTTGGTAATGCATCTTTTTGTATATAGGTCATGCAAGGATGGTAGTGATATCCCCATGATATTCTCAGCTGAGAATACAACTCTCTGCAGCGCTGTGTGGTCCTTTTTTTCAGATATGGACAAGACTTGATCACTGACATAAAAATTAATCCTTTTGCCAGTTTTACTGTGGACCAAAACCAAGGTCTTTCACAGGATAGTCATAGTGTTTGGCAACCGGCAACCTTTTGGCGTAAGAGCTAGTGCTTTAGACAGTACGCTATACTGCCTTATCCAAGGTTATGGACTAATGTTATCTTTTTCACATTTAGGATCTTTTAAAAAAAAATTAAACTGTTGCTACGTAGCTTTAATTATAAGTAAGAGTACAGGGGCCTTTTGCAAAGCTCAGATTTGATGATGTCAAGCTGTACTTACTTTACAATAACCTATATTTCCCACATATTCTTAACCAATCAACAGTAAATGAGACATGTGACAGAGAAATACAATTGACAAGTGACTGTATATATTGTTAATAAAGTGAAAAAATATAAGCAATATACAACTCTTTGCCAGTCTCTGACATTTAATAGTCAATATTTGCAGAGCACCAAAGACAGATAATAAATACCTGTCCTCCCTTTTACCTAAAGTTTACACTATAATTTAAAATTGTTTTCAATAAATATGTAGTACACACCCAACATGGGTCTAGCACAGTATATTGCAAACTTTCTGTAATGGATAAGAAATGAAGGAATGCCAGCAAATCCAAGTATGAAATGCAAGTAGGTGAAACAGTTCAAATGGTGTTGTCACAATATATAAATAAAGATAATGATGACTGCCATATGCTAGTGCTGCTTCCTTGCAGTAAGGAGACCAGAGCTCATGTTCCAGGTCCTCCCTGCATGAAGTCTGGATGTTCTCCCTGTGTCTACATGGATTTCTTCAGAGTGCTCTGGTTTCCTCCCACAGTCGAAAGACCTGCAGGTTAGACATATTGGCAAGGCTAAGTTGGTCATTGTGTGTATGTGTGTGTGATGTGTAGATGAATGTGAGTGTGTTAATCCTGTGATGGACTGGTTCCCGGTCCAGGAATTAATCCTGCCTTGTGGCGTATGCTTACCAGGAAATGTTCCAGTCTCACTACCCTGCTTAGGAATTAAGGGGGATAGAAATTGGTATAACATAATTTGGATGGCTGCCATTTAAAATAAATCAATAGAGGCAAAACAGAAAAGAGTGTGCAATAATTTTTTGCTGATGATGAACTTGAGTGTAAGATGAACAGTCCTATTAAGTCCCTCCTCATAGGGCGAACACTGTAAAATTACTTTTACTGATGCAAAACCTGTACATATAAAAGGTAGAAAAAGATAGATAGATAGATAGATAGATAGATAGATAGATAGATAGATAGATAGATAGATAG
>JANRMT010062821.1:30025190-30040193 GCA_026402145.1 Polypterus bichir lapradei | reverse complement strand
TAGATAGATAGATAGATAGATAGATAGATAGATAGATAGATAGATAGTGTAAGGGATGGCCGGGATGCAGAACACCAGATAGCAGCCCCCCATCCGGGTTGCAGCAGTGTTTAGGATTCCCACAGGGCTCCATGAAATGTGGAGTTTGGCTCAGCCTTGTTGGCTTCTGTGGGAGCCACCAAGGGGCATTGCAGGAATGGCTGAGCCCTTTGGTGCAGCGCTTCTGCCATACCCAGAAGTGCTGCCTGAAGAAGATCACCAGACACCTGGAGCACTTCCAGGTGCCCTATAAAAGGAACCAGCTGCCACTACTCCAGAAAGCAAGAGTAGAGTGGAAGAGGACGAAGCCTGTCGGAGTGGGAGTGGAGGTGAAAGAGAGAGAAGAGAAAGAATGTGTGGTGTGCTGTAGACTGTCCTGGGTGCTTTGTACTGGGGAGCGAGGGAGAAGAGCTTCTCCACGTATAGTAAAACATGTGTGCTGTTAAACTTGTCTGTTGTGTTGGGTGTTTAGGGAGCTATGTAGCCCCTGGAAGTCACAATAGATAATCAGATCTTTTTGCCATTATCAGACTGTGTCTTTATCTATTTCTCTTTTTATATAATGGTCTGATAGGTTACCTTTTACTCATATGTGCATACCTGTATAGCTTGTTCAACTTGTCTCATAAATCCTTATACACTTTTAATCCATCAGTGCTGTTGTCACCCACTGGCTAGCCTTTAACAGAAAATCCCGGTTTATGTGTAGTGCCTTTCATTAAATGTGCTATGTCTCATAGCGTTGATTGGCAAAATAATCTAGATTGAGAGATGAGCTGATGGTCAAGACTACCTCCTTGATATTAGGAGAAGTGTCAGATGTGCTCTTGATTGTGTTATTGTGAGTATACTGTATGTAATACTTGTTTTTTTACACGCCCTGTGACATAGTACTCCCCTCACCACAGTAGGTTTCTGATTTGTACTTTTTCGTATTTCTGTAACCACTGGCTAACTCTGACCCTGACTGAGAAGAGTATGAAGTTAATGTTGATGGATAGATAGACTTATTTTCATTATTCTTTCTCAGTGTGAGTTGTACATAAATAAATCAATCAAAAAAGATATTAATCGTTATTCTTGGCTATTTGTAACTGATGTATCATTAACCTTAAACTGAACTACCAACATATTCTAAAATATACCAGAAAGTAAGGAATTATTGTAAATTAAAAATTAATTAATTTGGGTGATTTTTAACAGTGCTAGCTAAGTGTACATTGCATCTGGCTCAATTTCACAGTTGACTGAGGACAGATTTTAAGGCTCTGCATCACGAAAAATGTCTGTATATATCTAAAAAAACAGAAGAGGCAGATATATCTCTGGCACTGTAGTGAGTATGTGATAAACAGCTATCTTGAAGTTCCCATAAGATGTGAATATGACTTTAATGAATTGTGGCTTTGGCTTTACCTTGTAAAGAAAGGACTTCAAAGTGCCTTTATGTGCAGTCCAGTCCCTTAATCCTAATAAGAATATTTTTTGCAGGAAGAGTGCATCAGAGTTCCGTTGATAACTAATATTGAAGTTGTCCCGCTATCTCATCCAAGAGTTTTTTAAAAGCTTTCATGGTCTTAAATCCAACTACAAAAATCAAGTATTTTTCCCCTGCTGTATGGCCAATTGAGTAAAGAAATGCTTCCTGAACTCCATCTTGAATGCATTTCTCCTTTATTTCTACAACAACTCTTCTTAAGAATCTACAATGCTTCTTAAGAACTCTTCTTAAGCAGCTGGATCAGGCCAAGGAGAAGTCCACATAACGCCTGTCTGGTCATTTCCGGAGGATGGGACTGGACCGTGTGTCTGCCTGGAGGGTTGCCAACAGGGACCCAAGCTGATTTGTTGTATAGTGGGTGAGTCAATGTGCTGTACCTGTGCATCATCCCCAACTTGACCTGATCAGCTTTATTGATGTTTTTGAAAACTTTGAAAACCTGGCTTCTTTAGATCTTCACATGCACCAGTCTTTTTTCAGGACTAAAAAAGTTAAATTCCCTTATTATACCAGAGTATGATGTTTTTGTTAGACCATGGATGAGTTTGATTGCTATTCTCTACAAGGCCTCTATTGCTGCTATGTTTTTTGGAATTGCATACAGTACATATAGGACCAAGTTGCCATTGCTCTTTTTCTTTGTCATGGCACACTTGGTTTTGTGTCAGCTGGCAAAGATGAAAGCTATGTCTCATACTTAATAACAGTTCAGACAAATAGCCTGTATTAAACAGGTCCATATGTGCTCCTCTTTGTCTAAAGAAATATGTATCTTTATGTATACTTATTATGTAATTAGTAATTTACTAACGTTTGCATTTTACATGAGAACTTGTTACAGTGCTCTGTACCTGAAGAGCACTGTTTAAAAATAAACTGAATGGTATTGAAATAGATTCCTTTTTTCCAGTTTTTGGCCAAATTGTCTCTTTAGTTTTCCTACTTATTTATCCAGGTTAATTTCAGTGACATAAAGTACCTTGTGGATAGTCTGGCTCCCAGCCAGGATATTTGGTGGCAAATTTCCCAGTTAAGAGAGAGGATGGATAGTTAAGGGGTACCTGCAGTACACTGGGTGGCAGCATACCTCTGGCATTGCTCCAGTTTGGATTCCATCAGTGCTTCATGGGAACTGTAGTTAAAGTGTGCAGCCCTGTCTTCCAGGGCCACTGTAAGGAGTTTTGGGGAGTGGTTTCCCCTCCCTCATCTCACTGATCCAGAAGTGCCTCAGTCAAGCTTTAAAAGAACATTTTCCATGAAGCAAGTGATCCCAAATTTTTGTCAATGGCCTTTTGTGTGGAACACAGTAAAGAAAGAAAGAGTGGTATTTTCAACCTGAATCTTGGTCTTATCTGCTGTGTCTGAGTTTCAGGGTTGTAAGAAGCTGCACCCATATTACTATAACATCCGTGTAGTAAAGGATCCAATTCAGGTAAAATTTTCCTGCACGCACTGAACACACAATTTGACTTGCTAAATTTTTCATTTGTTTGATTAAATTCAGGAAGTTGCATAAATGATCATGGACTTCTCATCAGTTGGAGAGTAGCTGGCAATGTTACTTTTTGCTCAAGACTTAGGATTAGTGACTGAAGAATACAGCATGTCCATTGAGAGGTACATTAGATAATTTAAATGACTATTTTGGTCATTTGGTTTTCACTTTGATAATTTGGTGATGCCTGTGTATCTTTCTGTATAGCTTTATTCTGTATGAACAGTAAAGTTTTTGATCTCACCTTATAAAATTAATCAATTCCTTAATAATTAATTAGAAGCATAATGGAACTTAAAATTTTCATTTAGCTTAGATGCCATCACTCAGTTTAATTTTTCAAATCAGCAATTTGTCAGAAATTTCTATTGATTGAAGGAGGTGAAATAATATAAGTGATCCAATGCATTGTAACAAAACAGCAGTCATGTTTATTGCTAGAAAAGTAAAAACTGCAGGATTCCTCATTAAACCTAAAGCAATTAAACATGTTTACCCACTACAGTTTAGCTGATTTCACTCTGTGGAATTCATTGAGTCTTTTGAGAATTCTGAAAACTTCAGTTAGGTAACATTTAGCCTTCTTTATTCATGCCTAAAAAATTGTGCTTTAGTGAAAATGAAAGGCAGAAGATGGCAGAAAGCCAACCATTTCAGAAACACACCAATGTCATGTTTGGTGATGGCATGAGTCACATGGTGGGCAACAAGCTTAATGACAAGTAAACAACATGGCTGTGATCATAAAAAACACCAAGAAGTGGCATCACAACACTGTCCCCAAAATAAAGATAAAAACAAATCATGTGAAAAATTAAACAGTTTTAATGAAAAATTATGCAGTATGTGGATTTTGATTAGGTGTTCTAAATAAAGTGATTCGTGGAAGTTTGGAACAGGCAAAGGTCAGAATATCAAGAGTGACGAGCAATACCAAGCCAAGAAACCAGAGTGAAGAAACAAAGTAAAGGTTGTAACAGTCAGTATTCTTGGAATCTCATTAAAGAAAGCAAAGGAAAGCAGAAAAATCAAAGAGTTCAAAAACCATAACACCAGAAGCTGTTCGCCACCATCATATCGAAGTCAAAGTGAACTTTATTTTCATCTCAACCATATACAAGTATACAGATAGATGAAATTGCGAAGCTAAGGGTCCACAGTGTAACAACATGAAGTGCAAACAATAAATTAAAAATAGAATTAAAATTAAAATTTAAAATTAAAACACAAACAAGACAAGACATTGTGCAAAGACAAGACAATGAAGTAGCAGCAATATTGACGTGTAGTTAGCAATATATATATATATATATATATATATATATATATATATATATATATACAGTATACATGGAGTGTATTGATAGAAAATGTCACATGACCAAGCCAGCAATAGTTGTGGCTGTGGTAAACAATCTGGCTATGGCCATGCAAGGATTAACACAAAATGGTGGTGACCATACCTAAGCAAAAAAACAAAATATCACCACTAGAATAACTGTAAAAATTATTATAATGAAAAAGGCATAATTAACATGTCAAAACTGATCATGAGTTTGTAGTGATATCTAATGCACAAGTAACATCATGAGTATAATGATTTATGATGAAATGAAGTCCAATCTGAAAATCAAAGGATATTTGTTGTGTGTTCTGTCCACAAATGTTGTCCTATTAGTAATGCTCCACATCTGTGTCCAGAGTAACCTTTCAGAAACATTTACTTTTTCATGTAGGACAAAAAGTGAATTACCAGTTTCCTTCCATTTGTTCTCTTTTTACCTTCCCGGGTGACATGATGGACAAAGAGGTGGCCCTTTGGAGTCTTTTTCCCTCGTCCAGAGTGTAGTCAGGTTCCTTAGGTGTTCAGTGTCCTAATTCCCAGTTTCTGTCTGTGGCAAGAGAAAGAGAGGGAGAGAGAAGCAGTCTGTGAGACATCAGAAGTAATTTCTCCAGTCATCTGTAGTTTATTTTCAAATGGTCTAGCAGGAGTGGTTTTACCAGACCATGACAACATCAAAAAACATGTTCATATCAATCTTATGTAGCAAAGCATAAATACTGTAATTGTAAAGAGATTTACAAAGCAAGTATGCATACAATTCAAAGCAACTCAGAAGAGCACAGAATTGACAACAGAAATATTAAAATAAATAATTTCTGTTTTTCAGATTGTTCAGTTAGTTACAGTTTCTATCCCCATACATAGTAACTGTAATGAGTTTTTGTTTATCTTTGAGAAGCTTTTTAAAATGCACAGAAAGTTCTGAACTGAATGTAATGGTGTTTCATATTTTTGATTTGAGCAATTTGATTTCCATTGTTGAAAATTGCTCATAAAGCACATTAAAAAGGTATTTGTGACATTCACTTTTAGAGTGAGATTGATGTTTCTTGTAGGACATCATAAAGAAAGAGATGAAATGCACATGGCTGTTGAATATATTAGTTTGTGGATGACAAAATAATAAAGAGGCAGTGGCTTCTAAGTACTGACTAGTCTGAAGACCTGTCCTCTGTTTTTCAAATGTTGTTCTGGACAGGCAAGCATGATGAATGCAAAATGCAAGTGTTTCATATTTTCATGTAGCTCAGAATTTTTTATGACTTCCTTTGTATTATGACAAAACTGCAAATGAAAGTCAGCAATGTCATCCACTTGTAAGCATGTGCAGTGCACACTTTTTTCATCAACAGCAGTGTGCAAGGCTGTGTGAGTTTTTCATGAAAGCAAATATCAAGAAGGTCGATCTTATTTTGGGGTTGTGCTTGTATGTGTATATTGCATGTGTCTCACATACACACATTTACTACCTGGAGCCAGGTCAAAGCACGGTAGCCTGAAAAAATGGGAAGCAGGAATTTGACATTTTCATAACATTCATTGTACAGTGTACTGTATATCATAAATGGCAATATTGAGTAGCAATGCTCAAGGTAAAGCAGATGCCACAAGTTCAAAACTGGTGAATATGAATGGCATAGCCGAAAAAGGGCTATAGTGCTACACAGATGTGTGGCAGGAAAATAATACTGGTATACTGTATAACATATACTGACAATTAGGTGCTCATAGCAAAGACAATATGATTTGGTATAAAAGAAATGGTGTAGTGCCTGTATCAATGAATGCAAAATAGAATTAAGAT
The DNA here is from genome assembly GCA_026402145.1 of Polypterus bichir lapradei. Classification (NCBI taxonomy): domain Eukaryota; kingdom Metazoa; phylum Chordata; class Cladistia; order Polypteriformes; family Polypteridae; genus Polypterus; species Polypterus bichir. The sequence continues at coordinate 30,034,009 of JANRMT010062821.1, read as the reverse complement.
TTAAAAATAATATGTCTATACTACTGTGAAATATGTTTTCATTAATACAGGATTATGGGGAACTATTATTGCAGCATCTGGGGAGGGCAGCAGTCTCCTCTGATCAAGATTCTTCTCTATATTGAGGCACCCTCACAATTAAATTCATACTCATTCACACTGGGTTAATTTATAGATGTCCGTTAAAATAACACATTTTTGGGAGGGGGAAGAAGGAGTATTAGAGAGTGTTAACAGAAATGGGGAATTTGCATGATGCACACAAACAGTAACTACTCCAGGAATCAAATATGAAAAGTATAGCACCTGAAAGTAAACATGGGGTCAGACAAGTGAACATTGCTTTTCAATAATACTCTACAATTTGATGAGGAAGCAACAAAAACATTTGATCCTAGAAATGCTTGCAGTGCCATGTATCATGATATGGAGCATGATAATCAACCTTATACATATGGAATCATAATTCTGCAGACCTTCATTGGCTGGTAGAGCAGCCACTGTCCTGACACATCAAGATCCCGATACCTGCATTCAAGACAATCTTTCTGTGTGCTGCAACTGAGAGTGCAAGATGATACGCTGCATTATAGCACCTCTCATCTGCACTCTGGGCTTCTTGAAAAGACATAAGATGCCAGCATCTGTGCGGGTAGCCACTATCACCCAGCACATATAATGACATAATTGTTGCTACAGTGAATAGTACAGGCTAAATGAAAAACTAAGGGTTCTGCCAGCTACTTTACCAAGAAGCCATTCACCACATACTGCACCATCACTTCTGTCAAAGCTACTTTGCCTCAAAATAAATGACTCCACTGAGACACAACATTTGTCAGCAACATCATGGCACGTAATTTCTTAAGTCGTAACAAAAGCAGCTGCATTCTTGCTAGTAGCCCATATTGCAATATGAATGCAGCCAAGTGGTCCGATTACTTTAAGAGAAACATTCACTGCTGCAAATTGCCTTTTTATCTGGGCAAAAACACATTTTATGTACAGTATGTACACCCACACCATATGAAAACTTAATGTAGTGCCTCACTGGTCAGTTAGTGGCTTCCAGCAGAGCACGCATGATGGAGTGAAGCATGGCTGAGATATTCCTGGCCTGTCAGCCAGTTCCCTGAGAAGTGGCAACATGTAGTGGACATAAATTCACAAAAAAAACAACAAAGGTCTTTAGTGTAAATACATAGCATTGGCCCACTTAAAAGGGAAGTAAAATACCATTTGTGCATCATGTTCGTTTTTTTGAGGTGTCATACGTTAATCTGCATCCATCCCTGCATGTAGGCCCTCCAACCTTGGAGGTTGGTGGCAGACTTGGCACTCCAGCCACCATAAAAAAACCTCACACTGTTCCACTATATCTGAACTACAGTAGTGTGGTGCTGTGGTTTCACCCGTTGCATGGCTACACTCGGGTCCTAATCTGTATCCTGAGTTGGTTTGTTGTGTGGTGGGTGCGTCAATGCACTGTATCAGTGCGTGCTCCTAACCTCTCTCTCTATGTCTGTCACTTCAAAGCACATTTTAATACCAGCTTGGTGATATGAATTATTATGCACGTGACTCATCATTTAGCTGGTAGCTGCATTTCCTTGCTAGATCAAGGGTATCGTCATTTCTCAGTTTCTTTGAAATGTTATGTACACATGGGTCAGAGTTGTCGTAAATATACACATTTTCTCCCATTAATTTTTCTTTTCTTATTCAAGCCGGTTTTTGTGTGGAGGAGGCAAGCTTCACAAATAAGGCCCTAGTGCTGGTGCTTCTGTTCCACTTAATTGACAGAAGATAAAAATGCAGCTAAGAGATTTGCAAATGACACTAAACTAAGGAGAATGAAGGATACTTTAGAGTAAGCAAAATCATTACAAAATAACCTGGACAGTGTTCAGTTAAGCACTGTACTGTATACAGCAGATGAAGTACTATGCAAAGTACTACATGTTGGAAGTAAATCTATCAGATATGATTACACAGTTTAATTTGAAAGTCCACCTTAAGGGCTAATAACTAGCTACAACCAGCATAATAGGATGTTAGATTACATAGCCCAGTTTATCAGACGCAAGTCAATGAAGGTTAACTGTAAAAAGCCATGGTGAAACATCACCTGGATTATAATGTGCAGTTTTGTTGTAAAATTGATAAAAAAACATGTGCACTAGATAAAGGCCTGACATCAACTAATGGATTAGTGACATTATAGGAGTACAAGTAAGTGGAAATACTGAAACAGTTGAACCTGCTCTGTTCAAGCAAACAAAGATGAAGAAGTGATATATTAAAAGTGTTCAAAATTATAAAACGAACTAGATTGGTGGAAGCCAGCTGTTTAACAGCTTGTTAAGTAAAAATGTAATGCTAAAATTAGAATGTATGTTTTTACACACACAAGAATTAAACAGAGTAAGTTACCAAATAATATAAATAGCAGTACTTTGGGGATCATCATATGTTGACTTGCCATTTTAAGTGAGTAAAGATTGACAGCCATGTTAGCCTTATCTAAACATTTGCATTCTCAGCAGATGCAAGAGCTGGCTGTTACATTGCCATATTGTCCCACAGTCAAAGGTGCTACATTAAAAAAACATTCTCTGTTCAACCTCTACACAATAGATTCTGGAGGTGGTCCACCTTTTCCTCTTAAAGCTTAAAAGAAAGTTCCTTAAAAGTTTCTTAAAGTAATTTTTTAGAGTTGGCATGTCATCTATACAATAGCTTGTAAACTTTTAATCACAGTTTTCCTTTTTAAGTTTTATTTTGATTCTTGGGATAATTAGTTTTTCACAAGAAGGCAGTTTAGACATTATTTATTTGTAATTCCTGAGTCTCTCTCTGTAAATTCAGGCTTTAATTGGAACAAATATTTAGGATCACAATACTGAATAATTTTTATCATATATTGTTGTTCCTTTCTGTCCACCTTATAAAGCACATCAAGGAGGAACTTTGAATTAGAAGCTACACTTTGTCCTTGAACAGTTACATTTTTGGATTGCAGATATCTCCTTCTTTTTCACAGCCAGGTCAAAGTCATGAATAATCATAAAGACACACTCGCATTTTTATCCCCAGTGGCCTCCTTCAGCCCTTCTAAAATAACTCACCTAATCCTTCCTTATCTAAAATTTCAAGATTCTCCATGTAAACCATAGTGTCATTCCATAGTACTTTATGGAATCAACTTGCTTTTGGTCATACTTTGTTTCACCAGGGGTGGCGCGGTGGTAGCACCGCTACCTTGCAGTAATGAGACCTGGGTTCGCATCCTGGGTCCTCCCTGTGTGGAGTTTGCATGTTCTCCCCGTGTCTGCTTGGCTTTCCTCTGGGTGCTCCAGTTTCCTCCCACAGTCCAAAGACATGCAGGTTAGATGCAGTGGCTATTCTAAATTGTCCTTAGTGCATGCTTGGTGGGTGTGTGTGTGTCCTGCGTGTGGCAGGGATTTTCCACTTTATTTGATAGATAGATAGATAGATATGAACACACACCAGAATGACTAAAAAAAGAAAATTTAAAACGAAAGAAAAGCAAACTTCTGGCTTGGCAGTCACAGTTTCAGTGAGGCATTATGCAGGTGTATTGTTTTTCTAAAAGGGCCCCAGTAGCATTTCTTGACACATTTCTGCTAAATGATTTGTTGGATGTAAGTACTCAGTGTTGGTATATCAGAGAAAAGATGAACAGCATTGCTTATAATGGCACTCCATTTTGTTTTAATTCTCTCTTTTGCTGTTACCTCCAAGGGGTTCAGATTATGTCCCATAACTGAGCTTGCCCTTTTAATTAGTTTAGTGATTTGGTGGGCCTCTCTTGAAGTGATGTTACCAGTTCTGCATACCACAGCTTAGAAAATGGCATTGGCCATCACAGAATTGTAGAAGATGTAAAGAATTTCACCACCTGCATTAAAGGAACAGTCTCCTAACAAAAAGAGCCTGCTCTGCCCTTTCTTATATAGTTCCTCTGTGTTACCAGACTTGTCCAACCTGTCATTGATGTGGACCCCAAAGTACATGTAGCAGTGCACCATCTCTACATTCACCCCTTGAATAATGACATGAAATAGAAGCTCTTGGGTGTTGTGATAGTCTACAAACAATTCCTTGGTTTTTCTGATTTTAAATAGCAGACAATTGTTTCCACACCAAGAAACAAAGTTCTCCAGCTGATTCCTATATTCTGTTCCATTCCCTTTATCTATACTCCCCTTAAGTGCACAGTTATCTGAGAATTTCTGCAAGTGAAATGGTGTTATATTTATAGTCTGATGTGTACAGTTCAAAGAGTAAAGGAGACAGGACTGTTCATTGTTTTGCTCACATCCTCACCAGAAACAAAGTCCATGAGTCTCAAAAACTGTGGTCTACTCAACAGATAATTCATTTTCACGGACACCATAGGCTGATCCACCTGCATATGTCTGAGCTTACTTTGCTGGATGTTGTTTAAGTCACTGGAAAAATCAAAAAATGTAATTCTCACAGTTCTGCCAGCTTTGTCCAGTTCTACCTTTATGTGCTTGCAGCCCATTTTGAAAATTAAAATGTGATACATAAAAAAGCTGTCCATCATCATTCTTATCATTGAAAGCTTTTAAGCTGCCTCAACTGGCTGTTGATGTGAATCCAGCTGATTTATTAAAGCTATTCATGTTCCTAGTAAATCGAATTTAATTACAGAGTTTCTTTTAGATTTCCAGTTTCTGGAATCAAAATGACCTGGATCAATACCAGACAACCATTTTCAGTCTAATATTCCTGTAAACTCATGCTGATGTCCATTTTGGACAAAAAGCCAGCCATTCATCCTCCAAAGTATCACCACTAACACAGTGTGTTTGGTATCCTAGCTAAATAATATATAATAATATACATTTATCCTTTCTGTCATTTAATCCTTTAATTCTTTTTGCATTACTTTACCTGTCTAAGAGAAAGACATACATTCGCATTTCCTCCATAAAACTGCATTTCAGTACTGATGGCTAAACAGTAAATTGATGATATTTCACATAGTTTTCAAAATAATATAAATTAGTCTTCATTTATCATGGAGCATACTAGCACAAGGTGCAGATTTATCTGGATATAATCAAACCGTTGGAAGAGCCCCTAAAAATAAATAAAAATAAACAATGTATATAGGAGAAGATTGACACTGATATTACAGTCAGTACAAAATAGCAACACTGTAATAATGGCCAGGCTCAAAAATTAAAGCAGAGCTGGGTATAGTGTTAAGCAGTGAAAGTGACAAATGAATAATATTATTGAATAGGAAAAATATATGTAAACACACAGCCCTCCCCTGATCTCCAGAGTTAAACATAAATACATACATACAGATATACATATGATATATATTGTACAATGCCTAAAAAGAAAAATGTATACCCATCTTCCCTTGTCTTAAATTTTAAATACACTATTATTTGTAATGCAAAGTACAGAAAAATGGACGAATACCAACAAATCTCTGAAATACAAATGTGAATGGACAATAACTGTTCAAATGGAGCTACCTTAAAAATAAAGTCAAAACAGACTCACCAATGCGTCCAAGACAGCAAACAGTTGTGGGATATCTAATTAAGGAATGTTGTTACTGGTGTGTACAAATTTAGATGAGAAGTATTAACAGGATTTTTATTTTTCTGGTAATGACAGTGATGTTTCAGTAGCAAAAATGAGTAATGAAGTTGTTGTGTTGATATTATTATTCTTCTTTACTGAAATGAATAACCATTTTAAATTATGTAACCTGGAAACAGATGATATGAACAACAGGAAATCCCACCTCCAAAGAGGTAAATGTTACACTTATTGACATCCTTGTAACTGGAGAGAGAATAACTTTTCCAGGTATGTGACATTTTGTACACAGGAAAAATGTTGACGAAGACAATTAAACAACAGAATGAACACATTTAACATTTCATCTTGTCCCTATACAGTACATTTAAGTATTCTCAAATCCACTTAATCCAATTCAAGGTCATAAGGTCCATAATAGTCATTTAGAAAATTTTAGGGACAACCAGTCTAAAATACAAAACACAGACAGTATGAGCAATTTGTCCCACATCCAACTCATTCAAATAGCTGTGAGCATCACATTTTTAAATAATCCTCACTTTTAGTTGAGCTCTCAGCTATTGTATGGTTACCCACCAAGACCTAGCCACATTTTTGTGTATTTACTTATTTAAATGTTACTCTAGGTAAGTGGATCATATTTCAGAGGTATTTGAATAACTGAAGATGGGATGATTCTGTATATTGTAACCAAGGTAGAAAAAAGGTATATCCAGACAAAACACATATTAAATGAGAGATAAGCCTAAAGACAAAAAAGCTTACAGAGCAGGGAAAAGGTTAGTCAATAAACAGTCAGGGATTTGATAAACTGAAGTGAAAATGTTCCAGATAAACAAAACCAAAAACTCAAGGCAAAGTCATAGTAAAAAAAATACAAAGTAGCTAGACCACGACCAGAAATATTGTTCCCTAACTAAACTGATTCACAATTTTTATTTGTTTATAGTTCAATGCAAAATCTGGCATGCAATGTGCTGTGCATTGCCATCTTAAATCATCTTAAATTATTAATTGTCTTCAATTGTATTTTTTAATATACCACTGTGCTAAATCTGTTGTATTTTATAATATTGTTCTGTTCATTTATTTGTTCAATTAATATGTATTGTTAAGTTAACTCTGTTTGGTTCTTGTTTAGCATCTATGTGTTTTTTTTTTGCTGTTCTCCAATGTCCTGTGTATTTTCTGGACACCTGTCCTCTCAATGGAGATGGACTGAAAAACAATTACAAAAATGTTCAATCTGTGATAGAATATGCAGAAGAAAATTCCATGAGATGAGGATTTAAGCATGGCTAAATTTGAAACAATTGAAACACTGTACTCTAACTGTTCTATTCCTTTTATGCAATGCACTCATGAAATATGCGGACCTACAGTCCTAAAATAAAAGTGGCTTATATATAGCAAGCTGAACGTTTCCATTTTGGCAACACTTTTTTTTGTTATGACCATAAAAAAACATAGCTTCACAATGATCATATTGGCAAGGCAACGTTTCTAAGCAGTGCTCGTTATCAGCATGATTTCTTTGTTCTTGCTGGTGCATTATGTATCCAGGGTTTTCTCTTACATGTCTATGAGCCTTTCTATCTGCCTGTTGTTCAGTTTCTCTGTGTGACAGTCCAGGTCAGCTCCACACTCCCTTGTAGCTACTTGGAGCATTTTAAACCCGGAACCATTATAGTCATAGACAGAGGTGAGCCGGGCAAATGATGACACACACTTACAGCAAGGGGTATGTAGAAAAAGTGTTACTGCTTTTTATTAAAAACAATAAAACCAAAAAAACAGTGTTCAAAAACTAAAGTGAATCTTCTCTTAAATAAGTAATCCATAAAATTAGTGAGTCCAGTGGAGGTTAAAAGATCCATAATAAATCTATACTAATAAAAGGCAAAGCCCTCACTGACTGACTGACTGACTCACTCACTCACTCACTGACTCATCAGTAATTCTCCAACTTCCCGTGTGGTTGGAAGGCTGAAATTTGGCAGGCTCATTCCTTACAGCTTACTTACAAAAGTTGGGCAGGTTTCATTTCGAAATTCTACGCGTAATGGTCATAACTGGAACATATTTTTCTCCATATAATGTAATGGAGTTGAGCTCGATGGCCGTGGGGGAGCGGAGTTTTGTGTGACATCATCACGCCTCCCACGTAATCACGTGAACTGACTGTCAACGCAGTACTTAGAAAACAAGGAAGAGCTCCAAAAAGCGCTGATGAAAACATGCATTATACAATTGAGAAGGCAGCGAAACAATAAGAAGCGAGCGAGTCACACATAGAACCATATTCATGAGTGCAGCTACTTCGGAAACAAAGCGCGGTGTAAACCTAAAGTTTAAATTAAGTTTATAGACAGGCTGCCGCTGGCGTTTGTCATGCCCACGGCTAATGCGGGATACGAGTTTAATGAGAGGACGCAGGATATAAACGAGAGTTTTGATCACTTTGTAACTAAGTTAAAATTACTGGTGAAAGGCTGTGCTTATGCAAATTCCGAGAGACTGTCTTTGCGGGGGGATTGACAGTTAAGGCGGGTGGGAGAGTCACGTCATCATCTCCCCTCCCATTCACCTCATTTCGCTCTGAGCTGAGCTCCACAGCTAACGCAGTCTTATGGAACCAATTTTGTGACGCTGCCACCAAATACTCACAGAAAAAATCCACAAGTTAATACACACGCTGTCTCTACAGTTTCCCCACACTCTGAATCCTCCAGGCACTACTTACAAAAGGTTACATTGACAATCGTGTTACGTTATTTTTAAAATGTTTCCTATTCTTAGCACAAGCACAGCTGAGAAGCTTCGATGCATGTACTCCATAACGCGTTAAAAGATAACGCATTTATTCACACTTTGCATTCCAAGCAAAGGGAAACTTCTGTCAATGCATGATTTCGTGTTACACCGATTACATTGATGCACACATCAGAGCTACAAAAATGTAACAGTCGGAAGAAAGCGCGTTGCTATGACTGATTGGAGGAAAATTTCATTTCAAAAGACTACCCGACGGAAGCCTTGATAAAAGCGTGGTTTTGTGCACATATATATATATATGTATACAGTATATATGTAGATATATATGTATATATACTGTATATATGTGTGTATTTGTATATATATGTTTATGTGTGTGTGTATATATATGTATATATATATATATATATATATATATATATATATAT
>JANRMT010062821.1:29976204-30024790 GCA_026402145.1 Polypterus bichir lapradei | reverse complement strand
CCATGGCCAGCGAAGAGCCCAGATCTCAATCCCATTGAGCACGTCTGGGACCTGTTGGATCGCAGGGTGAGGGCTAGGGCCATTCCCCCCAGAAATGTCCAGGAACTTGCAGGTGCCTTGGTGGAAGAGTGGGGTAACATCTCACAGCAAGAACTGACAAATCTGGTCCAGTCCATGAGGACGAGATGCACTGCAGTACTTCAAGCAGCTGGTGGCCACACCAGATACTGACTGGTACTTTTGATTTTGAGCCTCCCTTCATTCAGGGACACATTGTGAAACATTTTTAGTTTATGTCTTATGGTGTTGACTCTTTTTGTGTTCATACAAATATTTACACATTAAGTCTACTGAAAGTAAAAACAGTTGAAAGTCAGGGGACGTTTCTTTTTTTGCTGAGTATATATATATGAATGACCTCCAAAGAGCGCGAAGACTTTTGATCACGTGAACGTGTCTGCAAAAAGTGGCGTCTCCTGCTCTGCAAAAGTCGAGCAGCCGGCATGCGCACATAGCTGTGCCGGCCTTTGAGACGCTGACTGCGCTTCTGCCTTAAGTCAAAGTGAGCACTTTTAATTTATTTCATCCTCCCCCTGAGCTATAGCCCAGGCAAGTGCAAACACGGGACCCCTTTTCTACACCGCGGGAAACTAATATTAAGGCACTTCGCACTTTCTTTTGCACGTATACGATTATGAGGTCATCAGCTTGGATTATGAAGACACGCACAGGAGTGGAGGACCAACAGTACCATCACAGCCGATTAATGGCAGGGATGTCTCACCAGTCTACACAAGACCCACCGCGACTGTCCCCAAAAGGCGCTCATATCGTCAGCGAAGACATCTCTGTACACTATATAAAAGAAAAAGGCAACTTTCCTTTCTTTACACCTTTTTTCCTTTTATCCCAAACCAAAGCCTTTCTCTCTTAACACTGCAGAGGACACAAAACTAATTTTCTTTAATTGCTGGTAATGCCGGTAAGGCACATTACCAGAAGCAGAAATTTGGACGTTCACATAGAAAATGTAATTTCTATACCACAGCTGTCGTGTAGCGGCTTTCAAAAGGTATCTACTACCGAGAGATGATCCATATACATTTTAGCTGCTGTTAGTACTACTTACCTGTTCTGTTACACCGTCTTTAAAATGTAGTTTACCCACAACCACTGCAGTAGTGCTCAATGTACCTTTACTTCTTAAAACGTTAATGTTTTACTGTTTAATAACTTATAGACTACATTTTATTATTTTTCCCTTGCACTCAGTGACCAAAGCTATACACACACATATAGACACATACATATATACTGTATATATACGAGGTGTGGCAGAAAAGTAATGAGACTGATTTTTTATTCACCAAAGTTTTTATTTTTTTCAAACATCAATGTTATCCCCTTCAAAGTTGTTCCCTTGGGCAGCTACACACCGATGGAGACGTTGTTCCCACTGTTGGTAGCAGCGCTGGAAGTCTTCAACTGGTATGGTCTTCAGCATGTCCGTTACACTCTTTTGGATGTTTTCTAAAGTCCCGAAATGACGTCCTTTGAGGACATTTTTTAGTTTAGGAAAAAGGAAAAAGTCACACGGACTGAGGTCAGGTGAATAAGGGGGCTGGGGAACCACAGGAATGCGTTTTTTCGATTGTCCTTCTGCTCAATTGTGAGGTTTTTCGGCACCATTTTGGCACAGAACTTTCGCATGTGCAAATGTTCAGTCAAAATTTGATGAACGGTAAATCTGTTCAAATTTAATTGTTCACTCAACATTCTTAATGTTAAACGACGGTCTGATCTCACAAGAGTGTTCACACGTTCGATGTTTTCATTGGTTTTCGAAGTTGAAGGCCTCCCTGAAAAACTTGAGCTCGGGATAAAGAATGTTCCCCATAGGCCTGTTTTAACTTTTCAAACGTCACACTTGCCGATTCTCCAAGCTCCAATACAAAATTTAATGGCACAACGTTGCTCCAAATTCCGCTGTTCCATTTTGCGTGACGCACAACCAAAAACACAACTTCGCTAATAGCAGTCACAGAAATCACGTAGTTAACGGAAGGAGTTGAATCTCGCACTGAGCTATGGGAGGGTACTGATACACGTGCTCTATCAAGGACAACAGTGCAGCGTTGCCAGATCGCTTGCAGTGTTGCCAGTCTCATTACTTTTCTGCCACACCTCGTACCTCTGTGTATGTTTGTATGTATGTGTATATATATATATACACACACACACCTATCTACATTGTATATATATACACACACACACATACATACACACACACACATATATAATTTGTGTCTGTGTATGTATGTATGTGTGTGTATATATGATGTAGATAGGTATGTATATATATATATGTGTATGTGTAGATATATATGTATAGATATGTATATACAGTATGTATATACATATCTCGTATATAGATATGAAGATATGTATGTGTATATATATGTGTATATATATATGTATATATATATGTAGACTCAAACCGATTATGACAGCTGTGAGAAAACAGTAAAAAAGGAGGCGTGTCAGACGTCGTGGTACATTTTCTGATGCAGCTAGACGAAAACAACTTCGTGATGCTGCCGCCAAATACACAAAACAATTACTTTGACAATCATGTTATGTTATTTTTAAAATGTTTCCTTTTCTTTTTCATAGCTTCTTTAACACATGACTTTGCTGCGAAGCGCGGGTATTTTGCTATATATATATATATATATATATATATACTGTATATATATATATATATATATATATATATATATATATATACCCTGTATATATATATATATGACAGCAACACTCATAACAGTGACAAAACAATTACATTGACAATCATGTTACGTTATTTTCAAAATGTTTCCTTTTCTTTTTCTTTCCTTCTTTAACACACTAGTTCTCCGCTGCGAAGCGCGGGTATTTTGCTAGTAATCCATAAAATGAGGGTAAAAATTCAGAGACAGGTGTTTTCCTTTTAAAACAATAGGGGGCTCTGCCCCCTGCTCGCTTCGCTCGCCAACCCCTGGGTGGCTCTGCCACTCGTGTATGGGGTTGAGGATGCACAATTTAAACAGATCGTTATTTTCATGGGAATTGTTACATATGCATAATAGAACTATTTTACATTACAGCGAGTAACTTTTGAACTTTACACTTTTACTGTAAAACTTTTAGTAAAAACAATATTTGGAATTAACTTTTCGTCAATTTTGATTCTGTGTTTGGAGTTACATTGTGACAACGCAACGTATAACTTCCTGTAAATGAATATCCTTTCTTTCTCTCTAGTAAATGAACAGACTTTTTCGAATGTTTGTCCCTGTGATTTGTTAATTGTCATAGCAAAAGCTATTCTAACCTAACCTAAAATGTTTTAATAGGAACAGCATATCAAGATCTCCTTTGGTGTCTAATGTTATCCGCAGAAGATGTCACATGTTAAAATTTTACATGTCAGAATTGTTTGACCAATTTTGAATACAAGTAATCTTGTCCTATTGCATAGCCCATCACTCATACATAAATTACGCAATAACATTATGATACATCCTTGTTTCAACATTAATTTGGCTGGTGGAAGACTGGACGGTGTTAACAGCTGTAGATATTCTACTTGATATTGTAAGTTGATGTTTTCATCTTACACACCAGCACCACCAACTGTTTCACCATAGTCTATTGATACACATTTAATCTATTTGCTGTGTAACTGATCGACAATTTTCATATTAATTCTTTTGACTTCATTGTTTCTCAATGATTGCCCATGTACACATTTCTTCTGTAGATAACCCTTCAGGATGAAATTCTTCAATAAGATTTGGACATAATAAGTCTTTTTTATTGGGAACTTAAAGTGAGGAAAACATAAAAATTTATAAGAGCTGAGAGTGCAGGAACTGTATTTGACCAAAGCATTTACACAAATGAGATTTGAGAGGACCTTGGGCATGTGTTGTTAACTGTAAATGGTTGAGAGGAGGGTGGGACTTGAAAAAATCTCTTGGCAATAGTCTTGTCTCGTCTCAAGATTTTCTTTTATAATAGAGAGACAAGCCTCAATTCTTCCTTTTAAAAGTCAATGTCTCCCCGACTTACTCTCTTATGATCATGCAGCATGAGGAGATGGCTTACCAACAGGTGCACTCAACCTTAAAATTCTTGCTCAAGTCCCCATTGCCAGGCCTGCTGCATCTATGGGGAGCTATGCTAAGCTGCACACCCATATCCTGCTACCAGCTTCTTGGTGTCCACAGGAGACACCGCACAATGGGCTGCTCCTAATCCCCAGGGTAGTTTAGTAGGAGCGCCCCTTCTTCAGCCCAAGGCTCCTCTGCCTGCGGCTCAATCATGACCACATGCCTCCATCATGCTTTAACATGGATTCTCTTCTCTCTCTCTTCATTTGCCTCAAGCTCCTTCTTCCTTGTTTAAGTGGCGGAGTGGTGGGAGAGGCTAGGGATCTGCAATGGCAATCGGAAGGTTGACGGTTTGAATCCCGTAAATGCCAAAAGGGACTCTGCTCTGTCGGGCCCTTGAACAAGGCCCTTAACCTGCAATTGCTGAGCACTTTGAGTAGTGAGAAAAGCACTATATAAATGCAAAGAATTATTATTAACCTCCATTCTCTCCTTTACCTTTTCCTTCTGATCTCTCTCTGTTTTCTCTCGAATCCCTTCTTGCAGAGACCATGCTTTCATTACAATAAACTTTTCTGGCCACCAGGTTTCTGCACCCCAAGTTTTTATAAATTCTCAGAACGTATCTGGCTATATTCATGATTACAGCATCTTGTCTGTTTATTCTGTTTTTGTCTATGTCATGTAATCAGCTTCTTCAATATTCTTGATGCTCAACAGGTGTTGCTGCTCTTCTTTTTCTTTCTGCCATGTCACTTTCTCGATGACTTTACCATTAAAAACACTTGACCACAAATCACTTTGCTGAGGTTTCTGAGACCTCTAATTTTTTGAATTTCTACAACATGCCAGGTCATAAGCTTTCACTTAAGACCAATATAAATTTTGTAGCTCCAGTAGTTTGTGAGCAAATGTGTGACAAATAGACCTTAGCATTTTATATATATTAGAATCCATGGGTCAGAAGGCCATTTCCTAGCAACAAGTAACACAGAAAAGCTACAGCATGACACTGCAGTGATAACTGAATTTCCAGTGAGTAGCTTTAACAGATAGATATTGTTTACAGTATATGCACCCCATTCTCTGGTCATTTTCTTCCCTTAATCAGGTGATAAACTCATACTTATTGTATTAAACAGTTGTTACACTGGTGTTAGACATTAATTTTGAATAGCAGAGATGCAAACCTGTTAAGAGATGATTCTGAAATAATTTTTTTAACGAAGCAGAGTTTGGTAAACACAAACATAAACAAACACAGGTATTAGAAAATAAAGTCAGACTAGATTAGAAACATTATCCTTTTACTTTAATGTCATGTGTCTTTTTTTAAGACTGTTCCTTTAATATTGAAATGTCAGATGTCTCTTTAAACACATCTTACATAAAAGCATTGTAATGACATAATGCAAATGAAAGTACCACATGACTAGTAATGGTTGATGTTGCTATACACAACATTGTAGTGCCCACGAAAAACAATACAAAAAGAACAGCAACCAAGAATAACAATAAATAGAATGGAGCTACAATAACATGAATCAATATGAAAATAATTTAAATTCAAAAATAACCAAATTAAATTAACAGTTCATGCCAAAACTAAGGATATGCTTAAATTGCTGGCAGTAATACGTCCCAGGTTTTTATATGTCCATAATCTCCTTATGTACACAAGCTTAAGTTCTTGTAAGTAATGTATTGCATCTTATCAACTTTATAATACCTTCTCTTTCTTTTTATTTAATTATTTATTTGACAACAGAAGTTAATTAACTTCATTAGCTAGCAATATTTTGCCGTTAGCTTATAATGGTGTAATGTAAGAAAATGTGAGGAAAAATACTAATATCGCATTAGTCCTTTTGTTCTCATTGTATGCATGTGACTTTTTAACTTTTTGTTAAAAATTATTTTGAGAAGTGGAAATGTTCATCAGTATTAGTTATAAAATCTTGCTGGTGAACATCTACTCTAATATTCTATGGTGTAATTTTCAGGTTAGTTGAAAAGAAGTTAACCTTTCCAAAGAGCCAGTCTGTCTGGTTCCTCTTAAAAATTGCTTGCCTGCTTGTATCCTTAACATCAGTCATTAGATGGCCTCTTTAATTATTTTTCATCTGCTATCGTAATCAATTTCCATGCTCAGCGAGCAAAGCATAAGTCATAGAGGCAGGTGCTAAGTACCATTTGCAGTCATCTGTCAAGCTTTTTGTTTCCTTCAGCAATATATAATGAATGGCAAATTTATTTTGTTTTGTCTCACTCCTACACATAACTGTAACCAATTTTGCTGGTGTCTTCCAACAAAGGTTCCTCAAAAAATTGTGCAAAATACACTGAAAACTGAAGGGAAACTTTTCCAAAACTCAATATCCCTATAAACTCTGCTTTAAAAATATATTTTTTAGATTGAGTAAGCTTGGCTAATTCCCATAAAGTTGGCACCCTTTTATAAATGAACTTAATGAGGTCTTGTTTCATGTTACATGATATATTTCATTAACTCTAAAAATAGATGTTGGACCATAAAACACAAGAATGCCAACAGCACAAGGATGCAGTTTCAATCTCTGCTTCTCACTCAAGTCAGTTAAATTAATTAATTTTTGCTTGAAAATTGTGTGTTCGCTCTGATTTTATAAAAAACTTAGGGCGCTGTGTGTTTTATCTGTTTAGTTTTAAACATTAAATATAGTTTCAGGCCAAATTTTAAAAACACAGATCTAATGTAATGATTCTTTACACATAAAATTGCTTGCGGTCTGTAATGTTTCATTCAGGAAAGAGAATGCCAGAGTAATTTAAAGCAGTGATAATACAATTCAACAATTAGTCATTGCTATTTACTTTGGCACAGTACAAGTGAATTGGGTTTGTGTATGAGTGTGCAGTTTCACAGGTTGGCACCTAATGCTGGGTAACTTCCCCTAGATTGAGTACGTCCCTGCAGTTAACAAAAATGAAATGGAGATCAGCCTTCATAATTGAAAGGTGGCAAGTATTTTTTTTAATTCTTGGATGCTTTGGTGCACGCCCATCATATTTATGATAATTGCTTGTCCCCTTAATTAAATAATATCACTACAAATACTTGATCTAACCAACCATATTTTGAATCCACAGGGCTGCCACTCTAGACTTTTAGTATCTGGTACAAGGCACAAACTAACCTTAGAGGCTTACACTGCATCTGTGGAGGGCTCTATCAAAACACATTCACTGGTAGAGGGCCAGTCAAGTATAGTCAGTGGAAGGAAACCAGAATAACTTGTGGAACCCATGTTAACATGCAGACAGTAACCAATCTGTACTACTGGTTGCTGGCAGTGATGTACAGTATGTACAAAGCGAAGCCAAGGAAACTTCTGATTTCTCTTGATGTGTGTTCTTATACAAGTAACTGTTTTTTTAGGAAAAACAAGCTGACCCAGTAGGATGAAAAAGGCTAAGTAAGGTTTTAAAAGGGATGACTAAAGGTTTTGCTGAGAACGTAACAATTCTGTCATGTCTGTGTGAGTGAGATAAGTGACTGAAACGAAGGTATTGCAAAAAGGTAGCTGCTAAGAGTAGGGATATTTTAAAAAATGAGACAGAATAACAGAATCAAAGAGGTGACTTTTTTAAGTAAGGCAAGCAGGATTGATTAAATAATGCTTCAATTTTATTTTATTTATGTATTTATTTTTTATTGCTTCTTCAGTGATCCTGTTGCTTTTTTTTGTTTGTTTTTGGCTGTCACCATTTGACTATTGGTCGTCACTAGTGTGCTGCATATTGCCAGGCACATTGTGCACATGCTGCATAACGCGTGATGTCATGATGACTGTTAGCCATATATTACAAAAATCATTTGTTGGAAAATATAAATCTTATATAGAAACATAGATTTTGTGTGATGTTCTAGCTTAGTGATTTGTGTTTTTTACCAGGCCTTTTGTTGAACTTGATGATCACTCTTTTGATTCACAGTATCTTGATCTTTGCCACTTAATTCAGTTGAACCAGGACTTTTCCCAATGGTAACAATACTTGGTGGTTTAGTCTACATAAATCAAATAAAATTCACAAAAATGCGTACTGCAGTATAAGGTAATGTATTGGTAGAGCCTTTCTTGGAAAAATTGGGTGAAAGAAAGGAACAAATCCAGGACAGGGTACCAGTGTTATTATTTCAGGGAGGTCAGGAAAGGGAATGATCTGGAGGTAAAATGAGTAAATAAAAGGATGAGCAGAATCCTATTCAGAGTCACAGATACAGATCTGAAACCAGACAGGATAGCTCTAAGATGAAAGGGCCAAAAGTTCAAAATTGTAGTCAGGACAAAAAAGAGGGTCAAAGCTAAGAGCAGCACTAACTGACCCAATATTCTAATCCCTAACTAACACTGATAACACTTAATTTTTTAAATAGTCTGATCCAATAAGTGGATAACTGGTAATTAAAAACAATCATCTTTAAATATAAAACGCATGCCTCTGTCACATGTCACATAGTAACCATAAACAGCTTAAGCTCTGTTGTGTAAAATACATGCAAAATGGTGTCCCCCATAAATAAAACAGACAGCAAGTGCCAATATGATGTCACAGACAAAACAACAAAATGTTAGAACTAGTCCAGATATGAATACTAAAAGCACAAAACAGTACACAGCAATACAGTAAACAGCAGTATATTGAGCAGACTTTAAAAGTCCGATTACAACAACTAGTCCATCAGAGACCATTAACCTAACACACATATGTTTGGGAATGTGGAAGGCAGGCCAGAGTGCTCTTTTATTCTGTGTATTAATATTAATTAAAAATGTTGCCCTACTTATTTGTAATAAGCCTCAAACATTTGTCCATAAAGTGTGTAATAGGGAGGTCCACTTGAACCAGCAAATGTTTTGAAGTTTATTACTTCTTTAGTGCCTGTGTGGTTGCCGAATTTGAATTAAATTGCAGAAAAAATTGTTTCCTCCTACAGTATGTGTGTGAGTCTGTTGGCCGCATGACAAAAGCACAATGTAACCTTTTCTTTGCTGTTGAGTCACGAATCAGCTGTGGTAACTAAGGGAAAAAATCATTTATTATTAATTAACAACACTGAAAAATGCATAAAGAGATGTGATTACTGAGTAATGTAATGCATTTTGAGACATGTGTTCTGATGTTTGTACATGTGGCATAATGCAGCCAGTTCCTTTTATAGCAATTCTCTTTATTCCGGATATATTTGTTTAAACTGTCAGATCACTTTCTTAATCTTATATCATTGGATCATACTAGTTGATTTTATATACGTGTAATAAAAAATGGAATCATTCCTTATATAACAGGCCTCATCTAATTGTAATGATTTTTTTGTCTTCTTATGTAAGTATGCCAAGCTCACATTTTTTTTTCCTAGGCATACATTATTCTGCATTTTACTAGTTTTTGTGACGTGAAATAAATTGAAAAAGCAGGAAATCAGCTCTAAATGTATATTATTAACTGAAAAACATATAATCTGCATGTGTAATAATGTACAATATTGTACACTTTTTCAATATACTGTAACTACTTAAAAGAGAAAAATACAACAGATGTATTCATGAAAGAGGAATTCTGAGGGGTATAAATTAGCAGAGAAATAAGAAGAGCACTTCACTATATAAATGATCTCCTGATGTTGAAGTTCAGTGTCAGAAAGGCAAAATTCAAAATGCAGAACAAGTCAACCCAGTTTGCCATGTCTGATTAGTCCCAGTTTACCATGTCTAATTAGAGTAACAATGTGTTTACATTAGATATATTCCTGCATAGTAATTTATTTTTACTTATTTATATAACACTTTTTTGGGCATCGTGATAATTATTGGAAAGGATGGCTTTTTAAATTGTTTACAGCATATCTTTGGTGTGAGAGCTGTTTGAGTTTAGGTAGATTAATGGGATTCTGTGGACCACACCAAAGGTTTGTTTTCCACAAAAATATTTTCTTTTCCATTCCTCTGTTGTCAACTGGCAAGATTTCAATTATATTATTAGTGGATTAATATTTTAATGATATATTATTGTTAGTTAAATTGAAAGTAACGTATTGTATTTTGTGTTTACTTTAATATTTTTGTTTATGTATGTCAAAGATATATGGGCAGCCCTCTGTGCTAGTGCATCATAGCAGTAAAATTGTACAATATAAAATTAATTTGAAAATAATTTTATATTATGTTTAATAAAGACAGAAGTATGCACCTACGTATTATTCATATATTACTGATTATATTTTGAAGTGCTTTTCTGATTTATAAGTTGATCTAGACCCCTCAAGGTTTCCATTTTGGATAATGTGTTTCATGGCTCCTGTTTTACAGTACCTATATTGAAGATGTTTATCATATTTCTTGCTCTAAATAAATTGTACTTTTTGTGTGTATTAAGAAGAAAATGTGTTTATATAAGTATGGATGTCTAAATTTAGGAATGGGGCTCCAATAAAATTCACTTTTTGACTTATAAAACGTAAGGCTGCTGTTTCAAAATTCTAATGTAGAGCTGACAAGCTTTATTTTTTAGTGCCGCAGTATAAAACATTGATGGGTTTACATAATGGAAGTTTTAATGGTCCAGTCAATATTCTTTGCCTTCTCGCTTGTTCGTTTAGAGTGGTGTAATTCTCACAATGTCAATGATGACCTATATAGCTCTATAATTAGGCTCAAGTTTCAGGACTGTTGTGAACATTTGATATTGCAATTACTGTATAAAGGGCCAGACACTCCTTGGCAAACAGTGACCCAACTTTTTAATACTGTTAACGTTAGTCTGTCAATATTTTGCTGAGACACAGAGTCTCTGCAATTGAATTTATATTCAAATCACATTAGTCCTTTAGTCTGACAATTGCTCTTTGACCTTGGCTGTCTTGTGCATGCAGCATTTTCAGATTCAGTTAGCACACAAGGCTTACAGGACAGATAAGCTGAATGTTATGGTTGTTTGTTTTTTTTTTTTTTGATCATGTAGAAAGGAAACGGCAGGGCAAATTCCAGCCTTTCAAGAAGCTCTTTGGGAGGAGGAAGCAGACAGATTCTGAAGCAGCCCTTATAGTTGCCCAGCTCAGAAACAGTCAGTCCACGAGTGAATTTGACAATGCAGAACTGTCAGAAGATGAGGAAACAAACCAATATTTGAGGTACAACCCTTTTAAAGTTGGCATTTCTGTCTTGAATTGTATCATGTAGCTAGTTTACTTTTGGTGTTGTCGATGACCTGCTGCAAGTTGCAGTTTTTCTGGCTTTATTTTCAATAAACTTTAGTGCAGTATATTGTATAGTTGCCAGTAGTGTAACTGCTCTTGTTGTTTTTTGTTTGTTTTTTTTTTACTTGTATTGATTCTGATGTTTGGAAATATATTTTTCTGTATAATACATGGCCAGACAAACCTCACATGTGAATGCCACAGGGTAGTACTGTGATCTAAGTAGTCTCGACAACCCTGCTATTGGTTCAAAAACAGCTGAAAGTGGAAGAAGTGTCTAAATCCTAGAGGGAAAATTCTCTTGGCTGGCAAAAAGCCAAGGCTATCAGTCACTCCTTCGTCTCTAGGGTCATGTCACAGAGTTGAAAATGGTGGCTGGAAGAGATGTCTCAGGAACTGCAGACAGATGTGGGGAGATTTTGTCACTAAATGAAGTTTGTGAAGATTGTGGTGTTTTTTGCCTCATGAATATCACAAAGTTTCTGTAATATGAAAAATATACACTTGTTTTCAAAACAAAAGATTTATCTATTGACTGATGATCCTTTTTTTCCAATTAACTTCAAATTGAATAATAAGCATAGTATTGGAGGTAAAGCTTCAAACACATTAAGTCTGTGCCACTTCCAGCAGCACTGAGTATGGGGCTGGAGTCAACCCACATCAGGACTTCAGTCTCCTACCAGACACACACACACACAAACATTCTCCAACTAATACTGGACTGGTTTAGAGGTACCAGTTAACCTACTTGCACATATTTGGGATATCACAGGTATGCAGAATTACAAATATTCACACAGACACAGGACGAATGAGCAAAATCCACACAAGCAATGTCCTTGCTTGAAATCTGGGACTGTGAGGCAGTAGCATTAACCACTGTGCTACCATTCTACCCAAAACACAAATCTTGTTTTTCTGTTTTAAATAATGGAAAGAGATAACAGAATTTACTTTCAGATTCTATTGGTGATCTGTCTTTCATTTACTCATGCCAGCCTAGCTCTAATCACATAGATCCGTCATGTGACCTCAGATTCTAAAATATAGACTTTACTCAGTTATGGATTCTGCCTTCTGTTTTGCTGTCCCATGTTGCAGAACTGTATACCTTCCACAATAATTATTCTCACCTCCCTTAAATCTTTTAAAACAGTTTAAAGGATTTTTTTTTATAATTTGGTTTCTCATCATACTGACACGTGGTTCAGGTTGAATGACTATTCATAACTGATGTCTTGGGAATGAAACCCCACATCTGGTTGTAGGGCAGGGCAATATGACAAAAAAATAAAACCTTGGTTTTTAAACATTTATGGATGACTCACAATGTATTTATTTTAAAACAGAAATCTCTTTCAGCTGTTCTCAAGGAGAGAAAAACAACATGAGAAGGCTGAGCTCAATTTGCACGCTGAAGCTACTGCTGCATCTTTCTTAGAAATACACAAAACTTGTATATTTTTATTGTCAATGACAAATGGTGCAAAATAAGAAAACTTATTTTTGTGTAGACGTTACTTTTTTGTTTTTACATTTACAGTTCTCATTCTTCTTCCCTGTGGCCTCCACATTTCTTTCTTATCACTTACACGGACCTTTTCTTAAACTCTGCAGTTTCCTTCACAAGATTTTCTTTTTTTAACATCCCCGCTCTTTCTTATACCTAAGTCATGCCCTTTTTCTTTTCATCAATTTCTTCAAACAAGCAGTGTAGCTTGCAGAGCACACCAGCCAGCTTCTTTTATCTGCTATACCTACAGGACTCCACAGTTATTTGCCTGGAGAGAAGTCACTTCCTCCAAGTGGGCTGTGATAGCCCTCTGGCCTCCCGTTACAGACAGGCTGCTTGTTCTTTCTGCCCACCATAGCCTAGCTACCATTACAGGGTAAGAACACAGGATGGACCATTCTTCCCCCAGCCCCAGACAAGACAAGCTATGCCCCTAATGTGGGCATGCTACTGTGATATATAACGGAGTGTGCCTTTTGCATTTCATGCTAAAGCAGGTCAAAGAATACTGTGGAGCAGTCGTTTTTAGACAAACATTATCTTCTTCCTGTGTTTTCTTGCATTGGTTCCATTCTGCTGTTTCTGTTTTAAGTGCTGTAATAGACTAGCTGTGCTGCCATTTTTAACTGCTATAGTCTTTTTGCAAGTTTGGCATTTTACTTGAATTTGTTTGACATCCGATATTTCACATCTAAACCAATTCCAGGCAACTGATTTATAGCAACAGTCTTTTTCATCTTTCTCTGGAGCAAGCTCATTCATGAGAGAAGCGCCTCCATATTCTTTGCATGAATATTGTAATGCTCTTTTCCAGGTGGCTGAAACAAAACTGCACTGACAAACTTGAACAGGTTTATTTCTATCGACAAAAAACACCCAAAAGAAACAATAACACAATCAGTAACTATTTATGACTCTCCCATCGTAAGGCCATGGGAGACACCGTCATTTCGGTCCTTACTCTTGCTTTTTTTTTTGACCACCAGATTAAACTAAGGTGTTTGATCGACTGTACCATCTGGTTTAAAAAAGTGATTTTCATGTTTGAATAACTCTTTAAACATTAATTTGGTTTCATTGAAATAATCACTCAGCCCTTTCTGTTTGTTTATGTGGAGTTGTCACATTCTCCCTTTGTCATTATGAGATTTTCTACTGTTTACCTCCCATATCCTGAAGATGCGAGTTTTAGTATTCTCAGCTGATGTGTGTGTGTGTGTGTGTGTGTGTGCGAGCCTAGTGATGGACTGCTCTGATCTCGCAACGACCCTGAATGAAATAAAGCAGGATATGAAAATGTTGTGTTGTTTATGGTCATTTGGTGAGTTCAGAAAAATCAATGAATTGCTATTGATTACTTTTCGATTGGTAACTTGGTGGAACAGTGGTTAGAAATGATGCCTCACAGCTCTAGGAACCTTAGATTGAGCTCGTAGCTTGGCCTCTGTCTTAGTGAATTTTGAACATTATGCGCACAACTGTCCAGGTTTTTTGAGCTATGCCAGTTTCTCCAAAGACAGATGTGCTATGTTATTAAGCAGTTCTAATTTGGCTCAGTAAGAGCAAGTGTGAAAATCTGCATAAATGTGCCTTATGATGGTTGCTTATGATTCTTTATTTTTTAACCTGCTAAAAGGCTAAATTTAATTTGAATAAATTATTATTTTAGAAGAAGGATGGATAAGTAAAGAATTAAGATGGATAAAGTACATTAATTGCTAAAGTTGCTGCAAACATTTAATTACGACCTTTAATTGTTTACAGTGCAAGCAAGGTTTGTCTCCTGCTTAAATCTGAACATTCAGAGTGATGGATCCTCACTGACAAATACATGTAGTTAGTGTCAGAGAGTGGGCATTAAAAGTTGGGTGTGCAACTTTTCATTCAGACTGTTGAAAGGTAGGAGCCCGGGTTCTGTGGGTCTCAGCTGCCTCTCAGGCTTTTACAGGCTAATCAACACAGGCATTAACTATGTTTTCTTTTTTTCTATATGAATAGCTTAGAGTTAGGGAAATATGGTGAAATTGAGGTTAAGGGTGGCGGTGAATGAACAGAAGGTATTTCATAGTTAAAAGTCTTCGGTCTGGGAAAATGGGATTAAACAGTCTAAGAAGGAATCAATGTGTGAACACACTGTTTAGAAGTAGAGTTTTAATCATAGGTATTAAAGGAGAAATAACTGATCAGCCTCTATTAATCAAAAGGGCTACCCAGGAAAATGTAGTGAGGAACAGGGCAATATTGAGTGAGTAGCTATGGGTTTAAATCCAGTCATGCATAAAAGTGAAAGCTAATATTTAACTCATATTGTGTAAAATCCACAAGCTATCCAATTTAAAAATATAACTATAAATATGCCATATACATCCCAGGTGATTGGACGTGATATAGTGTAGGTGTTTGTTTCTTTTACTAAACAGCACCAGTTTTGGCTAGAGTACAACTCTAGATTATTATTTCAGTGAAATTACTGTCTGCATAACATTAATAGAGTGCAAAGGAAAACCAAATTTATAACAGACGTCTGGAATGAACCTTTTTATCATTGGCTTGCAGAATAACAAAATATTTTATTTGACAGGTTAACATTCTAGTAAAATTCAAATAGTGGACTGAAAATAATTTATCACATTTTAAAATAGTCTTGTTTAAGATAAACATATTAGGGACATCACAACATCAAACTGATCTGGAGGTGCCTGAGAGGGAAAGGAGTACAGAGATGTATGTGAGGATGGTCCAGAATAAGTATGAGAAAGTGAGGGCTTGGGTTAAAAACAGTGTTGGGGTAACGGACAAGATACCAGTTTCAGTAGGTCTGCACCAGAGATCTTCTTTGAGTTCTTACCTCTTGGTCTGTTTATGGATGTGTTGAGTCAGGGGATAAAGTACCAATTTCCCTGCTGCATGCTTTTTGCTAATAACATTGTATTGTGTAGCACCAGAAAAGAGGAAGTGGAAGAGAAGTTGGGAGAATGGAGAAGAGCTTTAGAAGACAGAGTTTGGGAGGACTGAAGATAAATAGGAAAACTATTTGATTTTTAATGATGATCAAATTCAGAAGTTAGCCTGCAGGGAGAGCAAGTGAAACATTTACATTTTTTCAACAGTATCATAAAGGAAAGCAAATGTAAATGTAGCTCTGTTACATACCCCCCCCATTTTAGTCAGCTTGCTTATCAAAGAAAGGCTTCATATTAACCATACTAATTGTAACACATTTCCTCTTAACACCTTCACCTCACTTTACTCTCTATGTAATTGTCCTCACCAAAAAGTAAATTTTGTCTTTGGCTTTGGGGAGATTTTGAGCCTTCACCCAAACCATGTCCCCATTCACGAACTGTACACATTTATGACAGCTGTTATAATATTTGGCTTGTTTGGCCTTGGACGTTCCCATCCTTCACTTAACCTCCCTGGACAGTTGTTTCTGTAATTGCAAAACTTTGTATGTTTTGTAGCCAGAGAAGGATCCTGTGAGACTAACCTGTCTAATAGTACAGTAAATTGAGGGCCTCTATCAGATACAAAATCAAGTAAATATCTCATTTTATAAGATGTCACTGATCTGTTGAGTCTGACTATCTTTTATAGCAAATACCTCTACTCACTTGCAATAATAGTCCAGTAATGACCAGTAAGAATATGTTTCACTTCTTGCTGATTGGTAATGGTCCCATCAGGTCAACACCTAACGTCTGTCATGATAAAAGAACAGAAAAGTAGGACACACTGATCAGACACTACAAACTAGTCCTTCCATCCAGCTCCACCAGCTAATACTCATTGAAACAGAGTACCCTGCACCTTTTTAAAGTGAGTGCGATCAGTGGAGCCTGTATGGAGGGATAAGGGGACATCGGACCACAGACACTTTGCTGAAACAACCAAGAAGTTCCCCACCATTGGACTTTGGGAAAATGCATCAGGGACTGTTTTATTGCATTTCTTTCTATAACATTTTAAAAGTGAACTCTTGTAACTACAGAATCCATCTTAAAAGTCTTAATGATGGTTTGGATGTATTAAAAGCCCATGTCAGCACACTGAGATCTGTAAAACTTTAAAGTCTGTTCCTTACAAAAAATAAAGCCATTTCTCAATTGCCCACACTACCGCCAAGCACTCACTCCTTTTCTGCAGTGGAGTAATTTAATTCGGTCCAGATACTACACTGGAAGCATATGCTATCAATTTTTCATCACCTTTGAAGTCCTGCTGGGTAAGCTCAACTCCTAAGCCAACATTACTGGTATCAGTATGGACTTGGAATGGTAGGTTTAGTTGTGGTTGTATCAGAATGGTTGGAGACATCATTATGTTCCACAGCTGCTCATCTGCCCTCTGGTATTCCTCATTCCATTCCCAAAGTACGTCTATCTTGAGAATGCAATGAAGTGGGACAGCAATGTCTGCAAAGTGGGGAATAAACCAATAATACCAACCCACCAGGCCTAGGAATCTGAGTAAACTCCTGATGTCATTTGGAGTGGGGTAGTTTAATATGGAGGCTACCTTTTCAGGGACAGCTTCTATGCCTTCGTCATACACCACATGCCTTAAAACTTTTAGCAGTTTTTGGAAACGAAGACATTTCTGAATGTTTACGATTAGGTGAACATGGTGCAATCTACTGAGTGCAGCTTCTGTATCAAGATGTTGCTGCTCAGTATATAGAGAGAAAGCTATGATGTCATCTATGTACACATAGCTACATTTGTCTTTAAAAATCACTTAGCACAGGCACTGAAAGGTTGCTCCGACATGTTTAAGCCCAAAAGGCATTACCATGAGATGGTACAGGCCATCTGGTGTAATTACAGCCGTTTATGAATGCTGTCCTCATCAACACATACTTGCCAGTACCCATTCTGAAAGTCTGGAGAGATAAACACTGTGGTTCCTTGCAGTGACTCCAGTGCCTCATGAATGAAAGACACTGAAAAATCATGCAGTCTTAGCATTCACTCTCCTATAATCCACATAAAACCTACCGGTGAAGCTCATGCTAAAGTGGAAGTGGATGGTTCAATGGTCCCATGTGAGGTTAAATCAGCGTTTAGGATTAATTAGGATTAGGAAGAGAATGATGGCCTCAAGGCATGGATTCACCAGTTTATACATGCGAAAGCAAGAAATCCTGATTATTGGATTTCTCAGTATTTGACAGTGAATAGCATTAGTCTTCAGGAGAAAATGGAAATGGAAGAGAATTTAATATATTGGTAATGTCTTCTTTGTATCTAAACTTTACCACCAGCATTCTTTTCTATTTGATATCTATTTATGGATTTTACAACTCATTTCAGATGTTAGAAACTGTGGTGCAAAGCTGAAAGTGTGTTAATATTTATAAAGTAACCAGAAGAAAACACATTAAAAAAGATACAAAAAGGGTTGAATAATGAGAAATCAAAAGTACAGCAACCAAAACCAAAAGGGGAGACAGATCATAGTCAAAAGGTTAAAAAAAGAAATGTAGACAATGCGAGAGAATCAGGGATGCAAAACAAGGTTTTCAAAATAAAGATTTTTATCCCATCGCATGGTAATCCTCCAATGATACACTTCTAACAATGTAGGGGCATTCCTAGCAGAGGAAGTACAAAATGGTGCTGCCTGGTAAAAAACAAATATGGCAGCAAAAATGGCCCAAATACAGTATGTTACAAAATAAAAAAGTATACACATGATGAAAAAAATGATTTCAAAGATAGATTCCTTGGGTCAGGAAAAACCCCAAATTGAATGTGTTTATATCAAAAAATAATTTAGGAAGATGCACAAAAATTTTAGAAAGAGAACAATTCCCAACAGATACAATCATGGAAATAATATGTAATGAAAGCTTGGCAAATTCTTTTGCGTTGTTGAGATACATGTATGTATATAACAGACAATATTAAAAATATGCACAGTAGATGACAAGGTTTTAATAGAAGGAAGGTTTTGGCAAGAATGGCTCAAATGTCAGTCATTGAAAGAGAAAGGTAGCAGTTGGCAGATTTTAAGGTGCTCTGGGTGTATATGATCTGCTTCTTTTGTTTGATTTGTATTGATTTATTTGTTTGCATTTACATTTAATTGCTTATGAGATACTTTTATTCAAAGCGACTTACAAAAGTGATCAGCATAATCGAGTGAAAATCAGTCTGGGGGACTATTTGGGGAAAAGGCGTTACAGTATAAGTCACTATTCAAGGTTGTAATTTGCTTTTCTGGTTAAAGATCTTGAACTACTTTTTCTCAGCTGTGATTTTTGACTTTCAGTTTTTAGGTTTTCCCCGGTTACAATCTTTCATTGACTTTTGACTACATTTCATCTTCTGGGGAATCATGCATAATGCTGTGCATAAAACTCACTAAAACATGGCGCACAAAAGTGGAAATGTACGTACGCACAAAAAAAATCAGATGCACAAAACTGTGTGTAAGCCAACTTCACTTTAGCTCCATAAATCCTGGTCAGCGTGAAAAATAACGCACGTGCATGCGCCTGCGGACCCACCTCTAATTTTGCATGTTTGAATATGTAAATCAATATAAATATTACTGTCCCCATTCAGTGTTTGGTTAAAAGACAATGGAAAAAGCATGTGAAAAAAAGAATTTTAACAAATGTGAATTAGGGGCAAGGAAAAACATTATTTTTTGGCTTATGCAGTGGTATAAACAACAAAAGGAAAGTGATCGAGTGACACAGAGTGGCGGAGACACTCAAAAGTTCAAGTTCAGGAAATCGTACAGTGCCCAATACAAAAAAGAAGTGGTTAGATATCAAAGTCGCCATGAAAAAACCAATTGTAGCCCACCATCCGAGTGTCATATGGAAGTGTATTAGGGCACAGAGAAAAGAAAAAAATAGGGACACAGTGAAAAAAAACGGTTGAAATGTCCACTTTAATCTCATAGTTTATTTTGCCATTAAAGTAGAATGTTGTAAACTTAATCTTAAAATCATTGTTAAATTAATTACAGTTTTTCAGATCTCATCGTGACCAAATTAGCATGTTAAATGCTTCATATTGTATGTGTTCCTTTATATGCTGTACTAGGGGACTTCGTCCCCGGCTTGCTTTGCTCGCCAACCCCCCGGCCTGCGTTATGCGCCAGCCACTTCGCATCGGTGCCGCTCGCGTATGTGGATTTCACTTTCACCAAACAACAAATCTTTTAATTCACGCAGATAGGCCTCTTCATTGGGAAGAAACTGCTACTTTTCCCTGATGGCAACATGAATTAGATGAACTACAAATCTCTGACTGAAAGTTTAAAGCCAAACAATATCTACATGCTTATGTCATATCACCTACTGTATGTCCATACACTCGACCCTTGATATACGACTGGCCTGACATGCGAACAACTTGATTTACAACCGAAATTTTTTTTTGATTTACGACCAACATCTTGCGTTATGACCCGAATGCGGTCACGTGTATCCGCTTGTGCGATTGTAAACAAACAGCCAAGAGCGTTCGTAAGCGTCAGTCGAAGCCCAGATACATGTGTTTGTGGACATAATTTCGGTCAGTGCATTGATTCA
This sequence comes from Polypterus bichir lapradei, assembly GCA_026402145.1. NCBI lineage: Eukaryota > Metazoa > Chordata > Cladistia > Polypteriformes > Polypteridae > Polypterus > Polypterus bichir. The sequence goes on along the minus strand of JANRMT010062821.1, from coordinate 30,004,334 downwards.
TCTATACATATAATTCACTAAGACCATGGCAAGCAAGACACATAATTGCTAAGGAAGGAAGAGAAGGTAACAAAGGTAAAGAAAGCGATTGTTAGCTAGCGGGCTGGCGCGGCACATGATGATGTCATCAGGCTGAGTCAGCACCGGCTTGCTTTGGAGTATATTATTACAGCAGTTCACAACATGACCAGCTTTGAACTGAGTGCTCGACTACTGTCATTATTAACTTGAGAAACAGCGATCACAATCGAAACGAAGAAGGAAATTGTGTGGAAATATGAGAGTGGTGTTCATGTGACCGATCTCACTAATATGTACAGCATGTTTGAAATCCACCATCTCGACAATTTTACAAAGAAAAGATTTGCATAAGGAGGCTCCTTCTGGGAGACTTATCTAACTGTAAAATGATTTTGATAAATGTTTATGCACCTAATGTTGATGATAAGGAATTTATACAAAATTTATTTGCATCCATTCCCAATCTGAACACTCATAAAGTTATAATGGCTGGGGACTTTATTTGTGTTCTAAATCCACTTTTAGATAGGACTTCCTCCACAGGGGGAACGGCATCTAACACCGCAAAGATAATTACAAAGTTTATAAATGATCACAACTTATCAGACCCCTGGAGGTTTTTAAACCCAAATTCAAGAACATATTCTTTCTACTCACCAGAACATCATTGCTACTCAAGGATTGATTACTTCTTTATAGACAATAACTTCTTGCCTATGATTAAATCTTGCAAATATGATGCTATTGTTATTTCTGACCATGCACCTATGATCTTGGAGCTAAAATTACTAAGCCCCATACACTCACCCTGCAGATGGCGCCTCAACCCGCTTCTATTAGCTGACGAGAATTGTACGGAATTTATATCCAAACAAATCAAATTCTTTCTAGAGACAAATACTTCACCCGAGATCTCTGCAGGAATACTCTTGGAAACTCTTAAGGCCTTCTTAAGAGGACAGATTATCTCATATCTTTCTCACAGAAATAAATCCGAAGCCAAGAAAGTAGCAGAGACAAAAAGCGAAGTTACTAAAATAGATGAAGAACACGGCAGATTACCAAGCGAGACTCTACATAGGAGGAGGCAGGCTCTACATTCGGAATTAAACCTCTTGACAACTAAAGAAATTGAACAACTAATCTATAAATCCAGACATCATTATTATGAACATGGAGAGAAAGCTAATAAGCTTTTAGCTCAACAAATTCACAAGCAAGAAGTGCGCAACGCAATCTCGGTAATCACCAACACGAACGGAGATAAAATCACCGAACACAAAAATATAATGCACACTTTCAGAGACTACTATAAATCCCTATATACTACTGAGTTTAAAGAAGACAATACACAATCTAATGCATTTCTGGATACATTACAGATACCACAAATAGACGCTTTTAGTGCAGAGGAACTTGATTAACCTCTGGCGTTATCAGAATTACTAGATGCTATAAAGTCGCTCCAAGGCAGGAAAGCAGCAGGCCCTGATGGCTACCCTGCAGAATTTTACAAGAAATTCTCCGCTCAGCTAGCTCCCCTCCTATTAGCAACATTTACAGAAGCCAGAGATAACCAATATCTTCCTCAAACCTTTCGCCAAGCACTAATCACTGTTTTTCCAAAACAAAATAAGGACTTATTACAATGTGCATCATACAGACCAATTTCACTTTTAAATAACGACGTTAAAATACTCTCTAAAATCATAGCTAGAAGGATGGAGAAAGTGCTCTTGTGCTAATATCACAAGACCAAACTGGATTTATTAGGGGCCGACACTTATCTTCAAATCTTCGACGCCTGTTTAATGTAATATACTCACCAACTAAATCAAACACCCCAGAAATATTATTATCATTGGATGCAGAAAAAGCATTCGACATGATTGAATGGAAATACCTTTTTACTATATTGGAGAAGTTTGGGTTTGGCCCGAACATTTGTGCATGGATTAAATTACTGTATACTAACCCAGAAGCTTCAGTTTGCATCAACAACATTTGCTCAGACTACTTTAAACTAGAACGTGGCACTAGACAAGGATGCCCCTTGTCACCGCTGCTGTTTGCGATTGCCATTGAACCACTGGCAATACATTGTCGAAATACTGATCAGATAAAGGGGATTAGCAGAGAAGGACTGGAACAGAAAATCTCATTATATGCAGATGATATGGTATTGTATATATCGGACCCACAAAATTCTGTGCCTGCAGTCTTAACAGCACTCACAGAATTTCAAAAGATCTCTGGTCTCAGAATTAATCTGAATAAAAGTGTACTCTTCCCAGTGAATTCTCAAGCATTTAATATTAGATTAGATACCCTACCTTTTATCATTGCAGAACAGTTTAAATACCTAGGGGTAAACATCACAAGTAAACATAAAGCTCTATATCAACAAAATTTCACCGTCTGCATGGAAAAAATTAAGCAAGACTTGCATAGATGGTCAACCCTTCATCTCACACTAGCTGGAAGAATTAACACTGTTAAGATGAATATCTTCCTAAGCTCCTTTTTTTATTTCAAAACATTCCAGTATACATTAATAAATCATTCTTTAGGCAGTTAGATTCAACAATAACCTCATTTATTTGGAATTCAAAACATCCACGCATCAAAAGAGCGACCCTACAAAGACAAAAGGCAGAAGGCGGCATGGCTCTACCTAACTTCCAGTTTTATTACTGGGCAGCAAATATACAGGCTATAAGAACCTGGACACAAATAGAAGAACATAAGCAGGCTTGGACCGCAATAGAAGTAAAATCCTGCAGAACTTCTTTGTATTCCTTCCTCTGTGCTCCAATAAATACACGTTATCGGCAATATACAAAAAAACCAATTGTGCTCCACTCACTTAGAACCTGGAACCGATGTAGAAAGCATTTTAAGACAGAGAAGCTTCTATCTGTGGCACCTCTGCAAGAGAACCACCTCTTTCAACCTTCACACACATATGCAGTTTTTAATATTTGGAAAAAATTTGGAATTAACTTGCTTAGAGATCTTTATATAGACAACGCCTTTGCATCCTATGAACAATTACATTCCAAATTTAACATTCCAGCTACACATTTCTTTCACTATCTTCAAATCAGGAACTTTGTTAAACAGAACCTTCCAGATTTTCCTCATCTTGCACCCTCATCCATGCTGTAAAAAATATTGCTCAATCACAAGGACTTAGACTCCATCTCTACAATATATTAAATTATTTTACAATCCCTCCCTTTCAAAGATCCAAGAGGACACTGGGAAAAAGATCTCTCAATTAATATATCAGAAAAGGAGTGGAAAGTAGCAATGCAGAGAATTCACTCGAGCTCCATATGCGCAAAGCATACAATTATACAACTTAAAATTATATATCGAGCACATCTGTCTTGACTAAAACTCTCCAAAATGTTTCCAGGGCATGATCCAACCTGCAAACGTTGCAACCAAGTCCCAGCCTCACTGGGTCACATGTTCTGGGCCTGCACCAAATTAACATTATTCTGGACAAAAATTTTTAATTACCTCTCAGACAGCCTTGGACTCACAATCCCTCCTAACCCATTAACAGCTGTGTTTGGTGTTCTTCCAGATGGGCTTAAAGTGGAGAAGGACAAACAAACTGTGATTGCATTCACTACACTTTTGGCATGCAGACTTATCCTGATAAACTGGAAGAACCCAAACTCTCCTCTTTTAAGTCAATGGGAAACCGTTGTGTTATATTATTTGAAATTGGAAAAAATCAAATACTCAGTTAGTACAGACTTTTTTCAAAACATGGCAGGATCTAATCAGTAATATTTTAAAATAAGTTCATGAAGCACAGAGAATTTATTAATTTAGGTATGTTTACAAGCCTTAAATTTTACGCCGTTTGGCTTGCTCTCTCTCTCAGGGGTGGGGATCGATCTGTTCTTAACTCAATTTTTCTTTTTGTAAAAAATTGATTGCTTTGTATGGATTGCAATAAAATTAATAAAAAAAAATAAAAAAATAAAAAAAGAAGGTATCCTTCTAAACAATAAACACCTTCCGTTTCATTCTCCTTCTCCTCCCTTCCTGCAGCCCAAAGATGTCAAATTAAATGGTGAGTACAGTATGAAATTGTTGTTTCTGGTAGGCTTGGCACTTTTTATAACTTTTTGGTTAGTACATTAGAAAAATTATTGGTGTTTTGGTAAATTATGCACATTATACAACCCTTTTTTATTATGAAAAGGTTAAGTAAGTGTTACTGTGGGAGGTTCGGAGCGCATTATGAGTATTTCCATTATTTCTTATGTGAAAAATAGTGTTGCCTTACAACCAACTTGAGTTACAACCAGCCCTTGCAAATGAATTAAGTTCGTAAGTCAAAGGTCCGCTGTATATTCAATCTCTTTTCGCTGTTCCGTTATTTCACCGAGTAATACTTTCCGTTTGTTAGTGCTAATGCGATCTTTACTAACAGTTTTCTGAGACTTTTAAATTTTAGTACTTTCATAATCTCTATCCTGCTCTGTATGTGTATCACACCATTGTTTTTGAACCTCTCTACGACGTTCTACTTTGTCTTCTACTCTTTGTGTTTTGTTTCCGACCCCACTTAGAGCTGAGAGCGCAGGAACTGTGTCTGACAATAGCATTCACACTAATGAGAAGTGAGTGGACCATGGGTGTGCCAGCCACTTCGCATCTCTGCCCCTCACTTATGTGGATTTTACTTTCCCCAAACAACAGTTCTTTTAATTCTCGCGAATACACCTCTTCATTGGAAAGAAACACTACTTTTCCCTGTTGGCAATACAAATTAGACAATCTACAAGTCCCCGACTTAAAGTTTAAAGCCAAGCAATAACTACATACTTCTGTCATATCACCTATGTCCATATATTTGATCTCTTGAGGCCCGTGGTCTCTACACTTGTCTTGTGCTAGATTATTCCTCCTAGCACAATAGGGTGTGGGTATTTACGGAAAGAAAGCCAGGAAATTCTATATAAGTGCAATGTCGAACTCTAAATGAAATTGACTTTTAACAAAATATACTGCAAAAATATTATTTGTAAATGACAAATATAAAATCTCACTTCATTGTGTGGTAATAAGTATATAACTGTGTCTCAGTCAATTAGAAGATATGATGTTAAAACATATGATTTTTCACAAATGAAAATAGACCATCTCATTCAACAAGATTGTTTGCTTATGTATGCATTAGAGTCTGCCCTTGACATACTTTCAGCTAAACTTGTTGCACTGAAAATTGGAAAGGTTGTCTTTTTCCACTCAAGCTAAGCCATAGGACAAAGGCAATGAAAACCAGACAATATTCCAGTTATATTAAGTGTAGTTATATTAAACGCATTTCAGGGGAAAAAAGCAAAAAGGGAGTAACAGCCATTAATATGAAGGTAACAAAAGTCTCAATATGAGCAAGTAACATTTTCCAAAGAGTAAGTAAAGAACATAAACTAGTGTGGACAATGATTTGCCTCAGTAATGGAAAAATTAATGGTAACGTACTCTAGACAAGATTACAAAGAAAAGATGAAGAGGGCAACTGACAGTAAATGAATGTGAAAGGAGAAATCTTATGCTAACTCTATATTCACTCTTCACTATATGCAAGTGAAGAACAATAGACATAGAGAGAAGGTGAAAGCAAATACCTTGAACAGGCCTTTGGGCAGAAGCAATAATGATAAGGTGGTAAAATATATATTGAATGTTCATATGGGCAATAAATGAAACATAATAAAGCAGTCGGTCCATTTCATTTTTTATTGCCTTTTTCATAGTAAGCAGCTTCCAAAGTGCGTTTGGGAGCACAGAAAGAGATTATGCAATCTTAGAAAAGCTGATCATAAAGATTGTAATCTTATGAAACTGGAAACTGAAATTGAAATTCAGCCTGTCAGTTTTTATTCTGACTGAAAATGTTATGAATAAATGTTTGAATAAAGCCCTCTAATTTGTGGTTAATTTGCTTCTATTGTATAAACTGAAGCGACAGAGCATTGAAATTACTAGTGGCATTCATATTCAAATGCATTTCTTGCTTTGGAGCTACAGTTCTGAAATAAGTAGCACTTATTTTTGTATACATATTGTCTTATGAAACATTTCAGGGTCTTATTGGATTTCCAGATAATCTCTGCACTGTCATCAGCTGTCAGGCCTCCTGTAAGCGCTGGAACATACTGTAGTGTACGTCAAGGTTATCTTTTTTTAAAGAGTCATCCATATTCTCCCCCTGCTTCATTCATATCACAGTCATTAGGGGGCTACGGTCTGTCTCTGTATCATCTGGGTCAAGGCAAGAACCTGTCCCACATGAGGTCCTCTTAATGGAGCACACCCCATTCATCCATACAGTGCCAATTTAGAGTTTACCCCCATCTAATGAATTTAAAGTATGAGAAATTTATATAAATATGAAATATTTACTAAAACATTTTTGTGCAGGGCGGCACGGTGGCGCAGTGGTAGCGCTGCTGCCTCGCAGTTAGGAGACCTGGGTTCGCTTCCCGGGTCCTCCCTGCGTGGAGTTTGCATGTTCTCCCCGTGTCTGCGTGGGTTTCCTCCGGGAGCTCCGGTTTCCTCCCACAGTCCAAAGACATGCAGGTTAGGTGGATTGGCGATTCTAAATTGGCCGTAGTGTGTGCTTGGTGTGTGGGTGTGTTTGTGTGTGTCCTGCGGTGGGTTGGCACCCTGCCCAGGATTGGTTCCTGCCTTGTGCCCTGTGTTGGCTGGGATTGGCTCCAGCAGACCCCCGTGACCCTGTTCGGATTCAGCGGGTTGGATAATGGATGGATGGATGGATTTTTGTGCAAAACCAGCTCTTCTGTTAAAATATATAGAGACTTAAGAACTTGTTAACTTAAGAGTCTAAGCTTTGATATCTTTTAGAGACGTTTTGTATTACAGGTTAATGAATATATTTCAAATTATTTTTAACAATTAATTTATTCAGCATCTGTCTGATTTTAGCCAGGCAATGTAGCTTAGTGATTGAGACACTAGAATTTAAACCGCAAGGTTACTAGTTCAGTCACCGCCTTGACTCACTGTGTGATTCACAGCAAGTGGTTTAATCTGTGGGAAATATTGTAGTGTCCTTATGGACTGTAGAGTGCAAGGATATAATGGCTGTGTAGCTCATGAGAAAAAAGAAAATCAGTATATTTTGCCCAGGTTCAGAATCATAGAGTGAACAACTGCTGCTTCTGCCCTCTGTAGGAGATACTTAACCCCAAAATTGAGAAAAAAAACAGGTACAAACAGTGTATTCCTCATTGAGGTAAGTGCTCAGTCAGGTAAACATGATTTGTTTTTCAACCACTGGGCCAGCTGCATTAGCATTTGTAGGTTTGTTAGGACTGGTCAATTATTATACTTTACGTGCTGTCTGTGCTTTATATTTTATTGTGTATCTGATCACGTGTTAATTCACTGATAGACTGTATGTTGTGTGCTTTTTCTGCTCACTGTTATTGATATGATCTGTAATCTTCTGTATTTCACATTAGTATGTGTTATAGAAATAAAACCTCTTCTTAGATATAATGGCTCATAAAAAAGTATTGATGGTCATTTTATTTATCTGTCTTTGTAAATGTATACAGCATGCAAAACCTTATTTATAAAATAATTGCCCCTTTGGACTCAAAGCTGACTGGCGATAAGAGCAAGGACCACTTAATTTGCTTTTTTTTCTGGGCTGGCTTGATCAAGTTGGGCATCATTGTTAAACAGAGTATCTATGAAGGGGACACTAATTATCCAACCAAGCTGAGCTGAAATAAGTTGCTTTTCATTCTTTTTGACTTTGCTTCCAATGTGTTACAATCCAAAAATGATGAGATCACATTTGCAGTAATGTAGAAAATCAGATGGTGAGAGAGTAGTGTACTGTTTAGGGATATTCTATTATTCACTCTCTTAATTCAGTTTGGCACACGGCAAGAAAAGTTTCAGTTGACATCATTAAACAAATGTAAGTTATATGGTAAAATAATTTAAAAAAAAGTGAAAGATAATTGTTGAGAGTTCCTGTACAAAGTTTTTTGACTCTAGATCAGTTCAGTTGTAATTTAGTTAAAACGTAACACAGAACTCTCTTAACTCTAGCAGAAAATTCCATTTGTGTTTTTATTATGGAAAATACATTATATGACCATTAGTTTGTGAACATCTGACCATTACACCTGTATAAGATTGTTGGCCATCCCATCCCCAAACAATACAGGGTGGTCCAGAACTAATTATGCAGATCCAGTTCGTCTGGATAACTTGGGGACGATTCCAGTTCAGCGCGAAGACGATTATTCATGTCATCAGTTCACACACTTCTCGATGGTCCATGATTTTTCAGGTGATTTTCTATGTAATAAACTTAATAAGTTATAATGTAATGAAAATTGCATAATTAGATCTGGACCACCTATAGGTATTAATATAGAGCTAACATTAAACCGTCCACTTTTCTGGGAAGACTTTCCAAAAGATATTGGAGTGTGTCTGTGGGAATGTGTGCCCATTCAGTCAAAAGAATATTTGCGAGGTCAGGTACTAATTTTGGATGAGAAGACCTGGCTCAAAATCTTTGTTCCATTTCATCCCAAAGGTGTTCAGTATGGTTGAAGTCATTGCTGTGTGCACACTACTTGAGTTATTCAACACCAGACTTCTCAAGCCATGTCTTTGTGAACATGGCTTTCTGCCTAGGGGCATCATCGTGCTGGAACAGAAAAGTGCTGTACCCATACTGTTGCCACAAAGTTGGAAGTATAAAATTGTCTCAGTTGTCTCATTGTAGCATTAACGGTGCCCGTCACTGGAACCAAGGGGCATAGCCCAAACTCTGAAGAGCAGCCCCAGACCATTATTCCTCCTCTGACCAAAATTTACAGTAGGCACTGTGAAGACCAGAGGTAGCATTCTCCTGGCACCTGCCATGCCCAGATTTGTCCATCGGACTGCCAGATAGTGAAGTGTGATTCTTCACTCCAAAGACAGCTTTTCCACTTCCCTTGAGTCCAATGACAGTGAGCTTTATACCTGTCCAGCCGATGCCTGGCATTACATGTAGTAGCTTGAGTGCAGCTGCTTGGCTATTGACATCCATTTCATGGAGCTCCCAATGCACCATCATTGTGCTGATGATGCTTCCAGAGGGAGAATGGAACTCTGTTTTGAGTGATGAAACTGAGAAAAAGGCGACTTTTATTCTTTATGTGCATCAACACTTGCTGGCTCTGCTTTGTGTGTAAGTTTGTATGGTCCACTTCTTTGAGGCCTGAGCTGTTACAGTACTATTCTTAGATGCTTCCTCTTCACAATAATAGCACTTACAATTGACCGGGGCAGGTCTAAGAGAGCACAAATTTCACATACTGACTTGTGAGTGCCATGTTTATGCATTTAAAGTCACTGAGCTCTTCAATATGACCCATTCTATTGGTAATGCTTATCAATGGAGATTGTATGGCTATGTGCTATTATGTGATTTTATGCATCGGTTAACAATGAGTGCTTCTGAAACTCTTGAACTCAATAATTTGGAGGGTCATCCACATACTTTTGGTTATATAGTGCACTTACATACTTTAAATTTCATGTATTCTGTTTGTAGTGCATTAAAATGTCAGTGTGATTTATATTTGCTGGTAAAAAATACTTTTTATGTTGTTTTCTCACTATTAGTCCATGATTTTTAGTTTGCAATAGAACATATTTCCTTGGTAGAGCATATTCATTTTTGTTTTCTTTTTTTTGTGTTTATATGATTCTTTCCAGAATATAGGGATAGGGCTTTGAGGGGTCTGAATCATCTCTGTGTTATTCAGACAGAAGCTTTGACATCTGACTTCCTTTGGACAATTAATCATTTCTCTGTTCGTATGTAAAGTCTGGCACTCCTAATCTTCTAAAACCAGTTGTAATTTACCATGTACTGTTGCTAGAAATGAGATGCTTCCCGAATGAAAAGGCCCCTGAAATCACTGTTTTTTTAGGTGTCAGAAGGGACATTTATCCAGGCTATTGAGGCACGCCATGTAGTTTCAGAGTAAAGTGATGTGGAACAAAATGTTTCAAACAATGGATGTTAAAACACAAGTCAGGCTAAATAGAAGAAAAACAAACATAAAAGCAAAAGGTGTAGATAGTATTTGCTGGAAAATCTGTCTTTTATTTATGTATTTTTACAGAGCTCAGTTATGCATAAAAGTAAGGTGTGTACTGAAAAATAAGGATGATACCCAGTTTTCTTCTTTCTATAATGTATACTTCGTGAGTGTTTACGTGTGCCCAACCTCCTGAACTATGGTTAAGTAGACTTGTAGGTTTTTCTATGCCATGTAAAAGAAGTGAAAGGTAATTATTTAGAGAACATAAAGTATTTGTCTCAGTAAAGTACAGGAATTTGCTCTGTGGCAAGCACCACTCCTGAGATCTTTGGGTTGCAAATCATTATGGGTAATAGTAAGAGGACCTATCAGCCCACTGTGAATGGCAAAGCTTCTAAGCTGTACGCAATATTCTTCTGCATGCGCAATGTCAGGCTAAACTCTCTCTCCAATACACACACCTCACAGCTGAATGGCTACAGTATTGAAGTACAGAAAAATTCTTCTGTAAGATAATTAGAGGTCATGTGGTAAGTGACATGGTGGGTGCCTTCTCCACTTACATGTCTTTCAAACATTACACCACTGTCTTCTTACTCGCTTGTCATTCTTTCTACCACATTTCTCACCAACTATGGAAAAGCCTAGTATGTCACATCTTCTTGGTCAGTGGAGTTGCTAGGTTTTTGTCCTGCAGTATGTAAAATACTGTGTACATATTAGCTTCTTCCATCTTGCTATGACCAGAATGAAGAAATATTTGGTTGTCACCACTACCTTGTAACATCAGGAAAGACCTAGTAACTCCAAAAACTAAAAAAAATCAATTTTGAAAAAAATGGCAGTTACTAGGTTTTTCCATTGCACGTGATACTTCTCTTCCTTGCGTAATGTCTTTAGTTAAACCTTCACTAGCTAAATTGTTTAATTGGGATTGCTTATAAAATTGCAAGACTGCTACGGCACAGTCCCTTTTGTGGCCCATTAGAACTACTGTACCCCAGATTCCATTGTTTGTTTTCAAAGACAGGCACCGGTACATATTTTTGACCACACTGCAGTCTTCACAGATCAGCAGGGTCCCTGTTTTCTTGGTGTGGGGCTTTTTCTTGGTATCGCAGCAGTTCCATGTATCCTGTCTATTTACCTGGTGGTTTCATAATGTTTGCTTCTAAGGTGTGTTCTGCAGGTAATTGTGTACCACCCTTAATTTGCCCAGTCTCTCTTTCTCTTGAACTGAGATTTGTCCTCTACATATTTCTTTAAATGATTCTTCCCCTATCCTTGCACCTTTTGTTGCTATAGGCAATGTGTATATAGGGAATATTTTTGCATGATCTTTATTATTATTACAGTCATGATGTGGCTAATGTGGGTTATGTGGAACTAAAGGGATCATCCCAGTCTTGTGGATGGAAAACTGGATGCACAGCATTATGATACCAGAAACTGTGTGGTTAGTAAACTATATGTTGTAAATGTAATTGTGCTCAGGTCCTGTAGCAACAGATATTAAATGATGTTCCTGGATTGCAAGCCAGTCTTAACCTGCCCTGATAGGTATGCCAGAAGGAGATGTAGGCAAGGGAGTCTGTCAGACTGTTCTAGGGATTTGGGAGTAATGAATGGAAAGACATTGGGGAATTCAGGAAAAAAGATTATACTTTATCCATCACTGTACCTGTGACCCTGTTAATAAAAATGAGCCAGCAGTCTGGTAGGAATACCTAGGGCAGTCAGAGAAGTTTTTGGCAGACGAACCCTGAGGTTTTATAGGAATAGTTATGGCTCCTTTGTATTTCAGAGGAGACCAAATGCAACTTTGGAAATACTTCAGGCAACAGACTAAAAAGAGGCCAGTGGCCATTGCTGCAGTGAAATTAGAGACAGGTCAAGAGAGGACAAGAGTTCGGCTGTCAGAAGAAAGTATGGTGCAAGAAGGAAGAAAAGTAAAAGGAGTTGTCAGGGAGAGGACTGAATATTTGCTTTTATTTTTTTTATTTTTTTGCCTACAAAGCTCTCTACTCTTCTATATTACCAATTTTAGTTGTAACAAGTCCTTTCTTTTCCTTATAGCTTGATTTCCTTTATGTTCTTTTAGGTTTGTTCATCACACTGCCAAAACACTTAAAACCAGAATTATAAAATACCCATATTGTATATAAATGCACTAGAATTTGTATTTTATTTTTGTCACGATTGTAAGGCAGCCTGGGTCTTTTAATGTATTTTTCCTTTACTTTGTACTTAATCAAACAGGAATTTCACAAGACCCAAGGACTAAACAGAAAAGTCAACGTTGATACTCTTACCCATCCAGCAAGCCATCTATTTCGTGCATCTGCTTTTTCTGTTCTGGGTTGTAACAAAATGAGTTTAGTTTCTGTTATTGTCTTGATTGTGAGGTATATTTAAGCAGGACTGATATCTTACTAGGTGCAAATAAAAATGAATTCAGATACAGTGATCATCCCAGATCTTTGTTTGCTTAGCAACACTTTGCTAGGAGATGAGATGTAACTGATTGTGCTGCTTAGTAACATTGCAGTGTTTGCATAACTTGTAAAGATTGAATCTTTCAAGGACAATAAAGTAGGCACTTTGTGATTAGCAAATATGCACCTAAGGTGATGAAAATAACATGAAATGTGGTTTATGTAATTGTATTTTTTACACTATGAATTAATTATCAGTACAACACATAGACAGATGTCACCTTTAGAATCATGACCTTCTGTTCTTTGTAAAAACAGCTTATGGAAAGAAGGCCAGGGCATGTTTCTTGTTCTTATGAATGAAATGACATAATTGAGGCCAAAAGTAGCCTGATTATATTTGATTTTGTGACTTTGCGGGATACACATCTGCTCTGATTAGTGATGGGTTGGGAAGGTGGAAAGGCTTAGGGTGGAAGGGAACATTCATCTTTGTTTGTACCGGATTGGAGTGAAGTTTGTTTAAAGAAGTCATCTTTGTACTGTAGAGGGTTCAAAAATTAGATTGAGACATTTGAAATATTCACAAGCGGAAGTATGAAGAGTGTGCAAGCTAACAATTATTAAACAACTTATTGAACAATTGTTTTAAACAGAGTCTGAATTATACAGAAATCATGTAAGAGAACAGCACCTCTGGTTACAGGGAGATCACAAATTCTTTTTCCCATAAAATACGAAAAATGTGATCTATTTGCTTAAAATTTTAACCCTATTTGTATACTCTAATTGTCATCTAAAAATAGCTCAGGAATGCCCTTACTTTGTTTATTTATTGGAATCACACAAGGTGTGCAGTCAATTTATTATTTTTTATACTGTAATTGATAATTTGCACAACTGCACATCTTGCCAGGAATACTTTAGAAGTTTTGCATTTTACCGTAGTTAGTGACTATTATGCATAACTGTTTAACTATTTATGAGAAGTACAATTTTCTTATAAAAACAATTACTTTACGGCCCAGTGCAAAGATAAACATAAGACATTCTGTCACAATAGTCCTAAAATCTGAAACTGTATTGAAGTAATAAAAATCTCCTTCAGTGTATATGAGTTAACTTATTTAAAGCAGCAGCATTTTTGATAAGTCACCTTTCCTCTTTGGCCTTTTTTTCCTATGTGAAAAAATTACTGTAAACAAACTGACTTCTCTGGGCAATGTGCTGCAGTGGCCTAGGCAGTGGGCCTTAAACCCTTAGGCTGCCTTGTCATTTTGTGTGGCCCTGAGCAAGTCAGTTAACCTGCTTATGCTCCAGTTGTAGAAAACAAATAAAAACAAATGCACTGTATCTCTGTAACTGTAAAATAAGTGCTTCATTATCAAAATGTTTTGTATAAAATAAAGACAGGTTGGTTGTTTTCCTCATCCATCTATCAATTTTTTTGGAGTGCTGAGCTGTTTCACTTCAGATTTGCCTTTACATCATTGTAATAAAGGAGAAAACATATATTTAAATCCATGGGGCAGCAAGAAGCTTTTTTTACTTCTCCCTTTTTTGTCAGATTTGTGAACTGTTATGGCTGCCCTGGAGGAAAAGGTGGCACCGTTCCAGGCAAACCCCTGTATTGTGCACAGAGAGAGATCGCCAGGGTCACTTACCTGTGGGCTGTGGGAGGATTCCAATGCCCTAATGCAGTAGACGGGGCAGCGTGCTGTAAATATGGCGTCATCCTTTGGATGAGACGTAAAACCGAGGTCGTGACTCTCAGTGGTCGCTAAAGGTCCCTGGGAACCCTTCGTAAAGATCAGGGTGTATCCAAATTTCCAGGTTAATTTGACCATCATGGCCTTGTCCATTCTGGCCCTTTAATTATCCCCTGTCTCTAATTGGCTAATGCGTGGTAAGCATACTCGTGCAAAAATGGCTCTCATTGCATCTTCCGAGCGTGTGCTACACATTGGTGGTGGTTGAAGTGGTTCCCCACTGTCTATGTAAAGCACTTTAAGTTTGAACAAACTGCTATGTAAATGAAATGTATTATTATACACCAGGGTCTGTTATAATATCATGGACAATCAACGCAGTACGTCCAGGTGCCTCATCCACTATGTTGGGGACAGACAAGATAGCGCCCTCGAGATCTTGTCGTTGTTCAAATGTTAACTTGGGACCAAAATTTAAATGGGCACATGACGTGAAGAGAGAACGAGGTTGTCCAGAGACAGGATCAAGATCCCTGTCTTTCCATGGCTTCGACGATTAGGTTGTTTCACCAAATAGTCCACGAGCCCTTTTCTCTCTTTTATTTCATACGGGCCCTGCCAATGTGCTAATAATTTTATAATAATTGATGTCAATATGCTAATAATTATTCTCTCTAAAGTTTTATCGGAGCCTAAATGGGCTCCCAGAAGGTGAGCATGTGCTAATTCACACACTTGTCGCCGATAAGTGTGTGGTATTAGCAACGATGCTCGCACTTCACCCCCGTGCTCTGCCACTCTATATAACAAATCATTTTTGAGTACAAAGAACGGCATCGGTGGCATGGGATCTAGGGTTGTATAACCCTCGGTGGATACAATAGCATTCCTAGCAAATTTTAAGGAATCATCATTCCATTGTTCTCTTTTAAATGAAGAAGGAGTTAATCTCCTTGAACCGTCACCTTATTGTGGTGGAGGGGTTTGCGTGTCCCAATGATCCTAGGAGCTATGTTGTCCGGGGCTTAATGCCCCTGGTAGGGCCACCCAAGGCAAACTGGTCCTAGGTGAGGGATGAGACAAAGAACGGTTCAACAAACCTCCAATGAAGAATAAAAACTATGGACAACGTTTTCCCTTGCCCGGACGCGGGTCACCGGGGCCCCCCTCTGGAGCCAGGCCTGGGGGTGGGGCTCAATGGCGAGCGCCTGGTGGCCGGTCCTGCACCCATGGGGCTCGGCCGGGCACAGCCCGAAGAGGTAACGTGGGTCCTCCTTCCCATGGGCTCACCACCTATGGGAGGGGCCAAGGAGGTCAGGTGCAGTGTGAGTTGGGTGGTGGCCGGAGGCGGGGACCTTGGCGTTCTGATCCTCGGCTACAGAAACTGGCTCTTGGGACGTGGAATGTCACCTCTCTGAAGGGGAAGGAGCCTGAGCTAGTGCGTGAGGTTGAGAGGTTCCGGCTAGATATAGTCGGACTCACCTCGACGCACAGCTTGGACTCTGGAACCAATCTCCTTGAGAGGGGCTGGACTCTCTACCACTCTGGAGTTGCCCCCGGTGAGAGGCGCCGAGCAGGTGTGGGCATACTTACTGCCCCCCGACTTGGAGCCTGTGCGTTGGGGTTTACCCCGGTGGACGAGAGGGTGGCCTCCCTCCGCCTTCGGGTGGGGGGAAGGGTCCTGACTGTTGTTTGTGCGTATGCGCCGAACAGCAGTTTGGAGTATCCACCCTTTTTGGAGTCTCTGGAGGTGGTGCTAGAGGGCATACCTTCTGGGGATTCCCTCGTTTTGCTGGGAGACTTCAATGCCCACGTGGGCAATGACAGTGAGACCTGGAAGGGCGTGATTGGGAGGAATGGCCCCCCCGATCTGAACCCGAGTGGTGTTTTGTTATTGGACTTCTGTGCTCGCCACGGATTGTCCATAACGAACACCATGTTCAAGCATAAGGGTGTTCATATGTGCACTTGGCACCAGGACACCCTAGGCCTCAGTTCGATGATCGACTTTGTGGTTGTGTCGTCGGACTTGTGGCCATATGTCTTGGACACTCGGGTGAAGAGAGGGGCAGAGCTGTCAACTGATCACCACCTGGTGGTGAGTTGGCTTCGATGGTGGGGGAAGATGCCGGTTAGACCTGGTAGGCCCAAACGTGTTGTGAGGGTCTGCTGGGAACGATTGGCAGAGTCCCCTGTCAGAAGTAGCTTCAACTCCCACCTTCGGCAGAACTTCGACCACGTCCCGAGGGAGGTGGGGGACATTGAGTCCGAATGGGCCATGTTCCGTGCCTCTATTGTTGAGGCGGCTGACCGGAGCTGTGGCCGTAAGGTGGTCGGTGCCTGTCGCGGCGGCAATCCCAAAAACCGTTGGTGGACACCGGCGGTGAGGGATGCCGTCAAGCTGAAGAAGGAGTCCTATAGGACCTTTTTGTCCTGTGGGTCTCTGGAGGCAGCTGATAGGTACCGGCAGGCCAAGCGGAAAGCGGCTTTGGTTGTTGCTGAGGCAAAAACTCGGGCATGGGAGGAGTTTGGAGAGGCCATGGAGAACGACTTTTGGACGGCTTCGAGGAGATTCTGGTCCACTATCCGGCGTCTCAGGAAGGGGAAGCAGTACAGTGTCAACACCGTATATGGCGGGGATGGTGCGCTGCTGACCTCGACTCGGGACGTTGTGGGTCGGTGGGGGGAGTACTTCGAAGACCTCCTCAATCCCACTAACATGCCTTCCAATGAGGAAGCAGAGCCTGGGGACTCTGAGGTGGGCTCTCCCATCTCTGGGACTGAAGTCACCGAGGTGGTCAAAAAACTCCTTGGTGGCAGGGCCCCGGGGGTGGATGAGATACGCCCGGAGTTCCTTAAGGCTCTGGATGTTGTAGGACTGTCTTGGTTGACACGTCTCTGCAACATCGCATGGACATCGGGGACAGTGCCTCTGGATTGGCAGACTGGGGTGGTGGTCCCCCTTTTTAAAAAGGGGGACCGGAGGGTGTGTTCCAACTATAGAGGGATCACACTCCTCAGCCTCCCTGGAAAAGTCTATTCGGGGGTTCTGGAGAGGAGGGTCCGTCGGATAGTCGAACCTCGGATTCAGGAGGAACAGTGTGGTTTTCGTCCTGGTCGCGGAACAGTGGACCAGCTCTACACCCTTAGCAGAGTCCTGGAGGGTGCATGGGAGTTTGCCCAACCAGTCTACATGTGCTTTGTGGACTTGGAAAAGGCGTTCGACCGTGTCCCTCGGAGAGTCCTGTGGGGGGTGCTCTGGGAGTATGGGGTACTGGACCCCCTGATAAGAGCTGTTCAGTCCCTGTACAACCGGTGTCAGAGCTTGGTCCGCATTGCCGGCAGTAAGTCGAGCCCGTTTCCAGTGAGAGTTGGACTCCGCCAGGGCTGCCCTTTGTCACCGATTCTGTTCATAACTTTTATGGACAGAATTTCTAGGCGCAGCCAGGGTGTTGAAGGGGTCCGGTTTGGTGGACTCAGGATTGGGTCACTGCTTTTTGCAGATGATGTTGTCCTGTTTGCTTCATCAGGCCGTGATCTTCAGCTCTCTCTGGAGCGGTTCGCAGCTGAGTGTGAAGCGGCTGGGATGAGAATCAGCACCTCCAAATCCGAGACCATGGTCCTCAGCCGGAAAAGGGTGGAGTGCCCTCTCAGGGTTGGGGGCGAGATCCTGCCCCAAGTGGAGGAGTATCTCGGGGTCTTGTTCACGAGTGAGGGAAGAATGGATCGTGAGATCGACAGGCGGATCAGTGCGGCATCCGCAGTGATGCGGGCTCTGCATCGGTCTGTCGTGGTGAAAAAAGAGCTGAGCCATAAGGCAAAGCTCTCAATTTACCAGTCGATCTACGTTCCTACCCTCACCTATGGTCATGAGCTATGGGTAGTGACCGAAAGAACGAGATCGCGAATACAAGCGGCTGAAATGAGTTTCCTCCGCAGGGTGTCTGGGCTTTCCCTTAAAGATAGGGTGAGGAGCTCAGTCATCCGGGAGGGACTCAGAGTAGAGCCGCTGCTCCTCCGCATCGAGAGGAGTCAGATGAGGTGGCTCGGGCATCTGATCAGGATGCCTCCTGGACGCCTCCCTGGTGAGGTGTTCCGGGCACGTTCAACCGGGAGGAGGCCCCGGGGAAGACCCAGGACACGCTGGAGGGACTATGTCTCCCGGCTGGCCTGGGAACGCCTTGGGATTCTCCCGGAAGAGCTGGAAGAAGTGGCCGGGGAGAGGGAAGTCTGGGCTTCTCTCCTTAAGCTGCTACCCCCGTGACCCGACCTCGGATAAGCGGAAGAGGATGGATGGATGGATGGAGTTAATCTAAATTGCGAAGTTAAGGTTTGAATTGGGTCTGGTGTGCCCTCAAGGGGCGGGGCATCTGCTTCCACGTCCTCCACGTTAGCTGTATCGGCTCCCGCAGAGGACGATGGGACATCGATTTCTTCGCACTGGGTGCTTGTATCAGTCCGTGCTACTAGGGGACATGGTGTGGAGGCAGTCGGAACAGTATTTTCCATGACTAAGCCTAAATTTCTCACTGGTACAGTTATGTTTTTATCGCTGTTAATTTTATTCCAGTCTCTTCCAAGTATAACTGGAAATGGGGGTTCCGGTAATACAGCCATGTTCATATTCGTCATATTTTGATTCACTGTCATCACACATCTGGCTGTCTTATAATACCGGATGTCCCCATGAATACATTTGAGACTAGTTTTTAGTCTAGTCCACTGTTGTGGTAAAACAAAACGAGCAGCACCAATAGAAATGTTACTCCCGTAATCAAACATTGCCTTTACCTTTCTGCCATTGATAATAACTGCACCTGTGTAAGGTAAAGATAAAGGGTTATTCACGATGGCACTATACCTTTCTCCCTTCACCAATGAACAGTCCATGGGCTCGCAGGGGCAATTAGGAGACAGATGTCCAACCTCTCCACACTTGTAACAGCGGGGTAGGTTAGCTGGTCTGTCCCTTCTACAGACGGCAGGTTCGGGAGCTTGTCGGGAGGGCTCGGGAGCTGCCCCACGTGCCTGTTGGGTTCGGCGAGAGAACCGTTCTGATCGCCCCGATTTGTAAGCCGCTCAATGACACTCTGCGATCTGGATCAGGGTGTCCATGTCTTCAAAACTATGTTTTCGGACCTGCTGGGCAATATGCTCTGGGAGGGCATGCACAAAGGTCTCACATGCGAGTAATTCGGCCATCTTATGGGAGTTATTAATGTCTGGCCATAGCCATCGACATACCTTACCCCAAGCTTCAAAGCCCTGGGTTCGTATTGGCCTCTCAAACTGCCACTCTCTCCATTCCCTTGCCTGCTGTTCCGATGATACGCCGTAGCGTTTGAAGACCTCAAGTTTTAGAGCGTCATAATCAGCAGCCTGCTCCTCGGTTAAATCATAGTAGGCTCTCTGCGCCGTTCCCTTCAGGTAGGGAGCCAGTTGGTATGCCCACTCCGACTTCGGCCATGCGTTCCGTTTAGCGGTACGCTCAAAAATCAAAAAATAAGTTTCAATGTCGTCTGATTCAGTAAGGGGGGTCAGTGCAATGGAAGGTGACCGAACGACCTCCGTCCGTACTCCCGCTGCAGCACGAGCTTCCACTTCAGCCAATTGGGTCCTTGTCTCACCCATTTGAATCTTCAGGGTTTGAAGATCCCCCATGATGGTGTTCAAAACCGTGTTTAGGTTCTGTTCTTCAGACATCTTCGAACAGGATCCTGCCGGGCTACGCCAATTGTGATTTAAATAAAGTTCTTCAGACAAAAATAAAGGTTTGGGGACCATCCCCGTATATTGTCGGCGAGACAATAAGCAAAAATGATGATTCAAAGTCTTGAAATACAGTGAATGAATGATTCAGACAAAATGGTGTTTATATCTAAATGACAAAACATGTGACAGAAAGTGGTTGGCAGTCTGGAAGCTTTAACAGGAAGGGACGTCATCAGGGTTGGCCGGAAGTGATGTCATCAGGGATGGCCGGAAGTGATGTCATCAGGGATGGCCAGAAGTGACGTCGTCGCAGCTGTCTTGAAAACCCGAAAGTTGATTTATTATTTCCCGTCTTGGTTTCTGTTGGCAAAAAGAGTTCAGTTAAGCACCACGTGACAACCCCTTATCTCGCGATGTTTCACTCACGTTTAGGCTCTCTGACTGCCTCCTAATCGCACATGTGTGACATGTTATTATTATTATTATTATTTTAGTGACCTGACCTTTAAAGTCTGCTATAGGGTTTTGGAGACACCAGGAGGTACAAAGGGGCATTAAAGTCTGGTGATGTTATACTTAAAAGGGACTACTCCCACTTTTTGAATGGGATTGTGTGCATCCATTGAGTCTAAATGTGGGGTGAGACGTTTAGCTGAAGACTCACTTCTAAGAGAAAAAGATTTGGATTGTAAAAAAATGAGGTAGAGATGGGAAGGGAGAAAGCAAATGCTTGGTACTTTGAAGGTGTGCAAATAGATTAGCAAGAACACTTACGGACAGGAGCTCAATACCTTTGGCAAATTTGTTTTTGTGTAATGTGTGTTTACTTGGTACTTTATGTTAGCTCTTTTAAGTATCCCTGCTTTTGTGTTTTGTCAAATAAACAGACTGTTCTTTATAGGTCTGGCATCATTTTGATACAGGCTTTCTCCATGGGGACACAGAATGTTGAAATACACTGTCACCTTGGAAGCACAATATGTGAAAAGGCTCTTTGCACCTTTGCTGTGTTCACATTTGTAGAATGCATGCAATGTAATTCTGTGTGTTTAAGATTCCCTGCCAGAAAGTCTAAGAAAGGGAAAATAAGGATGATTACTAACATTGTATTATTAAAAGGAATTTGCAAGCTCTTAACATAAACTTGAAAGGCCTTGTAACAAACGTGAAAGGCTGGTGTAACAAAATTCCACTATATAACTGACATAAAATGGAAAAAGTAAAAATTGTCCACCTGATTTTTGGAGTTCTGTTCATCCTACACAAGGTCATAGAGAGCTAACACCAGTCACAATAGTATCAGGCACAAGGCATGAACACCTCCTAGAGGGCACACTTAGAAGCACGCCAGGATAGTGTGAATTAGCCAGTCAGTCTGATTATTTGTTTTTGGACTGTGAAACAAAAGTGGAAATGTACGAAAATGGAAACAAAAATAAATAATTCACATATCAGAATTAGCATTCAAATTTTTCAAGTAAATCTCAGATATCTACTAAAACTCTCAATTGCTTGGGTGGTGAGTGAATGTGGGAATATGAGTGAGTGTGCCTAGTAATGGGCTGATGCCCAATTCAATATTGGTTCCTGGGTTTCAGTCATTCTTGCCATGGTAGGCTGTGGAACCTGAAACAAGATTACCCCGTTTATTGTCTGCAGACTAAACAAAAAAATACTTTTCTGTGTACTTCCATTTATGTGGTGTATTCAAGACAAAAGAAAAGGTTGTTGGGCTGGATAGTCAAGGTCAGATTTGAATAGAGTTCCGTCCAGCGGGTTGTTTGGCAGTCTGATCCAGAATGGAAGGATCTGTTGCTCTCACTAGGTGGTTGTGAAGAAAGAAGGAGATGACAGTGTTACCGATAGTGACCCCTCTTATCCTGGCAGGTTATTACATACCTCATCTGAGCCTGTGAGGAGGTACTCCGATGCACATGTATAACAACTAATATAGCATCTAATGATGGTGATGTTCATTAGTTCATAGGTACCATGCCATAGTTTTTCAAGTATCCAACCAGTAAAATGCGGACTAGTTCATTGTCTCACTGCTGCTAACATTACTCTCATTTGGTGAATCTAATGGTGATAAAAGATTCAGACTTCTTAAAATCTTACATTTGCAAGGAGCTGAAAGTAAGGCCGCAGGTTACAGTGCTGCCTCACTGTGCTTTCGCTTTACTTTGATTCTTAGCTGATGTGCATTTTTTGTGAAGCTTGCATATCCTACAGCAACGGTAAGGGTTGACTGCAGCTGCCATAGACCCGGGTCTATTGATAGTCATGTACTGAGTTGAGATAGAGCAATGAGGACACTTATCATAGCAGGAATAAATGCTTTTATTCTGCAAAAAAAGTTCAATACTTCTTCCATTTTATATATAGATATATATAAAGATATATATCTAATTATGGTAGCCGTGTGGAGGGTAAAGACAAAAAATAAGTAATAAAAGTTCTTTCATAAAACCAAGGCTAAAAGAAAACTGTAGTCCATAAAACTAAGCAAGGTAGGTGTTCTACTTATTTACCTGGCCACCTAAGCTCAACTATGCTTGTGGCCATGGATCGGTGCTTCAGCAACCCTGTCTTTCCTCTATCAACATTCTAATGATTTAAAGCTCACAGACGCCTTGCCACCTTTTCTTGATCCAGCACCCTACACTTGCCTCAATCTGTACTTTAACACCAGCACTTTCCTCCTTCACCACCCTAGCATCTCTCTCTTTCCTCTTCTTATTCTCTCTCTCTGTTTCTCTCCATGTTTTCCACCCAGATCTGCGACACTCCAGTAATTACATGTACAGTGTATTTTCTTGCTAAACCAGCCCCATTGAGCTCTACAAAATCATCAACTCCTTTTTTATTTATTTCTTTCCTCTCTCTCTCTCTTGTCTCTTTTTTTCTGTTCCATTCCCCTGTTCTGCTCAGGTTTCTCTTTCTTTATACTGATAGTGATGCAGTCAACTGAACCTATTGTGTCTGCATGTTAACGCACTATCAGCCGATCAACCCATAAACCTCAAGAGCTGATCTGCAACGCTACAACATACTCCTGCACCCTTTCAGAGCCTGAGCATCCTGTATTTATATAGTTAAAACTGTCCATCACCATGGGCCCAAAGATACTTCACCACACCTTACATTAAGATTATTTGGGGGATCCAAGACATGTCATTAGGTTGTTCAGCAGTTCTGTGGTTTGGCATTGTGTCCAAGGCTGATTCCTTCCTTGCATCCATTTCGGTTTCTACTTCTCCAGTGTGTCATGGAGCTCTTTATAGATCTGAAAGTGGATGGAAGGATTGAAATCTCTTCTGCCTGGACACTTAGGTTAAGCAAAGATAAATTAATGTAATGTGCAGTATTTAAAATTAAATATTGAAATGTGGCCTGGATCGTTACCTCATTTCATACACTATAATTCACAATCTGTTAACATGAATATTTTGTGCAGAGTAATCATTTTTAGTTTAAAGCAGTGTAGTACATTTATCTGGCAGTCATCCACTACCGTTTCCATGTGTTTTATTTCATCTGAGTTATAAATGTGTGTTCTTTTGCCACTTCACTGGAAGTTTTATAACTTGCTCTCCATATATAACTGGTTAAAGTTTAAAAATCCGTTTACATGATTAGCCCTGCCAAACTGCCCATGTGCATTCCAGTCTGTGTTCATTTAGCTAACTTACATTAGTTTGTAGGTTACATAGTGAGATGGTGTATACCTAATACCTCACAGCTCCTGAGTTCAAATCCTGGTCTGGATAGTGCTTTTATGTTGCTTGTGTTCTCTTACCACGTCTGCTTGAATTTTTGTCCTACATTTCAAACACATGCAGGATTGGTGGGTTTGGTTTTTTTTCTTTCCTCATTTTTTACCTATCTGGCAGACAATGTGGCATAGTGGTTAAGGCTTGGGACTTTAAAACATGAGGTTGTGGGTTTAAATCCTACCATAGACACTGTGTGACCCTGAACAAGTCACTTCACCTGCCTGTACTCCAACTGGAAAAGCAAAAGAAATGGAGCCAAAAGTATCTCAAATATTGTAAGTCGCTATGGATAAAAGCATCAGCCAAATACAAAAATGTAAATGTTAGGTTGGTTACTATAAATTTGCCCTGTGTCAATAAGTGTGTCCTGTGGAGAACAGTTAAAGTCAATTTCAAAATTATTGTGATTTTTGTATTGAATGGTGCTTAAACAATACACTATATGACATGGTGGCTAGTGTTACTGCCCCAAAGCTCAAGGAAGACTGGGTTTGAATGCTGGGCATGATCTCTGACCATTTGCAGTTTGAAAATTTCCCTGAGTCTCTCTGGATATTCACAATGTGTAAGATTAATTGTTAACTCTGAATTGGCTCCATATGAGTTCTAGGCTTGATTACTGCTGTGTGTTTATTGTTGTCAGGGTATGTTCCACTCCCCAGCACCCTAAACTGGATTAGAGAGTAATCTGTAGAGCATTCACTTATATAGAGTTATTTATTTTTTCACCAATTTTTCTGAATTTTTGTGCTTGTGTTGGTTTCTTCATTTTTGCAAAAGCATCCGTTCCAGAGAAAAGCTATAATGTTAATTTTGTTGTCTGGAATTGGATCAGATATGAAAGATCAGATGTTGAAACATACTAAAGTAAAATGCAAATTTTGCAAAAATTTGATAGCAGTTAAAAGTGGCAGCACATCCATCTTATTTCTCCACTTAAAACAGAAACAGCAGATTGGTGCCAATGTAAGAAAGCACAGGACGAAGTTAAAGCCCCAACCAACTATTCCTGAGTATTCTTTACTCTGCTTCAGCATTAACCTCCCTGTTAAACAGTATGTCCTGTTAGTGTGATTTATATTTGGAGCAGAGAGTGCTTTATCTGGCGCCAGATTGGTCTTTTTACACTGCTATGGTGGCTAGGCTATGGTGGAGGAGAAGAACAAGCAGGCTGTCTATAATGGGCAGTCAGAGGGCTATCTGAGTGCAGTTTGAGGGAGTGACCCCTCAACAGGCGGTTAACTCCAGACACCTCTAGGTATACTGGAGGGAAGAAGCTGGCTGGTGTACTCTGCAAGTTAAACTGTTTGTTTGAAGAAAAAGTAAAAAAAGGTTACCTGTGGTAAAATTCATGTCTCAAGTATAGGGCTTTTCTCACTGACAATAAACATATAAATATGTATTGTATTTCTAGGAAGGATGTAGTTGTATTTTCAGGCTGCAAAATGAGCACAACAAAGTGAGTTCTGTCTTAAAATTTTTTAAATAAATCACACGCAAATCAAAATTTTATCACCCAGCCCTCCAAAATTCATTCTGTACAGTTTCGAAAATAGACAGCAACAACTTGTCTTCTAGTTGGAGAGTCCATTTTACTTTTGCCTTTGTAAAATTGTTTCCCCGTATTAAAACTGTGTATATGTGGGTGTTTCAATATGTGTGGTATGGTGGCTCAGTGAGAGGCATTGTCATTTCACAAAGCAGACACACTATTCTTTGGCAAATTCAACATTGTCCTATGAAGACTGTTCTTCTGATGCTCACATGGGTTTCCTATCAGATTGGTTAATAAGCTGTTAGAGATTGTTATTTTTTTATTTTGAGGCATAATGATATTTTCCCCAGATACTCATTTTGTTAAGTGAAACTGCACTTAGTAATCTTATTAACTAGGGGTGTGACGAGACGCTTTTCCCACGAGACGAGACGAGACACGAGACTGGGTTCACGAGAACGAGACGAGACTTTTAGACATTTTTTTTAAAGAAATCCTCAATGTTTAAATATATAGCAAAAATAGCCTTTTATTTAACTAAAAAACACAAAATGCAAAAAATGCATGTCCATTTTGAAATCAACTTTATGAAATAAAACTTCTATTTTGATGAATGATATGCAGTAATAACATGTAAACACTGCAAAATATTTTGCCACAAACTGACAGGCAATTAATAACAATAAAATTAAATAGTATAAATAAAAATAAATAATAAACAACACAAATATGATATCCCTTTACGTGCAATTAACCATAATTAGTGTAACTATCAAAGTAGTGCTGTCTTAAAACTCAGAGTGCAAAACAATGAACAAAATTTTCTTAAGCATGGAAAAAGAGCTAAGACCTAGGTAATGAGGTAATGACCTGTACAGAACAGCCTAAGATATGGTCATGTTCTTTTTTAAGAATATAAGCATGTCTACATTTTCTGGCAGCAATTGTGACCTCTGGGCAGTGACTATGTCTCCTGCAGTTGAAAAGACACGCTCACTTGGAACAGAGGTCGCAGGAATGGAAAGATATTCTTTGACAAGTGGAGACAGCAAAGGATATTTGGAGCTGTTTTCTCTCCACCATGTCAGAGGACAGCAACTAAGTGGGATAGATGCCTCTCTTCTGTTAAGTTCAGTTTCCCTCTCAATTCCTTTGCTGGGCTGTTCTGTCTTCGAGAAAGAGTCCCCTCGCAGATCCTCAAGTGCTGTCTTCTTGGAAGCAGGTTCCTCTTCTGACTCAGCTCTGCCTTCAGCTTCAAGAGCCCCCTCGCCCCCATGTGTGGAACAATGAACTGATGCCTCTTCCTTGCACTCCATACTCTTCTCCTCTGTGGGCTTTAAGCAGCAGAAACACTGGCTTTAACATTAGCAAGCAGCAAAGCAGTCCCCCTCTCTCTTTTAACACAAATACACTTACTCTGATGCTCTATTGTTTACAACACACACACACACACAAACACAGCATGAACCTATTAAATCCATTAAAATTAGGTACTGGAAACATAAATCTTCTAGGGAAAAAAAAATCAAGTCAATGATACCTGGTTTTGCTGCAACTGTTCCACCCTTTTCTGTATCCTCTGAAAGACTGCCTCACGCTGGTTGCAGTCTAGCTGCGGTAGAGACTGGAATCTTGGGTCCAGCGCAGTGCTCTCCAGCAGGTAGTTGTATACATCCCCACTGTATCTGCCTGAAATATTGCTGAGAATTGCTCTCTTTGTGTCGGCCACAGTGGGGGAATCACTGTCATTTGGTGCCATGTTTTGTTCTATCATGTTCTTCAGTGGCACGATGAGAGACACTGTGGTCCTCTTCTCTTCACACAAGACAGTGGTAGCTGTCTTTAAAGGATTCAGCAGCTTCACAAGAAATTCGGCATTGACAATGTCGCAGGTATCCAGTGTGTCAATGTTTCTGGCATTTTGTCTTATTTCTGGGCTGGTGAGAGCTGCTGCGATAGCAGCCTGCTGCTCCAGGTAACGAACCAGCTTATCCAATGATGAATTCCATCGCGTGGTGACGTCCATTATTAATTTGTGCGGTGGCAGTTGTAGCAGCTTCTGCTTAGACGTCAGTACCGCGGCAGCTGTCGAACTCCGGTGAAAAAAAGCAGTTACACGTCTCACCCGCCCGAGCAAACGATCGACACGCGCAACACCGAGGCCAGCCTGTGTAGCGAGATTTATTGTGTGCGTGAAGCATTTGATGTGCGGCTCAAATCCTGCCTCGTGCACAGCCACATCCATATTACGCGCATTGTCTGTTACAATAGTGATGCAATGGTTTGGCTTTTTAAGACCCCTGTGTGTGATTCAAAAAGTGGGCGCGTCTGCAGTACAAAATGTACCATTTCCCAATTACTGTTGATAATGTGGGCTGTAATTGTGATATAGCTCTGTGTACACCTAGAAGTCCAACCGTCAGTAGTTATGGCGATGGTTTCTGCCTCTTTCAGAGCCTGTACTACGTTTACCTTGCACTCCTTGTAGAGGGTCGGGACCACCGTGCGAGTAAAATGTGCGCGTGATGGGATGGCATACTTTGGTTCCAGTGTGTGGATGGGTCGCCGAAATCCCAGATTTTCCACCACAGAAAATGGTCTCATATCGGCTGCAATGAAAACGCCGATGTCTCTTGTTATTACTGTGGCTCTTGCATTGGATGGTGGAAGTTTAGCTGCAAAGGCATTTGTTATGGTTGTTTGCCCTTTTATGCGAATTGAATTGCTTTCCATTTTCTTCACAGGCGCAGCTTTTAGTATCGAGCTGTGGTTGTTTTCTAAATGCTTTTGCATAGTGCTTGTGTTAGCAGAGGTGTACGGTATTAATTTCTTACAGTGTTTGCAAATTGTCTTTGTCTTGTCTG
>JANRMT010062821.1:29959130-29975804 GCA_026402145.1 Polypterus bichir lapradei | reverse complement strand
CGGTATTAATTTCTTACAGTGTTTGCAAATTGTCTTTGTCTTGTCTGCCATTTTTTCGCCGTTTCTTATTTCCACAAGGAATCCAAAATGTTGCCACACCAACGATTTAAATGTCGCGGGCGCATCTTCTATCCTTACTTCTTCCTCACACTCCATCATGCCAATAACGCAAGGATATTGTCACATTCTCGCGAGACCAGACGCATCTCGCCAGACAAATCTGATCTTGCGAGATCTCATACCACGAGATCTCGTCACACTCCTATTATTAACAAATAATCTCCCTAAGCAATATTCAGTTGTGGTCTGTGGACTGTCCGGACAAGCTTTGCCTGTGAGAGGATATGTCTGTGATTCATTCTTTTAACATGACAAGTTCATTTAACACATTAGATGCTCCTCCTGGAAGATGTTATTTTATTTTGCCATCTGTATCCAGTCAAAATAAAGATAGCCTTGTATACCACAGAACAGGGTTTCATTAGACCACATTATCAGCTCCCTGTGAGGTTAGTTTGAGTTTTTAAATGGCAATGGAGAAGAATAAAATGTCAATATGCCATTGTACAGTGCTTTGAAAAAGTAACTACACCCCAAGAAGAGGTGCGTATATGTGTTCTACATATGTGCATATTTGGATATTTAATTTGCTGCTCAACAATATTACCTGTTACATGTCGTAACAAATAATAATGAAAATTATTCTTTTCAATCACTTATTCAACAAAAAAGCCACAAATGCAGTTATATGCTCTGTAAAAATAAGCACTCCCCAAGCTTTGACAACTTCTCTTGCCCTTGCTGGCAGATATAACATCTTGTAGTCATTTCTTGTGATTTATAGCTAAGTTGTGCTCACCCTTTCATATGGAACTCCCTTCAAGAATTTTTAAGAGCTTTCTTACATGTTATGTCCGCTTGAAGTTCCTCCCACAGCACTTCTATGGGACTAAGATCCGGGCATTGACTTGGCCTTGAAATGCTTTATTATTTCACTGTATTAATTTTGGCAGTACTCCCAGTTCACACATTCCATGGTTTTTGACCACTTTGCAAAACATTTAAAGAACTCCAGTTTAACATTTACTTCAGGTGCCCTTTGTTTTCCTGATGTTTTTTTAACATTTTGATTTACTTTATGCTTGCTCCTTAAACAATTGTTCCTTTTACCTGACAAACCATACATGCCCACTAGGAAAGATTAATGTGTTTTTGTCATTTCAGTGCTGATGACAAACTTTCACAAAGTGTGACTAAAATTTGTGGATCAAACCTTAGTCCCACACTTGGCAGAAAACAAAATTTAAAGTCTGAGGTCTCACCCATGCATTTACTCAGTTGTTAGAGCCAGCAATCTAATAAGAAATGTAGAGCATGGATACAACAGAAACACAGACTATAAAAACTGTGACCCTGTCGTTTTGTGTTACTTTATACTGTAAGTCCAGTTATGATTAATATGTGTTATATTAATTGATTTTGTTATTACTGATAGAAGATTTAACAATTCAGTGTATGTAAATATATATATTAGGTACCCCTTTTGAACTGTTTGTTAATGCAAATTTCTAATTAGCCAATCACATGGCAGGAGCTCAAATTATTTAGGCATGTAGACATTGTCAATAAGTTCAAGATGAACATCAGATTGGGGAAGAAAGGTGATTTAAGTGACTTTGAACGTAGCAAGGTTGTTGGTGCCAGACAGGCTGGTCTAGGTCTAGTTAAGAAACTGCTGATCTACTGGGATTTTCACGCACAACCATCTCTAGGGTTTACAAAGAATGGCCTAAAAAAGGTGTGATGAATGTCCGGCAAGACTTTCCGGCCCTCATCCCCTGGCCGCCGGGAGGAGCTCTCCCGTCGGCATGGACGTGTCCCGAGCTCCAGCAGGGCCTCATGGACTTTGTAGGTTTTATACACAGCCCTGCTGGATACCTTGGGAACCACAGGGAGTCGCTGTAGGGGGGCTCGTGAACTCTTATGTGCCCTATAACCTGGTCACGTGAACGGGAGATGACATACTGCCAGGTTGAAGAGAGTGACTTTTACCCTGACCCGGAATTGATAAGGACTTGTGGACTGTGGGGCAGGACCACCTCCGGGTCAGGGGGTATAAAAGGACGCTGGGAAAGCCCAGACACTGAGCTGAGCTGGGAGGAAGGGTAGCTAAGTGTCTGGGAGAGGAGGATTGTGTGATTATTATAGTGTTTATGAATAGTGTAGAGTGGAAGGTGCTTGGTGCACTGTGATATAAGAAAATAAAAGAGTCTTGAACTTTTACCTGGTGTTTGGAGTGGTACCTGAGGGTTCAAGAGGTGGATCAGAACCTCTACTGCTACAAAGGGAAAATATCCAATGAGCATCAGTTCTCTGGGCGAAAATACCTTGTTGATGTCTGAGGTCAGTGGAGAAAGAACACACTGGTTTGAGCTGATAGAAAGGCAACAGTAACTCAAAGAACCATGAATTACAACCAAGGTATGCAGAAGATCATCTCTGAGTGCACAACACAGCAAACCTTGAAGCAGTAGGGTTGCAGCAGCAGGAGACCGCACTGGTTGCCACTCTAGTCAGCAGCAGTGACATCAGGGTTATCACATACAAAACATAAGGAATACAAAAGAAGATAGCAAAATACATACAGTATATACTAAGTAATAAATAAATAGAACAATAATAACAAATAATACATCATTACAATAAATAAACGGAAGACACTTAAAAGACCTGCGAGACGAAAGAGATTGGCCATGGAGCGTCTCGCGGGGACCTTAAACATGAGACTTTGTGGCAAGAGATTGACCCAGGACCGTCTCGCTGGAGCGTAGAACATGAGATTCTTGCAAAACACGCCTTACTTACAACCAATATCAAATAAGACCACGGGTAGCAAAACACTCAGTTGTGTCAAGGCACGTAGCACACACAGATTCAGGGCATATAAAGCGTATAAGGATAATACATTATAAATGAAACGTCGATGACTAAGCGAAGAAGAAAGCAGCGCAGAGAAAAAAGACTCAAAAGCATTGGAGAGGAAAAAGAGCAAAAAAGAAAAAGAATAATCTAGGTGCAAATTCAGAAAATAAGGAAAGTAATTATCAGCCCGGAATAAGTGGAATTGATAAAAAGCACCTCCGAATTAAAAAAGAGTAAAAGACAAACGTTGGCGCTATACACATGCAGAGAATGTTAGAGATTATGAAAGCAGTGGAATTCAAAAGGCTCAAAAAAAAAAACGTTGGCGTGATACACATATGGAGAAAGTTAAAGAATATGAAAGTAGGAAAATTAGAAAGTATAAAAAAAAGAATGTAAAGATCGCAGTAGCGCAAACAAATGTAAATTATTACTCGAAAAAGGGAAAATAATCACCAGGGACCAGGTGTCATTGAAAAAAAAGCAGGACAAAGCGAGGAAGACAGAGTGGAAAACAAAGTAAAATGTCATAAAGTGGTTAAAAAACAAGGGAGCCAAACACATGCAGAGCAGGTTTTTGAAAACTGGAATTCAAAAGACTCCAAAAAAATAAATATTGTAAGGCTTTGAAGTTTAAGTTAGAGAATTTCAAAAACGTGGTTTACCTCACATGCATTTATTGGTTACTTTGCAAAAAAAATATTAACTGCTGATGATGTTGATCGTTTTTTGTCTGTGCTGAAATTCCAAACAGAGAAACCTATCCTGAATTATGGTACAAAGTCATTAAACACATGTCTCACTGACCTCATTTAAAAGATTCAGCATATTGGGACTCAAAAGATTCCAAATATTGTTTTTACAGAAGTTCTGAAATAAAACTGAAACTAATGAAATAACAACAATTCAAAGAAAAAAAAATCTTAAACGTGTGTATCCGGAAAACCAAACATGGGGGTTGGCGAGCATAGCGAGCAGAGGGCGAAGCCCCCAGTATATATATATATATATACATATATATATATGCCATTGGACTGCTCGGAAAAGCTTGATCTCAGTGTTCCTGTCTCTCTAAGTTATTGCAAAGGGTGGCCAGTGACCACTTTAATGCCTTCCTGAGGCCCCTATGTGACATCTCTTTAGTGCTCTTGTCAATGTGGGTTAAGGACCCATGTCTGCACGATTACAAACAGTTGGTTAGCTTGCTTGTGCCATGAAATGACTGTCATTTACAGTATGTATTGTCATGTATGAGTTTCAAAGTTGCACAAATGACACTTTATTCTTGAACTTTAAGGGACAGTTTTGGAGTCCTTTAAAGATACTCAGCAAATGTGATAAAGCTTCTTCACTTGTTTGGCCCTAGTCCTGAGTTCCATTAGCACAATCAAGCTGCAGTGTGGCTCAGCCCGATCTCTCATAGTATGAAATTGCATTTTGTATGTAAATGTTGTGGTTGTTGTTGAATTACTGAGAGCATTTTTTAAATCAAAGTAAGATTTTAGACATTAACGTGCAACATCCATCCATCCATTATCCAACCTGCTATATCCTAACTATACAAGGTCACGGGGTTCTGCTGGAGCAAATCCCAGCCAACACAGGGCACAAAGCAGGAAACAAACCCCAGGCAGGGCGTCAGCCCCCCGCACTAATGTGCAACATTTTTCTTCAAATGTAAAACAGATACAATGAAATTATTTATTTTTCCTCACAATAAATTTAAACATTTAACTTTTAGCGACTGTTTAGCAACCATAAACAGGAATAAGGAAAGTTGTGTTGTGTTGTTCTTATTGAGTTCAAAGTCAGCTTCTGGTATTTCATTGCTATTAAATGAGTGCATTACTCTTTAAAAAGAAAGAATGAAGTGATTCTGGCAAACTTGGCACTTTAATGGGATTCAGTAGGTATGGAGATTCCTGACATTTCTATAGCCCATTAATGTATAAACAAGCTTTGGCATTTTTCCCCCCCAAGAACAATTGATTTTGTTAAACTGCAACTCTGCTGTGATGTTGCCTCCTATGTTGTTTATTCTCAACATTTCTGCTTGGGCTTTAGTTTGTCTAGGCTGTTGGCATCATTGTGGTATTCACTGTGCCCTCACAGCTCCAGTAGTAAGGGTTCAGCACCCACAACAGGGTTTTTTCCTAAGAACATGAAGAGCAATTTTGTGAAATTCACTTAATCCTTGTTCATTGATTTTTATGATGACCCTGGAATATGTTAACAGTTTAAAATTTAAATTAAAATAAAGCAGAACACTAACCACTACACTGGCATGCCACTAGTAAATTGACAATTAGGGATGGAAAAGGAAAATAATATTAAAGTTTTGTGCATTTAGGAATCCACAAGGTCTTATTAACTGGCAGATGTAAAACATTTGGCACTACATAGCCAATAAGGCATCCACACATCGTGAATGGCACACTAATCAACCACTTGTAAGTTATAATCTCATCTGTTTTAAACATAAATTTGTAAACATGCAATAATAATTCTTGTCTGAACATCCTTGCAATGCTTTTTCCTTGTTCAGTATGCAGCCACTTCACATTTCACAATAGAATTAATGAATGGTTCATGGTAGATTGAGACAGAGTGAAACTAACATTACAGCCATAGCGCCATATTGCTTGGCTCCAGTGATGACATATACATAACCAATACGGCACAGCACTGATGTAATTTTTCCAATTTGATTTTTTTCCAGCTCCCTAAATGGAATGGGCAGTCGAGCCTTTGCACATGATAGCATTTTTATCTCTGAAGTTTCAGAAGAAGACGGGAGCTCAGTCCGAGTCATGTCTGAGGAAAGCACCTCTGGAAAAGTCAGAAGCATTCAGGTAGGCAGGCTATGACATTTTGTAATTCTCACATGTATATTTTGAACAACAAAGCAGGAAGCAGTGTTGTCAGAGTTGTCCCTGTCTGCTTGACATTCATAAAGCAAAGTAACAATATATACGTGATCTACAAAGAAAGTTTACCTCCTTTTATTGTACTTTGACTTTTGTAACAAATAGAAGCACAATAAAAGGTCAGTTCTTGTAGATAAGCTCCCTGGTGGCATACTGTGAACCCACACATAGTTTTTATGCCTGTTTCTTTTTTCTTAATGTACTTTCCTTTATTTCATTATTAAGCTTCTTGTGTTGTCAAAAAATAATCACTGCTACTTGCTGTAGTATATGAAAGTCCAAATGGAATTCATTTCTGTATTTATTTTACTTGATAGCAGCAGGCTAACCCTTTAGCTCACTTAAGCTGTTAAAATATTTCTTGAAGGCATTTAGTGTAGAAATATACTTATTAAGTAAAACAAACTTTATAAAAAGTTAACAGTAACTCTTTGTATAATGGACTGTAGAAATTATTAGTGACTCATTGAGATTGGGGCGGCACGGTGGCACAGTGGTAGCGTTGCTGCCTTGCAGTAACGATTTGCTTTCCGGGTCCTCCCTGTGTGGAGTTTGCATGTTCTCCCCGTGTCTGCATGGGTTTCTTCTGGGTGCTCCGGTTTCCTCCCACAGTCCAAAGACATGCAGGTTAGGTGCATTGGTGATCCTAAATTGTCCCTAGTGTGTGTTTGGTGTGCGTGTGTGTGTCCTGTGGTGGGCTGGCGCCCTGCTTGGGATTTGTTCCTGCCTTGTGTCCTGTGTGGGCTGGGATTGGCTCCAGCAGACCCACGTGACCCTGTGTTAGGATATAGCGGGTTGGAGAATGACTGACTGACATTGAGATTGCTGCAGGATTTCCTACTACAGGTGACAGGGTATTTGGTTATGTTATAAAGATAATTAAAAATTATTCAGTGTTTGTTAAAATTGTTAGTAATCATTCTCTTCTTTGCAATTAAAGCCTAACAACAGAATTGCCTCATCATATTATGGATTTGAATAAATGTCTACCAACAAAAAACTAATCAATGTCCTCAGTGTACTGTACAGTGAGTGCAAAAAATCACACCGACCTGTACTTAAGAGACCGTTTAGAATTAAATTATTGGGCTGATGCCTTTATCCAAGGCAACTTACAACATCTGAGATACAATTAGTTATATTTATTTTCTTTTTCCAATTGGAGCTTTGGACTTGCTCAATGTCACACAGTGTTTGTATTGGGATTTAACCCACAACCTCAGGGTTTGAAGTCCATAGTCCAAAGTGCTACACCACACTGATCATAGAAAGGAATAGGATTACTGGTAAACTTCATTAATATTGTGCTAACTTATACTAGGGCTTTAACAACTATTCAAGGTCAACAATAATAATCCGTAATAAAAACAGTGGCCAGTGAATTTTGGTATTTATAATTCGCCCAGTTACATATTTTAGAAATTTCATTTTCTTTATTGACCAAGAGTTACATTGGTCAAAGTGCACAAAAGTGTAGAGTTGTTTAAGCTTCATAAATAGTAAGAAATATTTGCCTTGCAAGATCGGTACAGAAGCAGAACTGTGATGCTTGAACATCTGAAAATAAAACTAATCAGAGTAATGATGATCCCTCTCTCACTCACACTTGGGGATAATCCAGCAGTACTCTCAATAGGCGCCTTGTTTTCAGGAACTAATGAGTTCCTGAGCCACTTGTGGTCTCTGACCACTTTTATATGTGGTGTTCCCCTGCACAACAGGAGCTGTAAACTTTATGCAAAATAAGTGATGTGTAAAGCAGAGTGATGAAGTGCAAAGTGCAACATGATTGGGAGTTCACGTGAGAGATTATTTCTTTGATACAAGCATGGCATGAAGCACCACAAAGGTGGCTATGAAGAGTGATGTGCTGCAAAGTGTGCATGGTGCAGTAGTGGCTTTGAAGGTTGATACGGTGCAAAGTGCTGCACTCCATTTTCACTGATACCGCTCTAAAGTCCAAAGTCCAAGCTCCTAACAGATTTGTAAGATGGAGCCAATACTTGTGGTCAACCAGGCAGTGCAATTCATTGCCTGAGGCCCACACACTATAGTTCCTGGTTGAACAAAAAATACATGCCCTAGAGTAGGAGCTGAAAAAAGTACCAAGAACTACAAATGGCCTGAGTTCCTGCTGTGGGAATGCTACAGATGTTCCAGAGTTTGTAAAATATCTAAAAAAATTTCCTGCAGTGGGAAAAAAGCCTTATGTCATTTTCTTCCATTTCTTCCAGCAGCTCAAAATCCTTATCTGAAAATATGAGTCATCAGCTATATGCAGAATATATTTTGCAGTGTAAGTTGTTTGACGATAGCAACATCCAGTAATTGGATGCCATACTTTAAGGGGGGAAATAAAGTTTGAATTGCATGTGACTCACAGTCTTTGCTGTCATTTTGTGGATAAAATGAAAAAGATGCACAATAGGCAATGTTTGTCAAAATTTAAAAATGCCATCAAACATTTTACCCCTGTAACCCCTTGATGTTCAGAATAGCCTTGAAAGAGTTCAGCTAGACTTCACAGTCAGTAACAGCAATTGCCACAATGCACTTTTTTTGGCAAAACCAATTTTTGAGCACACTTGTACTATTTGTTATGATGAACAGCACTGTGCAAGGGATAAAACTCCTTCATTTTTAAGTAAAACATTAGAACTTTCATGCAGATGTCAAATGCTTTAAAAGCCCAGATTAATTGATTAAGATAATAATTAAGCAACTAATAGTTTAGCAATGTAGTTATTAGTTACAAACCTAAAAGTTATTAATATATTGTACTCAAACTCTGTCCTCAGTAATTCTGTTTATCTCTAATATTGTCAACAATAGTAACACAGTATGAGTATGCAGAACTTGTATGAGGTGCTACCTTCTGCTTCCTCGTGATATTAATACTGTTTTTTTTTTAATTACTGTGCATGCATATGCCACACTATGAAAGCACATAATATTTGATTAATTATGACAAACTTAGCAACCACATGCAGGTGACCTAGAGGTTGGCTCTTTCACAAAGGTTTTAATTTGAGAATAAATATAATGCAGTGTAATCAGTCACTCGGACAGAATACAATTAAATTCTTCTTTGCATGCTTGACCAGCACACAGCACCTTGTCAGACACTGGTGCCGTAAATCTTACTCCATAGGTTAAAGTTCAACAGCACAGAATACAATATGCCTTTGTCCAAGTGACCCCCAGTTTTACGGTCCATGCTTTACGTTCATAAAAATTGGGTAGCGAAAGGTAAGCATGTCTTAATGTTTATCCTCCTCTCAAATGAGGGTGTTTTTGTGAGGCATTGACATACTTTCTGTGTATTATAGTTGATTTTAATTTGCAAGTGTGAAGTTTATAAAAATGTAGCGTGTGTTTGTCTTGATGATTTTCTAATGAATGTAACTGGTTGAACTTAAGTCAGTGTTTTGATTGCTATTTGGGCTTTGTAAAAAATAAAATTAATATTCATTTAAAGAAATCTCACTTCCTAGCCTGAGCTCTTACATGTAAATTGCAATATCCTGATAAAAGGAAGAGTTTAAATCATTAAAAGCATAGAATTTCTGATTCAGTAGCATAAATGGTGAATAGCTATACACGATATAATGTTTCACAGCAACTAAAAGAAAATGTTGTTTTTACAGCAGGTGACAGGGGTATTTGGTAATGTTCTAAAGATGCTTAGTGTCAATCATGCAGTGTTAGTTTAAAATTGTTAGCAATCATACTTTTCATTGGCATCAAAGCCTAAAAGCAGAATTACCTCATCATGTTATGGATTATATTATGGATATAATGGGCAGACAATGTCACTGATAATATCGAAAATGTAAGGGTGAAGTTTTAGGAGAAATTGCTCAAAGGAAAAATTGGATACGTTTGTGTTATTGCTTTTACCAGACTGACAGAAAGATGATGAGTGGGCTTTTGACTTGGCAAATACTGTGACTTCAGCAAAATGAAAGAAAAAGACGGCCACAGAACAGCCGTACGTCTGAAAGCCAATCTCTCTCTGAAATGTTGCATCTGCATGGAAACTTGATCTTACATAAATGATAAGAAATCACACACTGAAAATAGTCCAGAATGTATTGCAGCAAGGTTGACCTAACACAGAAGGGACAGTCATCTTAAAAGCAGGAGTCAAGAGTACAGAGAAAAGAGTAAGGAAATGAAAACAATGGAAAACAATAATTAACAATAAATGCCCATGAAGTAACAGACCATAAATGCCTATGGAGTACTATGACAACAGTGTCATTAACTAGAAGACCTAAAAGCACTTCTAAAAATGCACACTAGATGGGGAAAATCTTTCAAAAATGTTGAGTAGACACAAAAAGGGGCCTTGTAGAATCTTTAAAAATAAAAGATTTTTTCTTGATAAAAAATGTTCTCCTACAACAAGGAAGCTCCATGCAGCACAAATCCAAAATGAAATTGCCTGTAACAAGAAGGTAATCTCAATCAAACAAGCCCCAGTAAAGATTCTAATGGCAAAGATAAAACACAGAGCAGAAGGCTGTAAAATCCTTAAAATCACAAAGCACATTAAATTTACAAAAAGTACAAGAGCTCACCACTCCTAAGCGCATTTGAAACGAACCACCAGGAACTGTGGGAGACAATCCAGATATTTAGGGTGGAGGGCAGTTCCTGGCGTTCCCTCTTGGGGGACCACCCACAAAACACATGGAACATTACACAGGCAAAGAAAATGCAGGAGATAGTTAACAAAAGTGTCATTAACATAAATAAACAACTCAACAAAGAATAAAAAAACATAAAACAAGACTTTTAAACCCTAGCCAAAGGAGGGACCCTGGCTGAAATATAACAAGTAGTTTGTGTGAGCACTGCCCTGACACGCAAGCTGAATGCTATTGAAGCTTTGTCTTTTCCAGTTTACCAAAATTGTGTTGCTACTGAGTTAGCAATGGGGGGTTATAACAGAATCTCCCATAGACTATGTATTAATATATAGGCAAACATTTTAACATAACTTTGAAAATACATCAATCAAATTAATATAACCTAAATAACTAACTAATGGCTCTTACACATCTAGCCCCTAATTTTTTTATGCTAAGGGCAAAATCAATTAGTACAACATCTCTTCTGGCATAGCAGTTTTGCTGCGTCTGCCTCCCATCTTTAGAATTCCACATTATAGGACCGGATCAAGTTTGTAGATTTGGCTATTTTTCTTTACATGGTGATTTTTGTGTAAAGCTTTCACTTCTTCTGGATGAGCTTGCAATTGACTGAGGTGAATAAGCTCTGTTTCAGCTTTATTCAAGTCAGGTCAGGTCAGGGATTGCCACATCCACCACATGACAAAACAGCTCAGGATCCTGGTTGCCAAACCTGCAGGCATCACAGTCCAGGCCCACCCTTTGGAAATGACCCCCTTTCTGCTGAAGCCAGGTGTAATGTGGGTGTCCTCTTGACCTGTTCCAGCACTTGGATCCTTAACAATGAGGATTCTGTGAGCTGGATCACCCTTGGGGAATCACGCCACATGGTTGTAGTGCCGTAACTGATGCTCCCTCACAATGCAGATAATGTGCCTCACAAAGTCAAACCAGCGCTACCCAAGGATTCTCCGGAGAGACACAGTACCAAAGTCTTCTAAAAAAAAAGTGGCTTTAACTTCATTGTTGATGTATATTCCTACATATGTCCTGTGATTAGTGTTTTGTCTTTCTGGGTTGTATTTAGATTGGATAATTATAAACTGGAATGCCTTTCTTTCATCTTTCAAGTACTATAGCAGTTCTTTGAATCTAAGAAACCACACCAATGCTTTATTGAATCTTAGTCAATCTGAGTAGTAGTCTATGAGTTCTTTTACGATTTCAGCTTTCTTTTTCACATTTGCTGTGGTACTGTTTACTACACAGCCTTTGATTTCTGGATCATCATTAATAAGCAAGTCCCCTTCATTGGTTCTTTTTGGCCACGTATGATCTGGCTTTAGTAGGAAATTTGGGCCTTAAATCTATGTCTTAATTTTTTTTTTTTTTATTTTATTGATTTTATTGTAATCATTACATACAAACATATCAATTTTTACAAAAAAAATAGGATTGAAAACAAATCAACCCCCACTCCTGAGAAAGAGAGCATGGCCAACAGACTAAAACTTAAAATAAATTGATGAGTTTATTAGGTGGATACAGATACATGGAGAAGAAAAAGAAATGGAGAGAGAATCTACTTCTTCAGTGCTTTAAGAGCTTATTCTAAAATGTTATTGATTAGATCCTGCCAGGTTTTGGAAAAGTTTTGCACAGATCCTCTAAGTGAGAATTTGTTTTTTTCCAATTTCAAATACAGGCAGTCCCCGGGTTACGTATGAGATAGGGACTGTAGGTTTGTACTTAAGTTGAATTTGTATGTAAGTCAGAACAGGTACATTATTTTAATAAATGCTATTGTTGACCGACTGTAACCAAGTGCTCTGCCAATGAATGATGCAGTTTCACCTCTTTCTGACCTTTTTATTATTTCTACTTTATTTTCAATGGTGATGGTTTTTCTCTTCTTTACTGCATCACCAGCACTTGCATCAGATTTGTGTTTTAAAGACATTCTTGAAGGGTTAAGACAAAAGGTTAAGATGAGCTCTTCTTCTACACAGCACTGTGCAGCTATCACAGCAGGAAGACACCCGTCCTCAGCACGTCTGATGTATAGGGTGGCCCAGATATAATTATACAATTTTCATTACGCTGTAACTTATTCAGTTTATTACATAGAAAATCACCTGAAAAATCCTGGACCATCGAGAAGTGTGCGAACTGAAGACATGAAGAATCTTCTTCGCACCGAACTGGAATCGTCCCTGCATAAATCAAAGTCATCCAGACGATCTGGATCTGCATAATTAGATCTAGGCCACCCTGTACTGACAACTTACTGCTATGTGCGTAACAGTACAAGCAGACTTGCTATTGAGAATGAATGGGGGCAGCGACGGGCGGTTCATCACCAGCCTACCTCACAGTCACCTCCACTACAGCATGCTGCCTGCATCTGCAACACCACCGCCCCCATTCAACACGCAGCCATCCGAGGCACACTACAATGCTACCCCCTGCCGCCCTGTTCACCCTCAATGGCCTCCGTTCAGCCACAACCGGGCCACCGCTTGCAGCATTACCAGCCGCCCACATAGAATGAATGGGGCAGCCATGTGTGGTGGGCAGGCAGTGAAACCACTTGCCGCTGGGAGCCGGCCGAGGGACACTACACTGCGCGAGCAGAGAAATCTCCCCCCTCCAGCCTCCATCCAGCCACCGCTTACAGCGTCCCCAGGCCAAAGATGACGGAGCGGCAGTTATTGAGGCACATGCGTCGCAGCTGCGGCCCCGTTCATATGTCGTAGGTCAGATGTACGTAACCTGGGGACTACCTGTAATATAAAACATCAGTTACCCACTGACTTCAAAGAGGAGAGTTAGAATTCTTCCAGTTTAACAAAATAAGTCTATGTGCCAATAGTGTAGTGAAGGCAATCACAGTTTCTTTGTCCTCCTCCCCCCATTTGGAAGAACACC
This sequence comes from Polypterus bichir lapradei, assembly GCA_026402145.1. NCBI lineage: Eukaryota > Metazoa > Chordata > Cladistia > Polypteriformes > Polypteridae > Polypterus > Polypterus bichir. Next base: position 29,962,390 of record JANRMT010062821.1, on the reverse strand, counting down.
AAACACAGCTGTTAGTGGATTAGGAGGAATTGTGACACCAAGGCTGTCTGAAAGGCTCTTAAAATTTTTTGTCCAGAATGATGTTAACTTGGTGCATGCCCAAAACATGTAGCCCAGTGAGGCTAGAGCTTGATTGCAGCGTTCGCAGGTTGGATCTTACCCTGGAAACATTTTGGATAATTTTAAGCGAGACTGATGTGCTCGATATATAATTTTGAGTTGAATTATTGTATGCTTTGTGCATGTGGAGCTTGAATGAATTCTCTGCATTGCTGCCTTCCACTCCTTTTCTGATATATTGAGTGAGAGATCCTTTTCCCATTGAAAGGAAGGGACTGTAAAATATTTTTATATATTGCAGAAATGCTGTCTGAGTCCTCGAGACTGAGCAATATTTTTTCCAGCATAGAGGAAGGTGGGAGATGGGGAAAATCGGGCAGGTTCTGTTTGACAAAGTTTCTGATTTGAAGATAGTGAAAGAAATGTGTTGCTGGAAAATTTAATTTGGAATGTAATTGTTCATAGGATGCAAAGATGTTGTCTATATAAAGATCTCTAAGCAATTTAATCCCAAATGTTTTCCAGATATTAAAAACTACATATGTTTGCCAGGGTTGAAAAAGGTGGTTCTTATGCAGAGGTGCCACAGATAAAAGATTCTCCATCTTAAAATGCTTTCTACATTGGTTCCATATTCTGAGTGAGTGAAGCACAGTTGGGTTATTTATATATTGGCGATAACATTTATTGGGGCACAAAGCAGGGAATATAGAGAAGTACTGTAGGATTTTACTTCTATTACTCACCAAGCCTGTGTATGTTCATCTATTTGTATCCAGGTTTTATAACTTGTATGTTTACTGCCCAGTAATAAAACTGAAAGTTAGGTAGAGCCATGCCACACTGTCGTAGCTCTTTGTAGAGTTGCTCTTTGGATACGTGGATGTTTTTGGTTCCAAATAAATGAGGTTATGGTTGAATCTAATTGCTTAAAGAATGATTTATTGATGTATATTGGAATGTTTTGAAATAAAAAAAAGCTTAGGAAAGATATTCATCTTAGCAACGTTAATTCTTCCAGCTAGAGTGAGATGGAGCGTTGACCATCTACGCAAATCTTGCTTAATTTTTTCTATACAGACGGTGACATTTTGTTGACAAAGAGCTTTAAGTTTACTTGTGATATTTAAACTGATCTGCTATAATAAAAGGGAAGGTGTCCTATCTAATATTGTATGCTTGAGAATTCACTGGAAAGAGCACACTTTTATTCAAATTAATTCTGAGGCCAGAGATCTTTTGAAATTCAGTAAGTGCTGTTAAGACTGCAGGCACAGTATTTTGTGGGTCTGATATATACAAAACCATATCATCTGCATATACTGAGAAATTTTCTGTTCCAGTTCTTCTCTGATAATCCCCTTTATCTGATAAGCATTTTGACAGTGGACTGCCAGTGGTTCAATGGCGATTGCAAATAGCAGTGGTGACAAGGGGCATCCTTGTCTGGTACCCCGTTCTAGTTTAAAGTAGTCTGAGCAAATTTTGTTAATACAAACTGAAGCTTCTGGATTGTTATACAGTAGTTTGATCCATGCACAAATATTCAGGCCAAATCCAAATTTCTCTAATGTAGTGAAAAGGTAGTTCCATTCAATCATATCAAATGCTTTTTCTGCATAAAACGATAATAATAACTCTGGGGTATTTGACTTTGCAGGTGAATATATTACATTAAACAGGCGTTGAGATTGGAAGCTAAGTGTCGACCTTTAATAAATTCAGTTTGATCTTGTGATTTTACCGAAGGCAGCATTTTCTCCATCCTTCTAGCTAGGACTTTGGAGAGTATCTTAACATCATTATTTGCCTCCCCATGTGAGGCTGGACCGCACTCACGAAGTCCTGGTCCTCTGATATACCTAGAGACAGAGCACGTCCAAAACAATCCATGTCTTACTTTTGATTAAGCTTTCTATAGTCAATGCTCTTGATGTTTGGTCTAATGGATTTAACACAGATGTGACATACTTCAAATTGCAAGGTCTGAGAGTGCTGCCTTATTGCTGTGACTCTGCTGAGTGACACACAAATAATAATTTATGTATCTGGTACTTAGCCCTGACCACCACCTCCACCCACTATGTTTGTAGATAGATCGCTGACAGAACAGAAATCACAACATTCCTGATACAATGGGCTTCAATTGGGACCCAGCTTGAAAAACAGTAAACAATCTCAGAATGTCCAGTAAAAAGTTCAATTACTTGTGTTGCATAAAAGAAGAGAAATACATTTGAACTGAAGATTTAGCAATATCCTTATTCATTTGTTGTTAATCAACGACTTCAATACTTTAGGGTTTTTTGTGAGCTCTTTACAAAACTGCATCACTGAATTGATCCTTCTGTTTGTTTTGCCCAGAGGGGACTGGGCGGTCTCATGGTCTGGAATCCCTACAGATTTTATTTTATTTTTTTTCTCCAGCCGTCTGGAGTTTTTTTTTTTTTTGTTTTTTCTGTCCCCCCTGGCCATTGGACCTTACTCTTATTCGATGTTAATTAATGCTGATTTATTTTGTTTTCGTATTGTGTTTTTTATTTTTCTATTCTTTATTATGTAAAGCACTTTGAGCTACTGTTTGTATGAATATGTGCTATATAAATAAATGTTGTTGTTGCTGTTGTTGAAGCACTTTGGATGTGCTGAAACACGAGGCATACTTTCCACCTGATAATGTTTTGTTTACCTTTTAATCTCTAATTGTATGCCCCTCTCAAACAACACTCTACAAAGCTGACTTAACATGCCATGCTTAACGCTTTTTAAAATACATGTCGTGAAAATGGATGTCCTACAGAGCCCCTAAAGTGACATGAGAAAAAAAAATGTATTTCTTGTGCTTACAATGGGCCTCATGTGTAAACAGTGGATATGCACAAAAACCCATTTCTACTCTCACTTTGAGGTGTAGAAAAACTAAAGTTTGCGTGAAGTCACACAAATTTTCAAGGCAGCCTCACACAATGCATATGCAACTTTCTGCTTGGTTTTGCAAAGGTGTGGCACCCAGTGTCAAAACAGTGTACAGTGGTGTGAAAAACTATTTGCCCCCTTCCTGATTTCTTATTCTTTTGCATGTTTGTCACACAAAATGTTTCTGATCATCAAACACATGTAACCATTAGTCAAATATAACACAAGTAAACACAAAATGCAGTTTTTAAATGATGGTTTTTATTATTTAGGGAGAAAAAAAA
>JANRMT010062821.1:29935161-29949130 GCA_026402145.1 Polypterus bichir lapradei | reverse complement strand
ATGCACTGCAGTACTTCAAGCAGCTGTTGGCCACACCAGATACTGACTGGTACTTTTGATTTTGAGCCTCCCTTCATTCAGGGACACATTGTGAAACATTTTTAGTTTATGTCTTATGGTGTTGACTCTTTTAGTGTTCATACAAATATTTACACATTAAGTCTACTGAAAGTAAAAACAGTTGAAAGTCAGGGGACGTTTCTTTTTTTGCTGAGTATATATCCAAATAAGCATTACAATTATAAACAAGATCGTACTGTAAGTGCAGTGTGCTAATTTGCTGTTTAGACTTGAATGATATTGCGGTAGCTGAGATTCAGTGGAGTAGAGTACAGTTTGTGTTATAAGAAGAGAAATTTGTGGTGGCATGTCCAAGTTAAGAAGTCTTATGGCCTGTGGAGAGAATCTCTTCCTGAACCTATCTGTTCTGGCCACAATACTCATAAAACAATGGCCTGATTTCAGCAGGTCAAAGAGATAGTTACTAGAGTGAGATGAGTCTGATGATTCTAGCTGCTCTAATCTTTCATCTTCTGGTATAAATATCCTGCAGAAACGGTAGACCAGATCTGGTGCAGCCACCCGGATCACTCTCTATATTTCCTTCATGTCCTGTACTCAGCTGTTCCCAAACCAGGAGATAATGTTCTGAGTAAAGACACTTTCTACAGCACCACAGTAAAAAGTTCTTAGGACCACTAGAGAGACCCAAAACGTCTTCAACTGTATCAGATGGTAAAGACACTGCCTCGCCTTTTTGAACTGGGCTTGAATATGTTCAGTCCATGCCAAATCCTCGGTGATGTGAACACCCTGATATTTGAAGCTGCTCACATTCTCCACTGTGATCCCATTGATGTTGACTGTCTTCTGCCAAAGTCCACCAACAGCTCCTTGGTTCTTCTGACACCATGATGACAGGTTCTCCAACCCCTTCATTGTTGTTGGAGATGAAGCACAGCACCAATGTGTCATCAGCAAACTTGACAACAGAGTGTGTGTTGCCACGAACAGACTGTATGTTGCCACGCAGTCATGAATGTAGAGGGCATAGAGCAGGGAGCTGAGTACACAGCCTTCTGGAGATCCTGTATTCAGTGTGATGATGCTGAACTACCTACTCTCACCACCTGTGGTCTCCCTGTGAGAAAGTTGACAAAACAAGCACACAGGTGGCTTCTCAGATCTATCAGCATGGTGAGCAGTCTGTAGGGGATAATTGTATAGAAAGCTGAACTGTTATCAATGAAATTTGGTATTAAAAAGGTATTTTATGACAATAGAATAACAGATGTTTAAAATGGGCTTCATACTTCTGAAGAATATTCTTCTTCTTCTTTCGGCCGCTCCCATTAGGGGTTGCCACAGCGGATCATCTATTTGTATTGTTGTCCGCATATTGATTTGGCAAAATTTTAAAAGTGCTTAATGGATTTAATGAATACAGTAAACCCTCGTTTATTGCGGTTAATTCATTCCAGACTCTACCGCGATAAATGAATTTAAATCTAATATTTTTGCAGTTAGAACATAGAAAACCTGTTTACGAACTGCTAAATACGTTTTTTAACATTATTAGAGCCCTCTAGACGTGAAATAACACCCTTTAGTTAAAAGTCTAAACTGTGCTCCATGACAAGACAAAGATGGCAGTTCTTTCTTACAATTAAAAGAATGCAAACATATCTTCCTCTTCAAAGACGTGCGTGTCAGGAGCAGTGAATGTCAGAGAGAGAGAGAAAAGTAAACAATCAAAAATCAACAAGGCTGTTGGGCTTTTAAGTGGAAGCACCGCGATAAAGCGGCCACAAGGAAGGGGTCAATGTGAAGGTAGTCTTTCATCATTTTTTAGAGGAGCGTCTGTATTTTCTAAGCAAACAGCCTCTGTGCAAACAGCCCCTCTGCTCACACCCCCTCCGTCAGGGGCAGAGAATGTCAGAGAGAGTGAGAGAGGCAGAGAAAAGCAAACAATCAAAAATCAATACGTGCTGTTAGAGCTTTTAAGTGTGCAAAGCACTGCGAGGGAAGCATATCGTATATCATTGAGGAGTTTTATTTAATACGTAATACGTGCTCTGATTGGGTAGCTTCTCAGCCATCCGCCAATAGCATCCCTTGTATGAAATCAACTGGGCAAACAAACTGAGGAAGCATGTAACATAAATTAAAAGACCCATTGTCCGCAGAAATCCGCGAACCAGCGAAAAATCCGTGATATATATTTAGATATGCTTACATTTAAAATCCGCGATGGAGTGAAGCTGCGAAAGTCAAAGCGCGATATAGCGAGGGATCACTGTAAATGATTGATACCAGCTATGTTTACTAGTATAGCGATCTTCACTTTCATCTCACATTTCCTACTGAAAGCCAAAGTGTCAACATACCATGTTTAAAAGACCAGGCCACTTAATCTGTAACAAACTTTTGCAGCTCCTCCTGAGGAAATCACAAATGCCCAAAGCCCACTTTGACACATACAGTTCATCCAGTGCGTCATGGGTCTTCCCTTGGATGTTTTTCCATTGAGCTGTGTCTGATTTGCTCCCTGTCTGAGGAACCTGGGAGGACATCGTAATTATATTTCCAAACTACCTCAATTCAGAGAAGAAGCAATTGTACTCTGAGGCCCATCCCTATGGTTGAGCTCCTCACCCTTTTATAGAAAATAAGCCTGGCAACTCAGCACTGAGACCTCACACAAAAGAGGGGGGTCATATCCAACCACACAAGGCCTTTTTCAATAGAAGATAGTAGAATGTACTATATTAAGGAGAGGCTTAATTAATACAGCAGATTAATTTATATTACAGTATTTTGTGGATAAAAAATGTATGCCCTTTGTCACACTACACGGCTTTTTCAGTGATTTTCTCACACTGTCAGTTGTGTAGTATAACATCCCCTTGTGACTAGACATAAAATCAAACAGGGCTGGGTTTGTAACAGTTTGTTGGGCTGGGATCCTGTGTGTGAGAGAGTTTGCAGCAGGTACGTGTTTAGCCAGGAAGTATAACACATACAATGCCTACATACAACATCCACAAAAAGAAGAACAACAAAAAAGAGTAGTTGTAGTCTCAAGAAACACAGTGAAATGGGTGTTCTGGACCACACAAACAGGAGAGGCTTGTGGAACTATGGAGCAAACACAATTGTGTATTACACTTTTCCTGTTTGTCATACCACAACAGAATGGATGGGGAAAGAAAAGATGATCTATGTTGATATGCTGCCAAAATGTGTCAACCACAGTACTTTTGTGGTACAAGGGGAAACTGAAAACTGAGCTGAGAAGTTGTGAGGAAGCTGTGCAACCTGCCATTACCTACAATTCATAGCCATGTAATATGACAGCCTCAGTGCAATGCGATCCATCGACTACAGTCAGTTGGCATGACACATTCTCCAACTTGCATTTGTGTGGTGTAATACTCACCCAAGACATATTACTGCTTTTCTTTTGGAAATTAAAAAAATATATATTTTATTAGTGATAGATAAACTAACTTAATTAGTGTCATAGATAAACTTAAAGATGCATTTATTTTAAAAAAAATATTATAATTGGTATAGTTTTTGTAGTGTGTTTATGAATATATAATTTTACATCATGTTTTATTAATTATAACACCTTACATTGAATTTTACAAGTCCACAGATTATCCAAAGGCTAGCTCTTCAAATGAAGAAAACAATTGGAACAATGGAGATAAGAAGGTAATAATATATTGCAAAACTATTACATTTAAGTGAAATATGCCATTAGCTACACAAACATATATAATAAAATAAAGTAATTCATCCAATCTTGCATTACTAGGTGAAGACCTGCCCTCTGTCCCCACCCCCATTCCAGTCTCAAACCAGAACACAAAATTCAAAAGTTAATTTGATCCTAGAGAAAAGCTGCAAGCAAGGAATTTTCCTGTAAACCTTCCCTTAATGAAAATGGCCTTTCTAATGAAACATTAGCCATGATTTCATTGTGAGAAAGCTTCTCCAGGGAGCAGGAGATGAGACATTTACACCCTTGACACTATGCCCAAGTGTGGCAAGTCTACATATTGCTAAATCTGTCAAGTCCAGTACAGGTTTCTTAAAAGCAGGAAAAGTTACTTATTGACTTAATAAAATGTAATTACAAATTCTTCTCACAACTGCAGATTTTTTTTTTTTTTACCTTTAGAAGTGAATCCCCTTGGGAATCCGTTAGACTTAGTGGTAATTTTAGTTTTTTGTGTGTGCCTGTTAAACAATAACATTATGTAATTCCAGTTCATAATACTATATTTAGTATATTACTGCCATCTTCTGGACAAAAAGGGATCACTGAAATCAGCCTTAAATCATTCCTCAACAGTGATCATACTTAAATTAACAAGATAACAGTCTCAAAACTCCTTAATTCAGCTCAGGGTTGAATGTCTTTTGCCTATCCAGAAAACACCAGGCGCAAATCAGGGCATCAATCCATTGCAGTGTAGTTTAGATGCTCTGAGATAACAGATTTGTAGATCATAGGTCAATTTGAAGCATCTGTTACTACTCTGTGGGATTCCTCAGAAGAGAAACCTGGAGGCCAGTGTCTTTCCAACATTCTGTCTTCTCTGGAAGCATCAAACTACCCAGTTGCTCATTTAGAAATCTACAAATGACTTGTGTGTAAAAATAAGCCACCAGTCAAAGTAACTTGTATAGTTTTGAAATTATGTTTTACTTTTTTATGTTCATGTACATGATTACATTTTAAATGTTGTATGGTTTTGTGCTTAATTTAATTACTAGCCACGCTACTTGATGAAGACAGGCAATGGAATAAATTTTCCATTGAAAATATTTCATGTCTCTTGCCATACTGTGTTTTCACCATTTCTCATACATTTTTCTTCGATATCCTTATGTTTCTAAACTTCTCTTGCTCGGTGTTCCCTTTATCTGTCTGTTTTTTTCACTACAACCAATGGTAGATGGGCCCCTGTTACCTGCTGTGAAAACAGCCCATCTTTGAAGAAGACTCTCAGGGTGCCTCCTAGACCTTTACTCTTCCTTGTGTGTCCCAACTTCTCTTGCCTGGCACTTCCCTTTTTGATTGCATCATCAGAGACAAACTGACCAATCAGACTGCTCGGAGGGATTGGACACACACACACACACACACACACACACACACACACACACACACACACTGACAGTAGTGTTTTATTATAGGTATCATAATTATAAGTGTAGTAGTAAACATGTGTAAGTGCAAAGAGTTTGTTTAATGTGAAGAGTGAAATTATATTGTAAAGCTATTTGATTGCTACCTGCAAGGAGTTTCTCAACCTTTTTGGTGTCTTAACGTTCGTCATAGTGGGGATGGGGGTTTGACCTTTGGTGATTTGAACACAATCATCAGAGCAGCAGGTGAAAATGCCACTGCTATTATAAACAATGGCAACTCACACTGGTTAAGAAACACTGTTCTAGAGTGTCTTAGTTCTTCATTCGTGATGATCAATTTTGTAACCTTGTCCCGTAACACTTATTACATCTGTTGTAAGTCGCTTTGAAAAAAAAAAATTTGCATGCTAAGCAAATAAATGTGAGTCCTATGGGTAGAGCTGCCACAGGGGGGTCTACTATTAGAAGTCTGTAGCTAGTCCCTCAGAGCAATCTGATTGGTCAGTGTGGCTTTGGTGATGCAATCAAAAGAGGAAGTGTGAGTGTTGGAGAGATGAGGAGGGGAAACGGCCTAAGAGACATGCTGAGAGAGTTGCCTTCAAAGACAGGAAGTATAGAAATGGACAGGAGGCGAGAAAGGCACCTTGAACATAATGACAGAGTCTGAGAAGCAGGCTTTATGGGAACATGCTTGAGAGAGGGAGTACCTGCGAAGAAACGTTCACACACATGCTGATAGAAAGGAAAGGTGGTGAAGGTTAATGTAGGGCAAGAGTAGGCAATTATTTTTATTCTGTTGCCTGCCTGCGACAGGTACCATGGCTGATATTGTTTAAATACTTAACACAAGAGTATTATTAACACAAATGTATTATTATCTTGATCATATCTTAATAGTATCTTATCTTAACACAAGAGTATTATTATCTGGTTTAAATCTCACAATGTTACTAATTTTAAGCAGATTTTCGCTAAACTGCCTGCCTTTACAAGCACACATTTTTATTCACTAAAACCATGCTTTAGTTTTGGGGACACAATAAATGGCACATTTTTAGTATTCCCTTGTGCCAAGACTCTCCACTTCACACCTCATTTCTCATGCCCCTGAGTGACGTCAGTGGAATACTGCTGGCAGGCCCTTCTCCAGAGATCAGCAGTGGACCTAGCAGCCCTCATAAATTCTATGAGATTATTTCAGTAAATAGAAACAGCAGTCCTCAGTTTCTCTTCACACTTTTCAACCTTTGCCAGCATACATGTGCATTGGACAGTATTTACATACAATACGAGATTAGTCATTTATCGTTGCTTTGATAGTATTGTATTATTTTCTTTTGCAGGGGACTCTCCTCAGATCTCCAAAGCCGAAAAGAGCATTATCCGTTGGTGGCACAATTGAATCCATTAACCTGGATGCAGTTCCATTTTCTGTTTCACGCCTGGATAATGCTGCTGCTAAGCACAAGTTGTCGGTGAAGCCGAAAAATCAACGAATATCCAAAAAACACAGAAGACTTACACTGGTAAATGCTTATTGAATTTTTGAGTTTTGATCTTTGTTCCATCATTAAACAGGAACATTTATATATATTATTCTGTATGATAGTACATATAATAACAATATGCATATCACTTTTGCTTCTGGCATTAAATTTCTCTAAACTTGTAGAATAATATGAAGTACCCAAATTCTCTAGTGGTAAGTTTCATTTAAGTTTTGTTTTTTAGGTTTATGTGAAAGTATGTTTGCAACCAGGCCCAATAAATGATAATGCAGTAGGATCACATAATTTAGCAGAAGGTAAAGTAGTTCACAAGTTTTGAAAAGAGCCCGTGGTAAGCAAGAGTAATCAAAAAAGCTCAGAAAAAATAGCATAGCAAAAACCTGATCAGTGCAAATAGAACAGAATGGGATGTTTAACCAAATTCAGTTTGTAGATTTGAAAACTATTGTGTTGTTAGGAGCTGTGAAAAACAGCCATGTATTAGTTTTTGAGATTTTTATGTGTTGTTTCTTATCAGTGTGACACTGAAATATTGAGTTGTGTAAAAAAAAATTCAAATGTCAAGAACAAAAAATGTAACCCTTAAGCATTAACTGACTTTGTTCTGAAATAGCTAAATAAAATGCATTTCAGGGCAGTCAATTATTTTAAAAAAATTAATTTCAAATGTATTGACAAGCATAAAGATTACACTGAAACTCTTGCTTATGTCTGACCAACTTGCTGCATGTTGCTACTATCTCTGGTGCCATGATAAGCAAATAGTCCTTGTCCAAAGCAAGGGCTTACTTGGTATAACAACTTTAAGTCGAAATTAATTGTTCACAAACATGGGTATATGTATTTACCGTGGCAAAATGTGCTCTAAGGTTAAGCATTTTCTACAAATTAAAAAATATCTTGCCTGCACTGGCTCTTTACAGTGGAGGCTATGGTGCACCAAACACCATTGAAAAACAAAAAATGGCAAAAGTTTTGCTATACATAAACATACCGTCTGTGTTTCTTTCACATTTGTGGCAACAAATAGGCTCTGGAAATAATCATTTTACAGCATGTTCTGGTACTATTTTTTTCGTGGTAAGGATATGTTTTCTTTTCACTTGTGCAAATTCTCAAATAATTTTGGAAGTAAATCGAAATGAAAGCAACCATGTGGCACTAAATGTTTACTGTGATTTGTTCTTTTGAATGGAAACCAAACCTCATGTGAAAGGTTTTTGCTGAGCTATCATACACAACTGATCTTCTTTTAACATGGCTGAGTCTCATGATATGGGTGTGTTTTTTGTTCAAAAAGGACACATATAAACTATTGCTGGGCAATATGAAACATCTTATCACAATATTTTTTCTGTATCGATCAATTTTGATTATTATCACAATAAAGTATTGCAGGTTAGGTGCATTGGCGATTCTTATTTGTCCCTAGTGTGTGCTTGGTGTGTGTGTGTGTGCGTGCCCTGTGGTGGGCTGGAGCACTGCCTGGGGTTTGTTTCCTGTCTTGCGCCCTGTGTTGGCTGGGATTGGCACCGGCAGACCCCCATGACCCTGTGGTTAGGATATAGCGGATTGGATAATGGATGGGTGGATGGATAGTATCATATTACTGTTTCCATTATTAAAGAATATCTATCCTGATATATTCTCAATAAACAAGTAAAATAAGTAATATTAACAAACAGATAAGATTTATTTTGGATAACTTTCCTTAACAATTGTGGAATGATATTGATTTTCAAGTTTTCAGAATGATTGCACTTACAGTAGCAATTAACAAGGCAGTGCATCAATGTAGAAAAACTGCTAAACAGTTTAACAGTACAAGTATTATAAATTGCAAACATAACACAATGCAAACCAATTCTGCATTACTAGCTGCAATAAATATCTACCTCTGTTCTCAAAACTCTCAGGTAGAACATTATATAAAATAATTTGGTATCTTTTTTTGTTGTTTTTTTTTCTATAAAAGCAGCACTCATTTTCTCTTGTACACTACAGATTTTTTACTAAAAAGACCATCATATTCACCAACTCCAACTTGGTTCATACTCATTTGCAGGTGACAATGTTGCCTGCTGTACAAAAAAAACCTTCTGAGGGTGAACTGGTGGCAGGGATACGGAGGTAGCACTTAGCTAGGATTCTTAATTTAGGAAATAGAGTTGCATGAATCTTCCACCATTCCAGAAGACTAGATTCACTGTCCACACAAGGAGTTCATCTTCAATAGATTGTTAGTCTGTGAGTCCAGCTGCTGCCACAGAATGGGGTTTCTTGGAGAAGCTGCCCAGTGTCATCTTCTGTTTTTAGGCTGGTGCTGGTGCTCTTCCCTCAGCTTCTGTTGTACTGACAGAGCTGTGGACTGGATAGTATTTTTTAAGGTGGCAGAATAGGTTTGTTGTATTAAACTTTGCTGGGACCTGTCAGCTGCATACCTTATATGCTGGCTTTATTTCTGCTGGAAATTATTTGATGTAGCCAAACCATTTCGACACTTTTGATGATGCATGCCCTTTTTTTGTTATTATCTCTTCCTGAGCAGTTAACACATTTTTCTTCTCAGCTTCACAGCTGCACAATATACTTCCAAAACACCCTATCATGTTTCTAAAGTTTACAACATGGCTTCTTTGTGGGGATGGGCAAATTTGCAAAGTGCATTGCTTTTGTGCTGGTGCTTTGCCAAGCCTGCATGCTTTGTAATAGGCCACAGACATCGTTTGTCACAACACATTGTCTTTTAAAACTTAATATGGGAAAAACAAGTTTTATCAATTTTTATAGCCTACGTTTATAATTGCTTTCATCAAGTTTTTTTCCATCAAAATCGTTTTATTGCCCAGCACTAGTGTAAACTACTTTACAATGTTGTTGTGGATCAATACTTGAAAACTGTCCTGGCTAGAGAAATTGACGTATTTGGAAAGTTTCTAAGCTTTTCCCTCATGCCACATAGCCTCCATTGTAAAGCTACAATGCAGGCAAGATATTATTTTTAAGTTTATAAAAAAATGCTTAACTTTAGAGCACGATTTCATATGGCAACTGTAAGTATAGTAAAAATTAATAAATACTGAACTTATCCTTTAAGATGCTTCACTTGCATTCAAGTTAGAGCCCAGATTGCTTAAAAACAAAACTTTTAAACACAATTCTTTGGGAATATTTAACTCTATGGTATCCATTATATACAGGGTGGTCCAGATCTAATTATGCAATTATGAAAAGGCGAACACATCGCACCCGCTGTTCGACTGACAACCGTCTCCTCCCATTTTGGGATTGCAGAGTAGGTGCTGTCATCTATCGGCAACAAAAATAATTTTTTGTAAATTCTCTATGTAATAAGCTTAATAAGTTATAGCGTAATTTAAATTGCATAATTAGATCTGGACCACCCTGTGCATGTATATATATATATATATATATATATATATATATATTTATATATATATAAAGTGGTCTTATAACTTATCTAAAAGAGACTTTTTCAAATGCTGAAACATTTAACATGTGATTCTGAATATTCTGTTAATAGTGCAGAGATGGCATTGCAGCATCTGAAAAATGTATCCATCGCTGAGAATGAGAGCATGGTGTCTTTTGATATTATGTTGCTGATTCCAATTCCTCTGGTAAACGAAACTCTACAAACAAATTAAGCAACGACCTCATCATAATGACACGAACAAAGCTGGCCACAAACAATGTAATGAATCTAGTTTCACTGTGCCAGAAAACTCACTTTCACTTTAAGGAGAGATACTACAGAGAAAAAGAAGGCACGCCAATGGGATCTCCATTATCAGGATTCTTAGCTGGACTGGTTATGCAGCGATTTGAAAGCGTGGCTCTGACTCAGTACACACCGAAACTTTGGATACACTACGTTGACAGCACATTCATCATATTAAACAGTGAGCAGCTGAATGATTTCCACAACCACATCAACACAATATTCCCTATGATCCAGTTTACTGTGGAAAAAGAAATAAACTGAAGAATCAATTTCCTGGACATATCCATTGAAAGAGGTAACAACGCCATCCTAATTACAGGTGTTTATCACAAAGAATGTTATGCAGACAAAATATTACACTTTGCTAGCAATCACCCACCATTACATAAACTGATCTGTTCAGAAGAATTCACACTCATTGTGAAGGAGAGAATAAAAAGAAGGAAACTAAAAAGAATGAAAGGTGCTATCTATTCACATCAAACGGCTACCCAAAGACATTCATCTGACAATGTTCACCTAGGAGACGGCAGAGACCCCAGCAAATAGTCGACAACCCCCAAATCCTACTTGGCATACACTTCCTTATCATCACGGGGTATCAGAAGGTACAGCATGACAGCATGTATCCTGTCCAGATCAGGCATCAAAGTAGTGCACAAGCCTACAAACATGGTTGCACAGTCCTTTTCAATACTAAAAGCAAAGATTCGGCAACAGGGACACGGAACGCGATTTACAGCATACCATGTGGTTCATGTCCGGCGGTATACATGGGGCAGTCATCAAAAAAAATTGCCACATGCAATTTAGTCAGAAGAAAGAACCAATGGTCTCTGATTTACACACATACAAGTTTAACCCGACACACATTTAAATGGAACTCAGTAAAATTGAAGGCTAATAATAAAAGTGGTAGTAGAACTGGCTGAATCGTGGCTATCCAATGAAAATGGCAGTAACAGACATTTGGGCATGATCCCAGCATATGCAGGCTTGAAAAGAAGAGCATGAAAATAATAAATAAGACATTATAACCAACACCCTCTGAACCCCACCTCATCAATCCCCAACCCCCATTTCCACCTACCCTCTCCTCCTTATTTGCTATATATTGCCTTGAATTCCTGTAAGTCTAATCATTTTCCTCTGATGATGAATGATGACAGGAGTCGAAACCTTTGAAATAAAAAACTATTTTAAATACATGATTCATTTTCTTCCTTTGTGGATTTTCAGCTACAAATATGCAAACCATATTACAGTCCTTCATTTCCATGTATATATATACTAGCAAAATACCCGCGCTTCGCAGCGGAGAAGTAGTGTGTTAAAGAAGTTATGAAAAAGAAAAGGAAACATTTTAAAAAAAAAAGTAACATGATTGTCAATGTAATTGTTTTGTCACTGTTATGAGTGTTGCTATCATCAAGGATTTGATTATCATTATTTCTTTCAATCAGGTTCATATTTGGAGGATGTGTTGTGTTCAAGTTATATTCCGTGTTTGTCAACCGTTGTAAAGATAACAGGTTTCAGTCATCGAAGTGTTCACTACCCAAATCATTACTCGTGAATCTAAGATGTTTAACAGGCATTCCCGGTATTAAGTTGTGGATTTGCCTGCGAATATTTAGTGGTAGCGTGTCTATGAACTTACTTTAAACTTAAGCTTTACACCTTGCTTTCCTATTGATATGTCTACAAAGGCTTGTTCAGATTCAGAGGGTTGTTCCTTTCTTACTGCATCAATAAACAGCTCATCTTCCTCTTTATCTGAAACATCACACACTGCTTGCACGGGTTTACCTTTTTACCTTTTACCTTCCCAGTCCTGCAAAGTCAGTTCACGTGAGCCGCTCGGAGTACATGCATCGAAGGTTCTCAGCTGTGGTTGTGCTATCTCGTGCGATCTTGCGATGTCCACGGCTTTATTTAATGTTAGCTCAGACCCGGCACTTAAAAGTTTCCCTCGCACTTTTGTTGAGTTTGTGCCAAACACTATTCTATACATGACCATCTCATCTTCGTTTGCATAAGCACAGTCCTTCACCAGAAATTTTAAATCCATTACAAAGTGATGAAAAGTCTCGTTTATACCCTGCGTCTTCTCATTAAACTTGTATCTCGCGAATATCGTATTCGTCTTAGGCATGACAAATGCCAGCGGGAGCGTGTCTATGAACCTAATTTAAACTTAAGCTTTACACCTTGCTTTCCTATTCGTTTGCATAAGCACAGTCCTTCACCAGCAATTTTAACTCAGTTAGCAATTTTAACTCCGTTACAAAGTGATCAAAAGTCTCATTTATACCCTGCGTCTTCTCATTAAACTTGTATCTCGTGAATATCGTATTCGTAGTAGGCATGACAAACGCCAGTGGCAGCGTGTCTGTGAACTTAATTTAAACTTAAGGTTTACACCGTGCTTTGTTTCCGCAGTAGCTGCACTTATGAATATGCTTGTATGTGTCACTTGCTTCATATTCTTTTGCTGCCTTCTCAATTGTGTAATGTGTTTTTTGTTCAGTGCTCTTTGGCGCTCTTGCTTGTTCTCTGTATACTGCATTCACAGTCAGTTCACATGAGCCGCTCGGAGTACATGCATTGAAGGTTCTCAGATGTGCTTGTGCTATGTTGTGCGATCTTGCGATGTCCACGGCTTTATTTAATGTTAGCTAAGACCCGGCACTTAAAAGTTTCCCTCGCACTTTCGCTGACTTTGTGCCAAACACTAGTCTATCCCTGACCATCTCATCTTCGTTTGCATAAGCACAGTCCTTCACCCGTAAATATTTAGCAGCAGCGTGTCTATTGGATTATTGCTGACGGATGGCCTTATATGGGCAGGCACTCAATTACGTGGGAGGCATGATGATGAGGGACGCAACTCCACCTCACACGGCGACCGAGCTGCAGGCTATGGCCGTATATATGTACGTAAGTAGGTTCCAGTTATGACCGTCACGTGTAGAATTTCGAAATGAAACCTGCCTAACTTTTGTAAGTAAGCTGTAAGGAATGAGCCTGCCAAATTTCAGCCTTCTACCTACACGGGAAGTTGGAGAATTAGTGATGAGTGAGTGAGTCAGTCAGTCAGTGAGGGCTTTGCCTTTTATTAGTATAGATACATTATACATATACATTAAGGACTGGGCTATAAAAGCCTAAAAATAAACAGCATGGATGATAGTGGATGAAGAAAGTGTGAGCCCAAATGTTTGAGCATACTGCTTTTGCTTCCAGTAACTCATTGAGGAGCAGCTGAGAAGTTGATGGCACAGAGAAATCTCATTGTGAAAAACCTGTGCTATGGAGAAATCAAGGCCCCAGCTCCTTATAAATGTGTTCTGAAAAAGCAGGTTTAGATTTATAGATGGATAAACAGATGTCCATTGTCCATCCAGACCATTCTAAACTGAGCCCATTTCTTATATACTAAGGAATCATTTGGTTCCTGTGCATCCTTTACAAGGATCAAATATATATATATATATATATATATATATATATATATATATATATATAAATATATATATATATATATATA
>JANRMT010062821.1:29881581-29920495 GCA_026402145.1 Polypterus bichir lapradei | reverse complement strand
TGAGTGAGTGAGTGAGTGAGTGAGTGAGTGAGTGAGTGAGTGAGTGAGTGAGTGAGTGAGTGAGGGCTTTGCCGTTTATTAGTATAGATATATATATATATATACACACGCAGTTATATTCAGAATTCATAAACATCTTCAATTTTACACATTGTGTTATTTTCCAGCCTTAGGCTAAGACTGTTTAAATTGTATTTTTCCCACATCAATCAACACTCAATACTCCAGAATGTCAACTCAAAAACATGATTTTAGAAGATTTTTATTCATTTTAATTGAAAGCAAATAGCAATCCATACAATCAAATCAAACTTAACAAAACCAAATTTCATCCCCACCCAAAAGAAAGAGACTAAAGCCAGCCAACAAAACAAATCTTTAGAATTTTTAGAACTGTGGGTTCCACCCCCTGCTCGCTTTGATTTACCAGATATACAATCTAACTGTATATCTGTTATTTTCGTGGGAATTGTTACATATGCATTATTTTCACTTTTACTTTAAAACTTTTGTAAAAACAATATTTGGAATTAACTTTTCTTCAAGATTGCATTGAATTTTGATTCCGTATTTGGACTTACATCGTGATAACGCAACGTATAACTGCCTGTGAGTGAATATCGTTTCTTTCTCTCTAAAAAATAAAACAACTTTCTCGAATGTTTGTCCATGCTCTTTCTTCTTCACTTTGTCGTTGATGTGTCATCTAGAACGTATAAAATTATTGTCCTGATAAAATTTATAACAGCTGAGAACGCAGGAAGTGTGTCTGACAAAAGCATTCACACAACTGGGGTTAGATGACCGTGGTCTTGTTTGAAAATAGTTGGAAGGGGGGGCATGATTTGACAGAATCTCATGTTAAAAATCTCTGTCTCACTGGACTTCATACCACACCAACGTTTTTGGAATCTTTTAATTCTCGCTAGCAACACAAATTTGACAATGTACAAGTCTTCGATTTAAAGTTTAAATCCAAACAATATATTCAATCTCTTTTCGCTGCTCCGTTATTTCACCAAGTAATAATTTCCATTTCTGCTAATGCGATCTTTCCTATCCTTTTTTTGAGACATTGGAATTTTCTTTCTATTATCTCTAACCTGCTGTGTATGTGTACCATGCCAATTCTTTACATTCTACTTTGTCATCTACTCCTTCTCCTTTATTTCCGGCCCAGGGCAAGGTTAAATATCTTTCTTGTGGGATGTGTAATGCTGCTCGCATTGGGGGAGGGCTGAACGCACGCTAAGGAGATGCAGTCAGATCATCTGCTGACTTGCTGCTGCTACTGGCGAGCTGCGTGTTGCTTGTCGCGCTGCACATCAATCATTTTAAAGCCTGTACAGCAGCTGTCCTTTTGTCTCACTGCCTTGTCTCGCACCACGTCAAAGTGTCTTCCGAGAAGATCACGTCTTGTCTTCCTCCCAAGATTTTTTTTATAATAGAGAGATATTTTAGCATTTTAGAATTTTTTGCAAGTTTATTTTAAATAAAAAAGCTGAAATATGACACTGACACAAGTAAGTATTCAGACCCTTTGCTATGACACTTGAAATCGGAGTCAGGTGCATCCCAATCTATTTATAATCATTGAGATGTTTCTACACCCTGTTTGGAGTCCACTTGTGGTCAGTTCAATTGACTGGACATGATTAGGAAAGGTGCACACCTGTCTATTGAAGTTCCCACTTTTGACAGTGTGTATCTGAACAAAAACTGAGGCATGAGGCTGAAAGAATTGCCTGCAGAGATTAGGGACAAGATTGTGTCAAGGCACAGATCTGGGGAAGCCTACAAAAATGTGTAGCATTCCCAAAAGCACAATTTTGTCAATCATGGCCTTCATAATTCTTAAATAGAAGAAGTCTGGAACAACCACAACTCTGGCTATTCAGCCAAACTGAGCATTTGGGAGAGAAGGGCCATGGTAAGTGAGGTGACCGAGATTCCAATGTTCACTCTAGTTGAGCTCCAGAGATCCTGTGTGGAGATGGAAGAAACCTCTAGAAGGATAATCCACACTGCAGTGCTTCAGTAATCTGTTTTTTTTGGAAGAGGGGGCAGACAGAAGCCTATTCTTAGTAAAAGACACATGAAAACCTGCTTGGAGTCTGCAAAAAAGCACCCAAAGGACAAAACAACAACAACATTTATTTATATAGCACATTTTCATACAAAAAGTAGCTCAAAGTATCAGGCTGAGAAACAAGATTCTCTGGTCTCTTGAAACCTACGTTTGCATCATGCCTGGAGGAAACTGGTCACTGCTCATCACCAGTGTAATACCTTTCTAACGATGAAGCATCATACCGTGGGGTTGTTTTTTAGTAGTAGGAACTAGGAGACTCGTCAGGATTGAGGCTGAAGCTGAATGGAGCAAAGTCCAGAGATATTCTTAATGAAAACTTGCTTAAACAGCACTCTGGACCTTAGGCTGGGCCAGAGATTTACCTTTAAAACAGGGCAGTGACCCTTAGGAACAAAGCAAAGACAACGCAACACAGGAGTGGCTTATGGTCAACTTTGGGAATGTCCTTGAGTGACCCAGCCAGAGCACGGACATAAACCCAATTGAACATCTCTGGAGAGACCTGAAAATAGCTGTCCACCGACTACCTCCATACAACCTGACTGAGCTAGAGGGGATCTAAAGAGAAGAATGGCAGAAAATCCCTGCTTCCAGGTGTGTGTAGCTTGTCACGTCATACCTAAGAAGACTCCAGGCTGGAATGGCTGCCAACGGAGCTTAAACTAAGTACTGAGTAAAGAGTCTGAATACCGGTGTCAATAGGATATTTCAGTGTTTTACTTTTAATAGGTTTGCAAAAAAATGTAAAGTTCTGTTTTCAATTTTCCATTCTGGGGTATTGAGTGTTGCTTGATTTGTGGAAAAAATGTATTTAAGTGATTTTAGTACATTGCTTCATAATAGAAAAATGCAAAAAAAGTGAAGTGGTGTGAGTACTTTCTGAATCCGCCGAGTGTGTATGTGTATAATTATTTTGCTAATTGATTACTTGGCAGATTCCTACCTCAATTAACTGATTTATGTAAACCTTAAAGAATACTGCGTTTGTGCAAAAGTTCAAATATTATACTGACAAATAAAAAAAGGTTTTATTCCTTGCACATGCTCCCCGTCATAATAGTAGTTACAAGCATGCTGTAAAATTGCATTCATCCAAAAAAAGTGCAAATCAATAAATCTTGGAACTAAGTGTAAGGACCATCTTAGCACTTTGAAGACAGTTGACAACAAAGTTGACATCGGTTTGAAAGGCTGCAGTCATTGTTAAGCATCAGCACAACTTGCCTAGAGTGTATTGTTTGATTTTATCTGCTAGATGTCAGCAAAGACCACAAGATGAACCGAGTCTCCGGCACTTCAAGTATCCTTTTTCCTGATAGTACAGCATCAGTTACTGTATTCAAAAGAAATACTCTGCTGAAGTAATTTTACATGTTGATGATGACTGGGATTCTGCACTGTCAAAAAAAAGGATCTCCAGCTGCTAGAAGAAGCAAAACAAACTGACATTGCGAATGCTGCTGGAGTGAAGTTTGAGTGAGAGAAACTTCATCACTGTTATTCCGATATGTTTTCTTTTCAGGTGCCCTCATATCATGGTTGGTACTCCTGTTTCAAATGAGCTCATTTTTATGTATCTTGAAAGGCACAGCCTTTTTATCAGATGTGAAGCTGAAATTACACTTTTAAGCTCTTTGGTATCCACCGTATTTACATTCAAGGTCTCTGCCATACCTCAAATTGTTGTTAACATTAGGTGCTGTTGGCCAATGAAGGGATGTATCTAATATGTAACAAGGCAATTAATCAATAGCAAAATTGGATGTTTTATAACTGATTTTACAACTGATTATTATCAATGAGATTGACCAGTTTTGGAATCCTTTCTGTATACTAGTACAATATGAGTGGAGTCCACCAGTAGTCCTCTTCCTTTCTTAAACAAGTGCATAAACTGTCTCTTAATCAGAGGTTGGTCTCTGTTTTTAAATGAATTGTTGCACTTATTTAATGATTTTTTGAAAAACGTGTTGTTTAAATATTTACTCAAGAAACTCAGTAAGAACTCTAGAATAAGTGTTACCTTGTCACATCTTTTTGTCTTGTCTCACCCTTTTTAATCCAAACACAACTTGTATTTCTATAATCTCCAGATAACTATGGGCTTCCTTTATATTACCTGTAACTGATGGAGTGTTATCAGCATCAGCTTCTTCACACATGAAACCCTCAGAACAAATGGAATTTA
Source organism: Polypterus bichir lapradei (assembly GCA_026402145.1). NCBI lineage: Eukaryota > Metazoa > Chordata > Cladistia > Polypteriformes > Polypteridae > Polypterus > Polypterus bichir. The sequence continues at coordinate 29,916,215 of JANRMT010062821.1, read as the reverse complement.
GAGAATTTGCTATTTCACAGTTTACATATTTTCATTTACCCTTATCTTTGCTAATACACTTTACTTCTTCCTTGGCTATTCTTTTACTGTTAAGATACTGAAAGAATCTCATTGGGTCAAATTTGGCTTTGTCCACATTACTTCTAAAGACCTTTAAAATACTTAATACCATTTTAACTGTTGCTCTCTTTTGCTGTTAAGCCCTTCAGTTACCCCTGGTGTTCTTTGTCTTATTTACTTATTATTTTATTTGATTAACACTTTAGTTTAGGTACTTAAAAACTGCATCTGTTAGTCATTTACTCTTATGTAACAAGACATTAACAAAGGCTTCCTTTCACCTTCGTAACACTTACAAAACATCAATAGACAGGTTATTAATCTCTGTGCAATGTGACATATTGACATGTTGGTAAAATTACTTGTTAATAGGAAGGATCCACAGGTCTTATATTAAATGTGTAAAATCAAGAGAAATGTGTCTCAGTGAAGCCACCTCAGACCACTCCAAAGTGAAGTTTTCTTAGTCGGTCACTTGGCGGAGATGAATCAACACTTTACTGATGCTTTGTAAGTGTTATGAAGACTTGGAAGTGTCTTGTTACTGTATATAATAGTAAAGGAGTAATAGAAGCATTTTTGCAGCACCTAAAGTTTTACTTTTTTAAGTTCTTTACGTATTCACTGCAGAGTTTTTTTTCATTTTTATTCCTTCTAAATTTATAGATAAACTTGTTCTGCAATGTTTGTAAAGTGATTTTAAGTTTCCTACATCAACTGTCTCCACACTTAAACATTTGTCCCTTGTTACCTTTTTAGACTTTGCAGCACAGTATCTGCTCAATATTTGCTCTACTAAGTTTAAATGTAACAGTTTTAGTTTTTGAAAAGGTTGCTGCGAAAATATTACGAGTTATGAGTTGTTCAAGCTGTGCAGCGACTGAACCACCTTCTTAGAAGACAGCTGTTTTATATCTCTCTGCAAGTCCTTCCAGCTGCCAGGGCTGCAGTTTAATTTCTGGTCAAGGATGAGCCGAAGTAAAAATTGTAAGCAAATTGTTCTGCATCATGTCCCTTAATTAATTAATACATACATCTATAAAATGAAGATTTAAAAAAACTGGAAAAGTCATTATTTGGGTCCAGATTTTGCACTGCTTTCACAACTTTCCAACTTGGTGCTATTCATTATTTATTTTGCTAATAGTAGGTTACATTTCAACCTAAATATTACTTTGCACTTAAAAAAAAAAAAAAAGCAAAACAACTGGCACTTTGGGTACCATCTGGTAAACAAAGAAATTTGGCAGTTTTCAGACACAAATCTAAACATTAAGACAGCACCTGGCTTAAAAAGACCACCAGTTAAGCACCCTGTCTTTATTCATTGTCTTAGATTTAAAGTCAAAGCTTTCAGTATACACTGTTCAAAAAAATTCAGGGAACACTTAATTATCACAATCTAACACCAAGTCAGGTAAGCTTCAGAAACATCAGTCTGTCCAGTTAGGAAGCACAAGTGATTGTGAATCAGTGTCACCTGCTTTGGTGCAAATGAAAGTGACAACAATGCACTGGGAAGGCAACAGCAAGGGAATGGCTTTGCAGGTGGTGGCCACAGACAATTGCTGTCTCCTTATCCTTCCTGACTGTTTCTTCTATAGCTTTACATTCTTGTCACTACTGGTGGCATGAAGTGGTACCTGCATCTGATTGAGGTTGCACAGGTAGTCCAGCTCTTCTAGGATGGCACATCCATAAATGCCTTCACAAGAAGGTTTGCTGTGTCTCCCAGCACAGTTTCAAGAGCAAGGAGGAGATACCAGGAGACAAACCATTACACAAGGTGAGCTGGGCAGGGCTGCAGAAGGGCATCAGTCCAGCAGCAGGACTGGTATCTGTTACTTTGTGCAAGGAGGAACATGAGGAGCACTTTCAGAACCCTACAAAATGACCTCAAGCTGGATACTGGTTTGCATTTTTCTGACCAAAATGTCAGAAACAGACTCCATGTGGGTGGCACAAGGGCCTGATATCCTCTAATGTAACCTGTGCTCACAGCCCATCACTGTGCAGCTTGATTGACATTTGCCAGAGAATACCACAATTGTCAGCTCCGCCATTGGTGCCGTTTTCTTCATAGATGAGAGCAGGTTCTCAGGAAGCACATGTGACAAATGTGAAGAAGTCTGGAGGCATCACGGTGAACGTTATGTAGCCTGCAACATAATCCAGTATGGCCAGTTTGCCAATGGGTCAGTGATGGTCTGGAGAGACATATTCTTGGAGGGTCACACAACTTCAACATGCTAGGCAACAGTACCCTGACTTCTGTTAGGTACCAGGTAAAATCCTCAGAGCTATTGTCAGACCTTACACTGGTACAGTGGGCCCGAGTTCCTCCTCCTGCTGCAGGACAATGCCCAGCCTAGCCTCATGTGGCCAGTGTGTGTAGACAGTTCCTGGATGACGAAGACATTGCCATTGACTGGCCCACATGTTCCCCAGACCTGAACCCAGCTGAGAATGTCTGGGACGTCATGTATCGGTGCATCCAACTCAGACTGATGGCCTAATCCATGTCTAGGAAGAGACCCCTAGGACACCATCCGCCGTCTCATCAGGAGCAAGCCCAGTTGTTATCAGGAGTGCATACAAGCACCTGGGGTCATACACACTACGGAGTCACATTATGAGTTGCTGTGATGAAATTCACACAAGTTGATCAGCCTGTGATTTCAATTTTTGACTTTGATTTTCTGTGTGATGTTGAATCCAGTACTCTGGGTTGGTGATTTTGGTTTCCATTGACCATTGTTACATCATTTTGTTCTAAATTAATTAGTAAAGATTTTCCACTTGAATATTTCATTCATTGAGATCTGATGTATGATTTATGTGTTCCCCTTATTTTTTGAGGCGTGTATTTTATTTTTACAGCTCTTTAACCACACATTAAAGTTAAAGTTAACATTCAGATTTAAATGTTTCATCTTATTAATTCAGCAAACTCTCCTATTACGTAATCACTCATTTATCACTGATAGAATTGTTAATCTAAGTATATAATTATTTTATGCCATTATTAACTTGTGACATTAAACTAATACATTAATATTTTATGGGGCGGCTCGGTAGAGCAGTGGGTAGTGCTGCTGCCTCGCAGTTAGGAGACCCGGGTTCGCTTCCCGGGTCCTCCCTGCGTGGAGTTTGCATGTTTTCCCTGTGTCTGTGTGGGTTTCCTCCAGTTGCTACAGTTTCCTCCCACACTCCAAAGACATGCAGATTAGGTGCTTGGTGTGTGTGTATGTGAGCGTGCGCCCTGCGGTGGGCTGGTGCCCTCCCCAGGGTTTGTTTCCTGCCTTGTGCCCTGTGTTGGCTGGGATTGGCTCCAGCAGACCCCCATGACCCTGTAGTTAGGATATAGGTTGGATGATGGATGGATAATATTTTATATTAATATATATATATATTATATATTAGACTAATACATTAATATATTAATACATTTGCATTCTCTATTTATGAGGCACTTGAGATGTTTGAACTGTAAAAAATGTTTTCTGCTCTAGCTTTGTATGTGTAACACAAGTTGGGTTGGTGTTGGGTAGGTGTTTGCAGTGGAAACGTGCAATATAAAGTGATTTTTTTTACAGAAATATTAATCTCTTAATTCATTCATTTTTATGTCCCCTATTTTAACACAGTTAAAATCATGGGGGCAGTAAGAACCCTTCCTGACTAAGGCTCAGAAAGTGCCCCATTAAGAACTGATTTTTTTAGTACTATATGCAGTATATTAATAAGATAAATAAGGTCAGGCAGCAAATTTGTTGGCTTTATTTTTTATTTGGATTACATATAGTGAATTATATTAAAACTTTGCTGTCTGTGTGACAGGATGCTTTCCATGTGTGGCTTAGCAGTCTAGAACTGTGACATTTTTTGTTTGTAGTGGGTGAAAGCATCACTGCTTGGCAAAAAGCATAGACAGAAGAAGTCAAAGTAATCATATATTTTTCTTTTGATTATTTGTTGTGACTTGGTGGGAAGTACTGACACATATATTACATGTCATGTCTCAGCTAGGGTTCCTTCTCTAACTGGGGTTCAAATTCATGTTTTATGTCCCTTTCATTCATTTTTGATTCTTTGATTTATGTTGTTTATGATTTGCATCCTTCTTTATTTTAGGTTTTGTCTATGTGTGTAAGCTGCCTTTGTTTTGTTCCATGTGTTCTGTGGGTGGTCCCCCTAGAGGTGGAACCAACTGCCAATCACTGCCAGGAATTGCCTTCCGGCCTATAAATCCAGGGTCTTACACAGTTCCTGGCAGTTCATTTGAAACAAGCCTGGGAGTGGTGAGTTTACTTGTGTTTATAGTGAATTCTGTTAATTATTGGATCGCTACACTTCTAATTTGGTTTTTGACCTTGCCTTTAGAATCTGTTTTGGGACTTGTTTCATTTGGATTGCTTTTTGTTTTTCAGGCAATTCTATTCTGCCTTTGTGCTCCACTGAGCTTCATTGTGATTGGAATAATTTTTGTGAAGAATAAATGTTTTGTTTTGTAAAGACTTAGTGATTGCCCTTATTACTAGCCAGGGTTTTTCTGTGTTGTCCCTATCTAGTGGGCATTATTGGAAGTGTTTTGGAACTGATTATGACTTTTGTGCTTGGGGACTCCTAGCTCACAACAGTACAATCAATGCAATGTCAGATAGCTTATTTAAATTTCACAGTTAGACTCCACAGATTTCATACTTTTCACCACTGCACCGGACACATGCATTGTTAAAAGTATGTGAGAACTCCAGTAGTCAATTATGGTCTTAAGAATTGTCATACTTCAGTTGAATTTGTGCAATACTTCATTTCTAATGCCTTAGGAAAAGTAAATGATAATGAACTATACTTCAAGAACTAAAAATTACAAAACATATAATGAAAATTTAATTTATGTGTGTCCATATTTTAATGTATACACTTTTTATACCAAGTTTGTTTTGAATTTCTTTGTGAACAGGACTTACAGGACCTGACCCATTCAGACGAACACCAAGACAAAGACACTTTTAGAAAGAACATTGGAGTAAAAAGTAAAGAGGAGGGAGATGTGTTATCTGCATCAATAGAACAAAACAAAATTCCAAATGAACAAATGTTTAAAGAGTTTCAAAATGAAAGAAAACGAATTGAAGACCATGATAAGCTTCAGGAGCATCTTCATTATAATCAAAGTAAAGGTGACCAAGAACAAATGCAAAAGGATAAACTCCTGCATGAGAATGTCATGCAAAAAGATTATGAAACAGCAATACAAACATCAAAAGTTAATGAAGAAAGAAAAGAGGCTGTAGAAGAGAATGTATTATATGAAGGAAAACATACCAATGAAAAGGAAAATGAAGATCAGAGGCAGCTTGAGTGGGAGAAGCTGAAGAAACGGATGACTGAGGAACAAAGGCCACAAAACTTTGAAGAACAAAGGTGTGTGATGGCAGAACAAAGAAGAAGACAGAATGAACAAAGCCAGCATGTATTAGAAAATACAAAGAAGCTTGAGACTAAGGAATGGAAGCAAATGGAGAAACAAGGATTGTATGATATAGAACTAAAGAAAATGGAGACTAAAGAAAGGCAGCATAATAACTTACAAGAGCAAAAGCAACATTTGTTGACAGAACACAAGGAGAAAAAGGCAGAGGGGCATAATGAAAATGCACAGATGCTGAAAGACGCAGAACAACAGCAGAAATGGGAACAAAGGAAACAATTGTTAGATGTACAAAGGCATCAAGAAACGGAAGACCAGCTAAGGAAAGCAGATCAACAAATGAAAAAAGAATTTGAAAAACAGAGGAGACAAGAGGCTGAAGAAGAAACTCAACAGGACCTAGCAGAAGAAAGACAAGATGTAGAAAACCAAAGAAAGCTGAAAGTGGAGGAACAAAGGCAACAGGAGATCGAAGAACAAAAGAAAAAAGAACAGAAGATGCAAGAGGTAGAGGAGCATAAGAAAAAGGAGATTAAAGAACAAAGGAGGCAGGAAGTTGAATTACAAATAAAAAGAGAATTAGAAAATCAAAGACAGCAAGACTTTGAAGAAAAGAAGAAGAAAGAGGCAGAGGAAAAAAACAAAAAGGAGCTGGAAGAACAAAGGCAACAAGATTTAGAAGAAAAAAGGAAGCGGGAGGCTGAGGAACAACAAAAAAGGGAACTGGAGCATCAAAGACGGCGGGATTTGGAGGAACAGAAGAAGCGAGAGGATGAAGAAAAGAAAAAAGAGCTGGAAAAACAGAGGAAACTAGATTTAGAAGCAAAAAGGAAGCGGGAGGCAGAAGAAAAAAGACAGAGAGAATTGGAGGAAAAGAGGATGCAGGAGGCTGAGGAACTAAAACAAAGAGAACTAGAAGAACAAAGACAGCGAGAATTGAAGGAACAGAGGAAGCAGGAGGTGGAGAAACTGAAAAAAATGGAACTTGAAGAGCAAAGGAGACAAGATAAAGAAGTACAGAAAATACAAGAGATAGAGAAACAGACGCAAGTAGAAAATGAGAAACAAAGACGGCAAGATTTACAAGAGCAGCTCATTGATGAACCTCAACTAAAGATTTTGGATGAGAAAAAAAGACAGGAAGCTGAGGCGCAAAAACAATGGAATGTTGGAAGCAAGTGCCAGTTGGTAGTTAAAGAACAGATGAATTTCAAAGCTGAAAAAGGACAATCGGATGAAGCCGAAGAAATAATGCAAGAATGGGAAAAGGAACAAAAATTACATAAAGATAAAGAAAGGACTGAAAACATTTCTGAAAGTAATGCTAATCAAACAGAGCTGGAATTTGAGGACAATCAAAGATTTGATCCCCAAGAACAGGAAAGAAGAAGAGAGGAACTCAGGTGGCAAGATATGGAGGAGAGACATGCAGCACCAAGACCTTTTACCTTTAAAGTATCATCAGGAGAAAAGCAAATAATATTTCAGAAGGTCAACCTAACACCAGTGACGCCAGTTAACCATCACAGCAACCAATTAGACCAAAAAGAGTCCAAGTCACTCTCAGGAGCCAAAGGTGCTCATTCTTTACCATCATCTTTGTATATTCCCCATACAGCCATTTTAGTAACGGGAGCCCAGCTTTGTGGCACTGCAGTAAACATGGACCAGATTAAAGATACAGCCTGCAAATCTTTACTTGGTCTTTCTGAAGATAAGAAAACCTTAGATCTTCCTCCTGTTAATAGTAGAAGCAAAATGTCACCAGAAGGAAAGCCCAGCACGATCAAAAGCAGATCCTTGCATGAGGGAAACCAGTCAAGTGCAGCAATATTAGCAGAATGGGCCATGATTCGATCCAGAATCCTTAAGAGTGCAGACAATGGTAAGTTACATGAAAGAGATTCCAGATACCAAGTCAGGCATGCTACCGAAGATTGTTCACAGAAAGGGGTCACAAGTCCTCACACTAGCCTTCGGAAAACAGTGTCTGCCAGTGCAAAATTCTCTATTACACCTGCATGGCAAAAATTTCCAGATAGTCCTAAAACAATTAGCAATGAGCCTTCAAAACCTAGACTTCAAAATGAAAGAGATGCTACTAAAACAAGAACTTTGTCACTTGATCTGGATTCTGCTGATTCATCTCCTTGTAAAGCTAAAGAAAGGAGCATCCAGGCACCAAAATCCACAAAAACACCAGATAGCACTGAAGGATATGTATTTGCCAAAGACCTACCATCCTTTTTAGTTCCAAGTCCACCTCATGGTTCTCAAAAGGGACGATCACTGTCAGAAACACAGACCCCCCAAGAAAATCATGAGAGTGCAGAAAAAAGAGTATTGTCCAGTGAAGAGAAGGTATCTCCTTTTGGAATCAAATTGAAGAGAACAAACTACTCACTTCGCTACCATAGTGAGCAACAAGCTGAACAAAAAAGAAAGAAGCGTTACAGTGCAGGGGACAATTTTGAGGGAATTCCTGCACCGCTCTTACCAATTGGTCATGAAAAGAGTACACTAAGTAATAAAGGGACTACTGCTGGTTCTCTCAAGGATACAAAAGACAACAATGCTACTGGATCTGTTCAAAGCCTACCTGAAGCAAGGTTGACCCCGTCGAAAATGAACATTCCAGCTATACACGGTGAAAGTGAAAGGCATCTGCTCAAGCCAACAGCCTACCAGAAACCATGTTTAGCCCCTAAACCCAGCTGTGCAACTCCACCTTCCTCTCCTTTAGATAAGTCTGAGAAATCCAAGATTGTTGAGTCTCAAAGAACTGTCAAAGAAGGCCTTGCTCCACTGAAGAAAAAAGATGACGTGAAAGAGGATACACTGCCTGTGTCATCACAAAGGAGCCAAAATGAAGAAGAAGAAGCTAAAGAGAAGAAGTCTTTCTTTCCCTCTATTAACATACCGTGGAGAGAAAGAGTCGACAGGAAGACAGAACTGATTAAGAGAGGTCAGTAGTAGCTCTTATTTTACGACTAAATGTATGTATTTTCTAAAAGGTTTTTGATTTGATCTGTTCTGCTCAAAATGCAAGTTTAAATAGTTTCCGATGATTTTAGAGCTCAGTTGGAAATCACCATATCTTCTTACTTTTTACGTTCCCTTTCATGATTATGAACCTTTTTTTGTTTCATGTACATGAGCCAAACATCAGCCTCACAACTCTTTCAGACCTATATTTTTACATCAAAATCCAATTAAGTTTATATTTAAAACTATTAAAAATGAGATGAGCAATACATGTAATCATTTTCTGTAGATGACAATGGTTTTTTTATGGATGTACAGTCTATCCTGGGCCCCCCACTCACACCCACACTCACAAACATACATTGTATTTTATATACAGATTTGTCTTACTGTACTTCTACTACAAACTATTAATTATACCTGTTGAGCATCATTGTATGCAGTCTTTAATCGCAGTAGATCTCCACTTCCTGGCCAATGCCCCAAATGTGTTTGAAGGGAGGTGTGATTATTGAAATAATCGCTTATCATTAAGTTGTGGCATCCCTTATACTGACCACAGAGAGTTGGAACCTCAGTTTTATGTCTCATCCGAAGGATATCAGGACCATAGTATTATGTCTCATCTAAAAAACAGCACCATTGTTACAGCACAGTGTCCCCATCACTGCACTGGGTCATTGAGATCAACACACAGACTACAAGGTAAGCGCCCCCTGCTGGCCTCGCCAACACCTCTTTCGTCAGCAACCCCAGATTTTTCTGTTTGGTCTCACACGTACAGTAAGTGTTGGCCGGGCCAGAATATGCTTAGCTTCAGGTGAATGACCTGTTCTGAAGTGCATGTTGTATGGCTGCTGACAAACATCCATAAACCTTGAACATCTTACTGAAAAATATCTTTTGTGTGAACTAAATTTCAAGTTTCAAGTGTGTTGATCAAGCTGCCCTGTGGGACATCCAGAGACTTTGCGGGATCCCGTCAAGGTTACTGTATATCATGGCCAGCCTATACACTGGTACTATTAGTGCTGTGCAGAGTGAAGGCAGAACCTCTGCGTTTTTCCCAGTTGATTCTGGGGTTCGTCAGGGGTGTGTTCTTCCTCCTACTCTGTTCAGTGCTTGCATGGACTGGGTGTTGGACAAAGTCGTGGGGTCAAGCGGCTGTGGGGCATCTATTGATGAAGAAAGATTCACTGATCTTGATTTTGCTGACAATGTTGTGATCTTCACAGAGTCAATGGAGGCTCTGATCGGGGTTGAGGAGTCTGAGTGTCTGAGCTTACAAGTGTCCTGGGTAAAAACTAAGAACCAGGCTTTTAATGACCTCTTAGGCACAGCCATCAGCAGTGTGTCACTCTATGGAAAGAGTGTCGACTTTTTCGAAGTTTACTTACTTCGGCAGTGACAGTCACGTCTCTGGTGACTCTTCCTATGAAGTCAGTAGACAGATTGGGAGAGCATGGGAGGTCATGAAGTCTCTGGAAAGGGATGTGTGGAGCTCCCAGTATCACACTGCAGGTAATGTGCCTCATTCTGAACTCCATGAGTAACCACTCATTCAATGCAAAGTCAAACCAATGGTACCCAAGGATTCTCCAAAGAGACACAGTACCAAAGGAGTCCAGTCTTCATCTCAGGTCACTGGATAGCGTCCATGTCTTGCAGCCATATAGCAAAACAGGACTTTAAATACTTGGACCTTTGTCCTTTTGCACAGATTGGGAGCGCCACATACCCCTTTATACTGACCTCGTGGCTCCCCCATGCTCTCCCAATCTATCTACTGACTTCACAGGAAGAATCACCAGAGACATGAATTCGCTGCCAAGGTAAGTAAACCTCGTGACAAGGTTGACACTCTCTCCGCAGACAGACACACTGCCAATGGCTGAGAAAATCATAGCGTATATCTCAGCTGTATTATATTGAATCTTGTGATGTTATCCACACATTTATGTTTGCCCTTCAAAACTTAACAAGATACTTCAATATGAAATTGTCCCCCAAGATTTATTGTAGTGTGTGTATCTCTAAATCACAGCATGAGTCAGAACATACTTATATCATCTGAGAAATCTACCTGTAAACCTCTGGAAGCCATTGAGATGTTTGATGATTGAATGGAGACTGTGCTATCAATCTAAGTTGGGTTAAAATTGAAGTAATCAATATAGACCACAGTATTAACATTTGCAGTGCACCATACAATGTATATATCTATGTTGTATGTCATTTGGTGTGGGATTTGTAAAAGCAGCTTTAATTTTTGTGGTGCACCATCTATTGAAACACCAAATGCAATGCATTTTATTGCTAAAAATGTTTGTGATGCACCATTTTCTGGAATGACAGACATTGCAACCAGATAGACACACAGACACTTGAACCTTTTATTAACCTCAATTCAGCCTCATTTAGATCTGTTTTCATTTGAAAGGCACTTTGGTTTTGAATTCTTTTTTGTCTCTGACTACGTCTCTCATTTTTGGCCCAGTTATGTGTAATTTTTTGGCTTTGAACATATTCCCATCTTTCACTTTCTTACGTTCTGGGCTTAGCTTATTAGGTTTCTTGTTCATCTGGCTACGACTTTAGTTTGTGCTTCCTTACTTCTCTCTGTCTCCAGATTCCATTATTAGAAACAACTGCACAGTCAGTACACATAGCCATTTGGTCCTCAGCTTGTGCTTACGTGATTCACAATTGTTTACTATTGTTAACTCATGACTCTGTCCTGCTTGCCCCCAACAACCACATCATTTACATTGCAAATAATAGTTTGGGTTGAAACTAATGTAAGGCTCCATAAAAATTAAAAGAAAGGTGTGTACGATGATCCTTGAAACACTGTGAATTTTGTCCATAAATAACTAATTTAATGTTACAGTAGAAATCCAGTGAGATAGGGCAGAGTGGTAACTCTGAGGCTAAGGATCTGCGCTGGTATCCCGAAGGTTGCCAGCTCGAATCCCCAACACTGCCAAAAGAGATCCTACTCAGCTGGGTCCTTGAGCAAAGCCCTTAACCTTCAATTGCTCCAGGGGCGCTGTACAATAGCTGACCCTGCGCTCTGACCCCAAGAAGTATGTGGAAAACCAAGTAATTTCCTTTGGGATTAATAAAGTATAATAAAATTTTAAAAAATAAATAAATAAATGATGAGAAGTGATCCTCTTCTAGTAAAACAAGATTAAGTGAATAATAACATTTATGATGAGATCATTAATATTGTGTTCATAAGAATTACTTATGCATGCTGTGAAATGACTTCAGCATTTTTATCTGGCACCTCCTGACTCCAGTATGAGAAAACCCCCACAATTGATACACTATTTGACTCATCTTAATATTTAGTTATGAAAGTTTTTGGGCTTTTTTTGGTTCCCTCCTATTTTTGACTCCCGAGACCTGAAAAACACCAGTTTTTAAGCCATTTGTGCACAATGTTTTGTGCAGGAAATGACAACCTTATGGTAAAGAGCAAACCAATAGATGTCTTCAACAAAAATGATCAGAAAGACGTGAAGTTGTGGATGCCACATCCGCCAACCCCCAGGGGTTCACCCTCTAACAGGATATGAGGGGTTAAAGTTGTACTTTTTCAAAAAACTTTGAAAAAATGGGGATTGGCAAAATAGGCATGAGGAGTATCTTTATATGCTATTTTGAAGTTGCTCATAATGAATGAGATCATATTTTTGATATTTGATTTACTGGTGGTCCTAGCCCTCTAAGAGCCACTCCCAGAAGGTTAAAGATGACAAATTTTAAATGAATTGTATGGTTTTAGTCAGTAATGGCAAATATTTTATTTTTTATCCTTTACTAGGGATTTAGCACTGTATGAACTTCTATCAGAGGACAAAAAATGACATTTCTATCACAATCGAGAGTATTTAGACTTTAAATATTTAAATTGAAGAAAACATTTTTAATATTTCAAATATGTGACGTAACTATTCTTGCTTATTATGTACCTCTGCCTCATGAAGTAAATCAATACATTTCTTTTGAACCCCCCACATTCAGGTGGCTGATGCTAATTCAGACTTTTTATTATTGCAATACCTGTTATCTTTTTAAGAACCTTAATGGATCTGTGATGTCCATCTCCCACTTGTTTTAAAATGAAATGCAAATTAAATAACAATTTTACTTTTTTTCTAGAAAAGCCAACTCTTCAGAGTAGACATTCTCTCGACAGCTCAAGATTACCAGAAAAAGGAGAGTCATCTCAACCCCTTTGGATTACGTTGGCACTCCAGAAACAGAGAGGATTCAGAGAGCAGCAATCCACAAGAGAAGAGCGGCGGCATGCAAGGGAAGCCAAACTTGCTGAAAAGCAAGCAAAAGAAAATGTATGTTTCATGTTTTTAAGAGTACTGTATTCTTTTGTCATTTTCTCTGAAAACAAAAGAAAGGCAGATACAGCTACATATATTTTATACATTGATCCATTCATTTATTTTCTAAACCCACTTAAACTGTTGCAGTGTCACAGAGAACTAAGAACCAACTTCTGGACAGAAATACAGTCTATCACAGGCTGCACTTGCACACACAGCCCAAGAGTTGCTAGTCAGTCTAATGTGCAGATGTTTGGGTTGTGGAGCACTGGAGGAACAACACTCAGAGATTTAGAGGATCTGTAATGGTGGGGCAACCTCTGTATCACCTAGCTGCCCAGTATTCATTTTCATATGGTAGATTCCCTAAAACAACCTTTGAAATATATTTATATTTACAAATACAATATAACTAAAATATATAACACAGCCACAGCCCTGAACTGGATTAAGTGGGACTGAGAATGGAAGGGTTGGTGAATAGATACAATAAAACACAAAATAATATTAACTGTAAACAGTGCAAATTAAAGAAAAAAGTACTATATACATGCAGATAGACATTTTTCCCTGAAAACACTTATTACTTTAAATGGTAATATACATTACCTTATCTCTGTTTTGCTTCAACAATGAACTGATGCATGACCATTTTCATCTTTTAAAATCAACTTGTTCCAACTCCTTTTTGTATAAAAGGGATTGCATTTCTTTGTGAATTAGTGGGGAAGGCACTAGGTTGATAGCTCAGCCCCCCCACGATCTTTGACTATATCTAACTAAAATAGTGTCTCTTATATTACAGAATGGCAATGGCAGTTTAGCAGAAAAGAAGGCAAGCAGTGATCAAGCACCACAAAAACCCACAACCCAGACTGAAGAAAAAAAGCCAGAGAGTCTTTTGTCCAGATTTGAAAGGAGAGAACAACTAAGAAAGTCAAATACACTGCCTAATTCTGTTACAGGTAAGATATAAGGTGATATTATGGTAAGTCTGTACCAGAGGGTGTTTAGGTTTGACCAATACGTCTTATGACCTCTGCATTGCTAATGGTGTGTATTTTGGAACGCAGTAGATGTGTTATGATGTTGCAAACCCTTACTGATGATCACTCTGAAACATTCTTTAACTGAACTTGTTTAAGAATCAGAGTAATTTTACTATAATCATACATCTTGCCACTCCTCAAAATGTGATTTCCTAGACCTCTTATCAAAATGAAACACTGATAACCGATTACAGGTACATTTTCTCACAAAGTGTGCTTTAATAACGCAGATTTTCACAGAGAACTGGTTTCTGAAATGACATGTAAACCCTTATCCCAGTTAGATAAACTAGGTTATTGCTCTCTGAGAAGTCAGGTTAACACACACAGATTTCTCCACAAATAACCCGATTATTTGGGCATGTAAACCCATAACCAGGTTACTTTGTATTCTGCACATATCTATTGCACTCTATTTCACTGCTACACTTCACACACGCTTTCAACAGCCAAGGGGTAGAAGGAACCTCAAGATAAATTTCCTGAGGTAAATGCTCGAGAGATCACATTATTCCTTCTCTTGGTTGAAATAATCTGTCTCAGTATTACAGAAAAAACGCTAAATTTATGTTGATTACCTGAACATACAGAACTAATCTCAGCAGCACAATCTCAGGTGCAGGGTTGGGGCGACTCGTTTAAAATAACATCTGTTAAGTACTTAGATTATTTGTTAAAGTAACGAGTAAATGTTGTGGCGAAAAATTGTCACCAAAAGGTTTTTACCTGAAATGAAGGCTATTAGGACTCAGAGGATACGCAAACAGAGTATATAGCTTTATTGCAATAAAACAATAACACGGACTCAACCCAATTCGGCCAAATCGGACTGAGCCCCGAACAGTTCAAAAATAACAGTTGATATAATCATTTCTTATCATTCCGACCTTGCTCAAAGATCGCTCATTTGCTGTTCCCTCTGACTCCCTCCTGCACCTGGCTGGCTGTTTTCTCAGGTTTTCATGGGAACCATTTTTATCTCCTAACTTCATTCTGCAGCTGGCCACCGGTATTTTTACTGCCTATTGTTCTGCTTTGCTTATTTTTTAGGTGGACTTGAAGGGCAGATGTTCCCTCTTCCATTTTTGGGCTTTCTCTTATCATTTCCCCTTCCTTGGCCTTTAAGCTTATATTAATGGCCAGAGCTTGGCTTAAATTAAAAAGAAATATGGCATGTGTTTTTATTTAACCATTTGCTTGGCAGGCCTGACTTGAATTAATATCTGTACTAAGGTTAATCCTTATATATTTTTCAATATTTATTTATGCTAATACATGAACATACTCATCTTGACCTCGTTGTAACAATGCCTTTGCTTTCTCTGCTGACTCACTATTCCAGCTGGCTTCTCACGTGCCTACCATGACCATTTTTCTGTATTTTGTCATTGGTATCGTTCCTTGCTTCCTAGCCTTCAAACAACAGGTGTTCTTATTCCTCCTTCTTTTGTCCTCGATAGTTTCTGTGCATCATTCTCCTTCTATTCTATCCTTCCAAGTTTCCGAATATTGGTAATTTTGCTTCAAGCTTAACTAGAAATGCAATATGTAATGTCTTTTATTTAACTATTTGCTTGACATATCTTATTTACTTAACATGTCTAATTTATGCTAAATCTAATGCTTCAGAAGTTGTTAATTACTTTTATGCTAATACATAGATTTTTATTTTAATATAAACCACAGCGATATTTTTATTAAAGTAAAAATACCTGCATTGTTGTTATCCCATTAGCACTGAGTGTAAGGCAAGAGGCACACATACCAGTTTCATGAAGGTTCACACAAGGGGCTTAGGATTTAATAACAAATGTTGTACTGCCAAATATGTAGTTTTTCATACAAAAGAAGAAAAAGTAACACTGTTTACATTTTGTATTAAGTAACTATACAGCATATTTAGTTATTTTGTAAATAATGAGTAACATAACTAATTTACTTTTAAAAGGTTCCATACTTGTTTTTGGATTCACAGTGACCAGTGACGATGTTTATCTCTTTTTTTGTGCAGTTTAATGACATTAATGTGTCTTGGCAAAGAAGAACTCCTTAGCTGGACTCGCACACGTAAATGTTTTTACTACACCAGGTTTCTGCCTTAACCTTGTTAATCCCCTTATCCTGTTGTGTATGTAAGCGCACTCAGTGTCTCACAGTGTTTGAAATAAGCTTTATTATTATCCATACAATTTACCAGTTAAAAATTATTAGTTTAGATTTTTTTTTAAATAATAAACTATGCTCTGGTCCCAGAAGTAAGTGCACCTTTGAATACTTTATAAGGACACTAGCACAGTGCCTCAGTGGAAACTGTCAGGAGTATAGTGGGATTAAACTGCCCATGGCATGATCTCATATTATATTATACTAGCCATCCCCCGCGGCTTCGCCTGCATATTAGTGAAACAGAACAGTGAGGAGGGCCTCGCCCAGCTCTCTACTCCTGACATCACTCTTTCCCCTCCCCTTGGCCCGCAGCCTCTGTCTCGGATTAGCGCGAATATATCACACCTGCAAACAAACTATGATTCTTAGCGCAATGAGAGAAGTCGCAAAATCAACCAGAATGTTCGTGCAAGTTATAGGAAAAAAAAAGAGAAATAGTTCTCTCGTTTGCTAACTAAGCGGAGTTAAGGTTATGCCCTGAGGCAGATGTGTGAGTGAGAAGGGCCCTGCCCCACTCCCCGCAGCCCGATGAGTCTCTCTTGGATTCGCACTAATAAATCGGTACTGCAAGTGAACTATGACACTTAGCGCAATGAGAAAGTTGCAAAATCAACAGAATGTTCAAGCAAATTATGGAAAAAACCCGATCTAAATCCGTTAAGTAGTTCTCTTGTGAAAAGCGGACAGATATACAAATGGGTCTAAAAAACTATAAGAAATTTTGTGCTTGGACCCCAAAATGTTTAAAACCGTTTCTTAGCGAGGCACCTATGGGGAGTTAAGGGTAACCTACATTCTAAATTTCAAGTCCTCATGGTTCGGGAGATTTCGTGATGAGTGAGTCAGTGGTATTTGGCTTTTATATATATAGATTATGGTCACTGAGTTTAAAACCCAAACAGATGTAAAATTAAAAAGCTGAAAAATATATAGTACAAACAGAGAGAAATATTCTCATATTAGGTATAAGTTTGAATTAACTGGTTAAATTTAAGGGTGTGGATCAGGTGGCCCAGTTGGAGTTAGCAAAAACACATGTTGTAAGAAAATGAATAAAAGGATAAATAATTATTACATACCAGCAGTGCATGGCCTTTATTTACAGTTATATATTAAATGTATTAACTTTGACATTGGCGTTTTAAAAGGTTGCCTTCTTGATATGACTCCAGCACTCCTTAAAACATCATAAAAACAAAATATTCCCTTTGCTTTTCACCTTCAAGAAGAATATTTTGTTCTTAAATTCCTCTTGTTACAGTGTTATTTTAAGTCGGTGACTGTTAGTTGATCATTTTGGTATTGTGCTACTCCAGGCATGCTAGGCAGTGCCGCTATATTTTACAGTACTTCAGTGTTTTTTCTAATTTTGAATGGTTAGCTTGTATCGTCATAGAATGGACAGTCTTCTGTTACTTACACACACCCCTTCACAATGCAGTCTGAGATTTATTTTTGTACCTCTCTGCTCTGTGTTGTGATCAATAGTTAGTTATACTAAGAACTGATTTAAAAAAAAAATATCGTTCTGCTGCAGGTCATGTTCTGATTCACTCTTAATCCTCCATTGTACCAAACAAAAGCTTAATGACAAAGGAAGATAACTGCAATATTTCTGACTGACTTATATTATTAAAATTACTTTAAAATCACCATTGTAAAGAACATTTACAACATCAGCAATGCAAATTTAACAACCTCAGTCATAATGCGGTGTCTTTAGGTACTTCCTGGCTTGACACATAACGCCTAAAACAAAGGCATAAGGAAGAATATGATGGTTTCTGTATTACTGTACATTTTACTGCATCTGTAAAAATGGTAGTGGTGGGGAGGAGTTAGTTTAAGCCTGCCTGTCATTACATGGCCGCCTTCCTTAACTAACATCTTGTGCTGCATTCATGTCTCTCACACTCAATCTACAATATCTTCCAGATATTAAGATTTGTTTCAAAATTCTTCTGTGAATTGTTTAACTTAGTATATTCATGTAAACTCATTTTTACAGACTTTTTCTGTTACTGTGAATAAATGTATGCAAAATAAATCATTATAATAATGAGGAAATACTGTACTTAAAGACAATAAAACACAAGATTTAATTCGTTCAGTTACTTCATTTGTGAAATAAACCAACAGTGTCTTAGTGCCAGACAGTGACCTTATGTTTTTAGTCCTCAAGGACCGAAAAGCTGCATAGCTAAATTAGGTGGGTTTTAAAATAATGACTGCAGGTAATGAGTGATTTTTATCTGGGTGTCATTTATGTATCAAGGCAGTCTTTGTACATGAGCCCCAAGCACTTCATGCTTTGCAGATATATGCAAGCAAAAAATGTAAAAATATCAAAAGTAGTAATAAAATATAAAAAATGCATGTAAATATAAACATACATGTGGCACCTAGTATTTTTCACCTCCATTCAAATACATGTGCATATTTACTTGTTGTTAATATGAATATTCAAACCTTCATTTTTTGGCTAATTTGACAGCCCTAATGTACACCTACACAGATATGAGATAAACGTGAGGATTCTTCATTGCAGCACATCCTGGACTGGTAGTGAATCAGAGTATAAGCACTGTGAGCATACATTGTGCTATATACCACTAAGTAAACAGTTACAACAAGTGTACGAAATAACCGGATGCTAATCACAGGATCCCATTAATAACAATAATTGCATTTATATAGTGCTTCCCTAGCTACTCGGTGTTCTTTACATAGACAGCAGGGAACTGCTTCAACCACCACCAATATTAAGCATCCACCTTAATGACAGCAGTACTTATTACACCAGTACGCTAACACATTAGCTATTAGGTGGTCAGGGGATGAAAGAGATAGCCAAGTAGAGACAAGGATGATTAGGGGACCAGAATGGACAAGGCAGAGATGGACAATTTAACCAGGGCATCAAGGTACACCCTACTCCTTATGAAAGATGCTCCAGGATCTTTTATCACCAGAGACACGAGTCAGGACCTTGGTTGTATGTCTTATTTGAAGGACAGCACCATTTTTTCACTACAGTGTCACTGTCTCTACACTGGGGCATTGGGATCCTCTGAAAGACCACATGTTACATGCCACCTGCCAGCCTTATCAACACTTCTTCGTCACCTCTTCATTTGTACTCCAGTGATGGCTAAACACTGAAATCATACTCTGGTACTGTAAAATATACTATACATTAGCTATGGAGAATACTTTCAGTAAAGTAGATGACTTGGATCATACACTGGCGCAATACCTGCACACAAAAGCAATGCCACCGTGTACTTCTGACCAGCTTCATGCTGGAAGACGACTTCTCACTGGACATAGACACTGTGTGTGCAACACTAAAATGGCAATTTCATGATGCGGATTAAGACAATTACTTATCAATAATCAATTCTGTCAAAGAGCAGTGCTGCAGATCTAGTTATTTAAGAGCATACGATGCAGGAGTTTATCTTTTCAAGGGTACATCAGTACTTGTTATTATTATTATTACCACTCTTCTTTTAACTTCACCTGTTTGTTGTCTGGTACAAATCTTGTAATCGATATTTAACCCACTTCCTATTGTCCAAATGATTTGAAATTTTGCACACTTACTCACTTCCGATGACAATACATGAATCAATGATCAGTTTCACTAATTGATCAATTAATCCATGTTAATTAAGAAATTAAATTTTCATATGAAGAATAGTTAAAGATTTCACCAATAGATGGCGCTAGTAATGGATAGAAATATTAAAGAGAGTGTTAAAATATTGATTACAAAAATTATACTAAAACAAACCCAAGACTAAAAAGTTGAAAATAATGTATATATAAAAAAATACTTTTTAAAAACCACTCTTATATTAAGTTAAAAAGTGTGCTAAAAAGTAAAAAATAAGTCTATCATACATTACTCGCAAAATAAAAGTGTGGACGCATTTCATCAATTAGCATTCAAAAAACACGTCTTAAAATCTTAGAAAAAGCAGCCACCTTTTCTCTCCAACGCTTCCATGTCTCTTTTCGATGCACTGCTCTTTCTTCTTCGCTTAGTCGTTGATGTGCCATCTTGAACGTATAACATTTTTAAGAGCTGGGAGCACATGAAGTGTGTCTGCCAAAAACATTCCAACAACTGTGAGGTTAGATCTCCGTGAACTTGTTTTAAATTGTTTGTAAGTAGGGCGTGATGTACAATAGTCACTGTCTCATGGGTCCTGCTTCCTAAGGTAGGAATGTCTACTCTCGTGTGATGTCAAAGTGTCTCTCCGAGATGATCATGTCTCGACCCAAGATTTTTTTATATAATAGATAGATATATTTTTGCATTCAAGTTTGAGAATATTATAGTGAGCACTGACGTGAAAGAACTGAGACACACACTGAATAACATGTATTGAACAGCAACGCCATACACTCCCTAGTAAGACTGATTATTTCACTTTCATCCATCCATCCATCCATCCTCTTCCGCTTATCCGGGGTCGGGTCGCGGGGGCAGTAGCTTAAGCAGAGAGGCCCAGACTTCCCTCTCCCTGGCCACTTCTTCCAGCTGTTCCGGGAGAGTCCCAAGGCGTTCCCAGGCCAGCCGGGAGACATAGTCCCTCCAGCGTGTCCTGGGTCTTCCCCGGGACCTCCTCCCGGTTGGACGTGCCCGGAACACCTCACCAGGGAGGCGTCCAGGAGGCATCTTGATCAGATGCCTGAGCCACTTCATCTGACTCCTCTCGATGCGGAGGAGCAGCGGCTCTACTCTGAGCCCCTCCCAGACGACTGAGCGTCTCACCCTATCTTTAAGGGAAAGCCCAGACACCCTGCGGAGGAAACTCTTTTCAGCCGCTTGTATTCGTGATCTCGTTCTTTCGGTCACTACCCATAGCCCATGACCATAGGTGAGGGTAGGAACGTAGATCGACTGGTAAATTGAGAGCTTTGCCTTACGGCTCAGCTCTTTTTTCACCACGACAGACCGATGCAGAGCCCGCATCACTGCGGATGCCGCACCGATCCGCCCGTCAATCTCACGGTCCATTCTTCCCTCACTTGTGAACAAGACCCCGAGATACTTGAACTCCTCCACTTGGGGCAGGATCTCTCCCCCAACCCTGAGAGGGCACTCCACCCTTTTCCGGCTGAGGACCATGGTCTTGGATTTGGAGGTGCTGATTCTCATCCCAGCCGCTTCACACTCAGCTGCGAACCACTCCAGAGAGAGCTGAAGATCACGGCCTAATGAAGCAAACAGGACAACATCATCTGCAAAAAGCAGTGACCCAATCCTGAGTCCACCAAACCGGACCCCTTCAACACCCTGGCTGCGCCTAGAAATTCTGTCCATAAAAGTTATGAACAGAATCGATGACAAACGGCAGCCCTGGCGGAGTCCAACTCATACTGGAAACGGGCTTGACTTACTGCCGGCAATGCGGACCAAGCTCTGACACCGGTTGTACATGGACCAAACGGCACTTATCAGGGGGTCCGGTACCCCATACTCCCGGAGCACCCCCCACAGGATTCCCCGAGGGACACGGTCAAACGCCTTTTCCAAGTCCACAAAACACATGTAGACTGGTTGGGCAAACTCCCATACACCCTCCAAGATTCTGCTAAGGGTGTAGAGCTGGTCCACTGTTCCGCGACCAGGACGAAAACCACACTGTTTCTCCTGAATCCGAGGTTCGACTATCCGACGGACCCTCCTCTCCAGAACCCCTGAATAGACTTTTCCAGGGAGGCTGAGGAGTGTGATCCCTCTGTAGTTGGAACACACCCTCCAGTCCCCCTTTTTAAAGAGGGGGACCACCACCCCGGTCTGCCAATCCAGAAGCACTGTCCCCGATGTCCATGCGATGTTGCAGAGTCGTGTCAACCAAGACAGTCCTACAACATTCAGAGCCTTAAGGAACTCCGGGCGTATCTCATCCACCCCCGGGGCCCTGCCACCAAGGAGTTTTTTGACCACCTCGGTGACCTCAGTCCCAGAGATGGGAGAGCCCACCTCAGAGTCCCCAGGCTCTGCTTCCTCATTGGAAGGCATGTTATTGGGATTGAGGAGGTCTTTGAAGTACTCCCCCCACCGACCCACAACGTCCCGAGTCGAGGTTTAGCAGCGCACTATCCCCACCATATACGGTGTTGACACTGCACTGCTTCCCCCTCTTGAGACGCCGGATGGTGGACCAGAATCTCCTCGAAGCTGTCCGAAAGTCGTTCTCCATGGCCTCTGCAAACTCCTCCCATGCCCGAGTTTTTGCCTCAGCAACAACCGAAGCCGCATTCCGCTTGGCCTGCCGGTGCCTATCAGCTGCCTCCAGAGACCCACAGGACAAAAAGGTCCTATAGGACTCCTTCTTCAACTTGACGGCATCCCTCACCGCCGGTGTCCACCAACGGGTTCGGGGGTTGCCGCCACGACAGGCACCGACCACCTTACGGCCACAGCTCCGGTCAGCCGCCTCAACAATAGAGTCTCTATTTCACTTTCTTGTTCTTATAAGCCATGGGAAATGCCAGCAAAACAACAAATGCAAACTAGAACTAGGACATGGCCAGCCTCACCCTATTCTCCTGCAACGTGGCACTGTCAGTATCTCGGTATCAGTAATCTCAATCATTTTAGGGCTAGCTCCATCTCACTCTTCAGTATCGCCAATGGCTGTGTGAGCCTCCAACATGTAAGATTTCCTCAGAAAGTTTCTTCCCTGTGCCTCGTATTGAATCCTCTCAGGACAATCAAGCTGTGGCCCTGTGTGCTCCCCATTCCCATCTGACAGAGTGTTTCTGCTGCCACTTATTAGGTTGAATTTTGCTTCTTTCATTTTTTGGGTTAAATATATTTTTCCTTATTCTGTACTCATTTTTTATCTTAGTTTTGAATTATGGAGATTCTAATAGTACTAAGTAACTTGTGTTTAGATTTCTTGTTTTATTTTGGGACCAAGTTTTGGAATTCCTTAAGCTATTTTCCATAGCGGTCGTTAGGGCTCACCCTGACCAAACCACAGGAAGTTACATCACATAACGTCACTAGCATGTCTCTCTAGCCTCTCTGTCCATGATTGTGGATTCATCTCAAACCCTTTCCTATGCTTATGCTTTCTAAAGAATCTCTGGCTTATAAGTATCATATCCTATTTTCTGATTTTGACAGTGGTTTAGTGATTTGGCTTTGATGCATGTTAGAAATTACTTCCTGGTTTTGACCTTCACTTCATTCATTGATTACATCTTTGTCTCCTGATTCATCTCTTCCACTGTACCACTCAAGCGTCCAGCCTCACCCAGCCTTTGAAGGACTCACAGACTGCTGCCTCCCCATACAGTCTTCCTGTGTAGAACATTCTGCTGGCTGCTACATTTCCCTCTCTTAAATGCAAGAACTGACATAAATTAATTTATAACATTATAACATTTCAGGGACTCCCGCAATTTTTGCTATTTGGGTGAGATCCCTGACTTCTGGAACCCCCTGTATTTCACACAGAAGTCACAGTATTGGGTGAACTTTCATGGTGGCACGGTGGTTGGAGCTGCGGCCTCACAAATCCAGCATCCTGGCTTTCAATTGCAAAACCTGTCATGGTCTGTGTTTGAATCAGTGTGTGGTTTCATTCTTTCGGCTACATTAATTGGCTGTGCACTTGGGGGGGCGGGGGGTGTGCATGGCTGGGCCCTATGACAGATGGTGTCCAGGACAAGTTCCTGCCTTGTTCCCACTATTGCAAGGCTAGGCACCTGTCAGTGTGAATTGGATAAAGCAGGTAAGAGAATGTTACTAAGCAGATAAACCCATGGAGTGATCTCTTTGACCCAAGTCCCAAACGCACGTCCAAAAATGTCCACTAGAAGAGGGGAACATCTGTCAAAAACACCATCTAGATACAACAAAGTCCTCGTAGAATCTTTGCAAAATGAAAGATTTATTTTTCACAAAAAAATGTTCTCCAATAACAATGAAACTACATGGAGCACAAACTCAAAATTAAATTCTCTGTAACGTGAAGGCAATCCATATTAAGCAATAGATTCCAGTAGGAAGGTCAAAAACACAAAGCACAGCGAAAGACACATAAACTCACCAACTCCAGAGTGCATTCACAATGAACCACCAGGAACTGTGGAAGACCCTGGATTTATAGGGCAGTTCCTGATTGTGATTGGCGGGGGACAACGCACAAAACACATGGAACATAACACAGGCAAAGAAAAATACAGCAGATAATTAACAAAAGTAACATTAACATAACTGCCTCATCAAAGAACAAAAGGATATAAAACAAGACTAGGAACCCTGGCTGAGATGTAACAGTCCAAATGTTGACGTAATGTAGAGCACATGCTTTTATTTGCAAGTGAAATAGCCTTGCTAAATTGGTGCTAAAAGTAGGAGCGAACAGGCAAACATCTGGGTGTGAATTTGTCTACTTGCTAAAACATGGAACAGTAGAACGTTAAATTAGTTCATCTGTCTTCACCAATGTTCTGCATGTTTTGGGCTAAAGAGAGTCTTCATGATTCTTTGTATTTTAAGCAACATAGACACTGTGCATCACATTATGCTAACCACAGGGACAGCTACTGGATGACCCATCCATATTTATGGCCCCTGTAGAAGATCCTGTAAGGCTCCAAGTAGTTGCAGGTTTCCTAAGGATTCAAGGTGGACTTGTAACGTGCTAGTTGACAGTGATTACAAAGGAACAGATAATGCTGAGAACGAGACACCTTTACGTTTTCTCTGACTTAACTGCATAGTTAACACTTGTTCTTTTTCTCCTAACAGTCGAAATTGCTGACTCATCTGCTCCGTCACCCAAAGAAGTCCCCAAGAGGTTTCCTCCTTCAGAATCAGCACAAGTTGCAACCGAACCTGCTTGGCTGGCCCTTGCCAAACGGAAAGCCAAGGCCTGGAGTGATTGCCCTCAGATTATTAAATAGCGACAAGCCTAAACCCAAGCCTGCCCCACCCAGTGCTTTTCTGGTCGTTTTTTACTTCTCTGATTTTTGATTTTATTATTTTTTTCCTGTTTTTTTTTTTTATCATGTGTCACAATCAGTAATGGGTCTCTATTTCAAATGAAATTGTCTGTTAAGCTTCAGGGGTCATAATGGGATGTGTTTATTCAGCACACTGAAGGGGAAGTGCAAATCATGGATGTTATGTTTGTATAATTACCAGCTGCCATTTTTAGCCAAACAGGTCGACTGGGCCAAACAGTAGGTACAAATCTTTTAAAATCTGCAGAAATTCACAAGAGGTAAAAAAACGAAGAACAGCTTTGAGACGTCAAAAGTCCAAAATCTTCAAAACAGTACAGCTTGGAAGGTGTCTGTTTCCGTATGTGCTAATCATGTCCTATTGATGTTTTTATGTTATTTTAATTTATTTTTTCAGATGGTAACAATGTCTAAGGGCTAGTATTGTATTGCAGAAGTCTGCCTATCATGTTCAGGGTATCCCATACCCATTTGATTCACTCTTTATAATCAACCGACAGCACTCTTCACTAAGTGCAGAAATCTTTTGCCCAGACAGCATTATGGCATCGATTTGCTTTAACCATTATACAAAGCACTTGAGTTGCTCAGACGATAAAGGTAATTAAAATAATTTTTTTTCTACTTTTTACAACAAAAAACTGTTAAGTATTTTCTAATTTACAGATGAAAGATCAATTGCATAATATTATCATCACCTGAAAAATGCAGCCATAAATCACATCTTTGCATCTCTCCTGTGATGTTCACAGTCTCAATTTGTAAATGAGTTGCTCCTTCAGCACTCATACCATATTTTTATATTTGTAAATTTCAGACGGTTTGCACCTTGATATAGCAAAATTAGCTTATCGCGCCTAAACGTTTGTTTTTGCAAACGTATAGCACTAACGAATTTGCACTAAAAACACAAGTATTATTGTGCTGCCGTTAATAATCCACTTGACAGTAAGTTAATCTTGCACAGTGTTTCACGTCTCATTCCAACAACAACTATTAGCTAAATAGTCAAAATTTCCTCCTCACAACAAATAATGTCTTCTTATTCTCCCTTGCATTGAACCCAAATGACAAGATTTTTATAAGCAAACAGCAGCCTCCTCCAAGCATTAGCATATTCCGTGTTTAGCAGAAGAACCGTGTTCTGTAAAATCATAGATGTGTGTATAAAAATGATTTTATGGTGTTTAAATGCAACTTATTTATTTTTTTAATTGTTCCAAAGTGCAACTGTTCTTTATCACCTCATTGTTTTTTAAAGTTTTACGTGACTGTGTACTGTGATCCTAGTGTTAGATAACATTCACTACTTTTCTAACTCTTTGTTTTGTTTCATCCTAAATCAGTATTGATTACAGTTGTTTCTGGTGATACGGATGTCTCGCAATACACCCCAGCAACATTAAATGCAATAGTTTCTTGCATTCCTTTATCCCGAGTCTTTGGTGTATGCTCTCTTTTCGTTTTATTCAGGTGATATTTTCATTTTTGGGGTCCTGAAAAAATACAAACCAAGGTTAACGTGAGTTTTAGAATTCAGACTTGTAGTGGGTGGCAAAAGTCAAATGCTTTTGATTAATTGATGAAGCACACTTGGTCATCCTTTTTGAATTCCCAGGTCAATCCATAATCCAATGAAGGTATGAGATACGATGAGTGCCGCAACCTTTCCTGAAGCCCACTTGGACATCAGGCAATTCTGCATCTATAAATTTGTCCAGACACGGCTGTGTAGTGGTCCGGTGCTGCTAAGATTCACGCCGTTGAAGAGACGGTGATTTATTTTTTTGGTGGAGATTCCAGGGGTGCACCCAGCCTTGGCCCGACCCGCACACACTCACAAGCAGAGACTAAAAAGCGATCGGTAATAAAACAGCAATTAAAGAATGTATTAAACAATAATAAATTAAAACAACGATTATACCCCACTTCCCTCTTACGGCGATGTACAATAAACTCAAATTCTACAATAACAAACCACTAACAAAAATCACACACTATGAAATCCATGAAAACGGCAACTAGTTAAATGAACTGATGGTAGATAAGTCCAGTGATCAGCACGCTGTATATGAATGTAAAGGTCAGTCCTACCGGTATTTCCTGATGGGATAATGGCATGTGAATGGGATGAGGAGTGCTCCTTTCTTCACAAGATGACAACAAATCCTCCAAGACGGTCCACATGCAGCAGGAAGACATCAGACAGTCAATACACTCAAAACAGGAGACGATCCAGGACAAAACAAGAATCCACTCCAGACACGAAACACAAAAGACTTCCTTCCTTTTTGGTAACACTAGCCCCCTTTTAAATGTCGCGCCAGCCTCCTTGTACCCAACAGCCCCTGCACCCTCAGCAGATTACCAATCAGAGCCACTGCAGGGACTGCTGAGTTGAGGTCTCAAGCACCACTACAGCTGGATGATCTTTTGTAACATCTTAACTTGTGTGTGGTAATTTGAACAGTCTTGAGCATCCTTTTCTTTTGCGGACTGGAATAAATATTGACGGTAATTCAAAAATGTGCTTTATCGATTACACAAAAGCTTTTGACTTTGTCACGCATGATAAGCTGTGGATGGCTCTGGAGTTAGGTGTCCTAGCACATGTGATTCAACTGATTGGGTCATTATGTGATAACCAAGAAGCAATCATAAGAACACAGCATGGGGATGCCAAATGGTTCATCGTCAGGAAAGGATGCAGCATGGCTGTATTGTCTCTCCATTTCATTTTAGCTTGTGAGAGAACTGAACCCTGATCAGTTGAAAATTGGCGTAAAATCAGTGGCCTTAATTAATATCAGCAATCTGTGATACGCAGATGATACTGCCTCGCTGTCAGAAAATGATCTTGAATGGCTGATCAAGCAAGTTAGAAATGAGATGCAACTGAATGATATAAACATGAAAATCATGACAATGGCAGATAGGGCAGTAAAGTAATGATTGATGATGAAGAAATTGAATGTGCTTTAACTGTTTATTTCCAAAATCGACTGATGTGGCAAATCAGACCCCGAGGTAAATCAACGCATAGCCCAGGGTTGAAGTACATAGATGAGCATGAACAACATCTGGAAAAGCAAAGACATCATTCTCACTTCTAAATGCAGACTTGCCCACATCATAATTTTCTTCATCACAATGAATAGCTGTGAAAGTTGGACATGGACAAAAGAAAGATAGATTTTTTTTAAACTATGCCGCCAAATAAAGCTGTCTCGCATACTGTAGAAGGCAAAAGTTACAAACAGAGAAATTCTGAGTCCCATCAAGGCAGATATCACTCTGGAAGGAAAGATTACCAAGCTAAGACTGACTTACTTTGGGCCTCAGTGGTTTACAGAAAGAAATCATGCTTGGAAGATTCAGCGGAACAAGGAGACCAGGGCAACAAATGCTGGATAAATACCATTAAAAATAAGTGAGTTTGCAGCTACTAAGTGTTGCCCCTCCATACAGAAAGGCGTGGAGGACGCTGGCTAAGAGAGTTGGCGAAAGGCTGAAATAACTGAATGGGTAAATCCGTA
Organism: Polypterus bichir lapradei; assembly: GCA_026402145.1. Taxonomy (NCBI): domain Eukaryota; kingdom Metazoa; phylum Chordata; class Cladistia; order Polypteriformes; family Polypteridae; genus Polypterus; species Polypterus bichir. The sequence goes on along the minus strand of JANRMT010062821.1, from coordinate 29,887,636 downwards.
AAATCAATTTCTTAGACGTCAACGTCTCCATTATAAAGTCCAATAGTAGTTTGGGATACTAATTGAACGTCTTATTTGCTTTCTTTGCAGTGATTGTATAGATAGCAGAACCTCTTATATAAATGAGGGACACAAAGTATTTTTAAAGAATTTACTTCCACAGGTCCAGCATGCTTGGTTTCTGCAAAATGTGGGCAAGAATTTTTCCACAACATCAGACCTTGAGGACAAGTCTTGACACTGACAATTGTTAGAGTGCGTTTGGCAGGAGATTCAGTGACAGGAAACTTACCGTCCTGATGCTGTGTTAGGAACACAGGGTCTCCGGGTGTTATGAGTATTGAAGTAAAAAAGATGAACACCATTAGGAACTGCTGGTAAAAGTACGCAATTCTGGGTGAGGGGTTCAAAATGGTTTAAATAGTTCAAAATGTCAAGACAAATAGGTGATAAATTCAAAATTTGAACATAAATGTGAATAGGCATCACACTATGTGTGAAGGTATTATGAAAACGGGAAGAGTCCAAGTTATTTTAAATATCTCCTCCATCATTGAGTATGTTTGCTTTCAGATGCCCAAGAGTAGCATCACAGGTTGCTTCAGTGGCAGTGAAGTAAATCTAATGTCTCCATCACCACTGGCATCTGCAGTCTAATGGTCTTAGTTTGGAATAGCAGAGTCTGGTCATCTTGTGGATGTGTGTGCACACCCAATTTGAAATTATTAAAAACTGAGCCCTGCATCAGATAATACGTGCAACTTGTAATCCGACAAGTGCATTACAATGGGTGGGTAGGCAGGGGACTCGGGTGGCTTTATTGTTGGGCCCTTGAGCAAGACCCTTAACCTGTAATTGCTGAGCGCTTTGAGTAGTGAGAAAAGCGCTATATAAATGCAAAGAATTACTATTATTATTATTGAAAAAAATGAAACCAGGGAAAACCACACCAGATTTTTTATTATTATTTTCAGATGTTTTTCAAGCATTCCATCTAAAACTTTGATGTTCTATTTGAAAAGAAAAATTAAACAGAAAGGGGGAAAAATGAAGCGTTACTTTAAATAACTGGCCGTGGTATGTGAGAATGTACTCAGGTTCTGCCGCTCGAGTGTGGGAATGATGAAGGTGCGGTGATAGTCACCAAGGGGGGGAAACCGGTTAAAGTGAAAGCTGTGTGGGGACGTAATCCCGGACTTCAGAATTGTCCTAACTATCTATTAGGTGGATCTAACTGAATTCTCCCTATTAAATAGTAGATCACTTCTTGAAGGACACCAGTGGAAATTAAGGGCCTGTGTATTTAAAAATGAAGCCATACAGTGCCATGGGAATCCAGAACAAACCACCGAATCATGTAGCAGAAGAAACTTTACCAAATTTTAAATAAGATTCAGATGTGATATTGGAGAAATTTGCTAGCTGCTAACTGAAAAGAGCTGATGGAGGGAGTGAGTCGTCGCCACTTACTTGTCCTTATGTTCTAGCGCAGTGGTTCTTAAGCCTTTTTTCTCATGACCCATGTTTATGTGACTGACCCTTTATCCCTGCAAACGGTGGCTGATCATCATGCCGTTCCCCCAAACATCATTCCCCCTTTGAGAAGAACTGCCAACTGGCATCCTGCCCCATTTGATATTGTCCAGTTGAGGGGATGTCCCAATTTAGGAATCACCAATGAACAAAGTTCAGCAAAGCAAGCAGTGACCCATCAAGGCTTTCGGCAGACTGTTCCCAACCCTTTATCGTTCATTTGTAACTCACGCCTCAGTGCGACTCAGTTACAGATAAGCTCACAACCCAAGTTTTAACCCACAGTTCACGAAGCATTGTTTTAGGGGACTCTCACCAAACACACTCGCTTCTGCCCAGTTGTGGTTGTTTTAGGAAAATGGCTAAGAACTGAGGGCAGCACGGTGGTGCAATGGTAGCGCTGCTGCCTCGCAGTAAGGAGACCTGTGTTCGCTTCTCAGGTCCTCCCTGTGTGGAGTTTGCATGTTCTCCCCGTGTCTGCGTGGGTTTCCTCCCACAGTCCAAAGACATGCAGGTTGGGTGCATTGGCAATCCTAAATTGTCCCTAGTGTGTGCTTGGTGTGTGTGTGTGCACGCCCTGTGGTGGGCTGGCGCCCTGCCCGGGGTTTGTTTCCTTTCTTGTGCCCTGTGTTGGCTGGGATTGGCTCCAGCAGACCCCCGTGACCCTGTAGTTAGGATATAGCATGATGGATGGATGGTTAAAACTGCTGAACTAGAATGATCTACCAAGAATTGTAGAGTGGAAGATACCATTGCCTGGTTCATTATACACAGAGCGTATATGGTGCCTTACTCTGTTTGGGGTTTTGATGCCTTTTCAGTCAAATTGCCTTTCCTGGGAGCAAGACAGAGCCCACGTGTCTAAGTAACCCTTGAAGATTATTGATTGGGGGGGGTCTAACAAATAATATGTAAAGATCAGAAGCTTTTGAATTCAGTTATAGCCCCTTAAAATAGGGAATACACTGAAATGAAGAATCCTAACAGGAAGAGCGCACAAGTCAGCGAGTGCAGTCATCTACTTTGCAGATATTAGAAACACTTCATACAGCAGCAACCTCCCAAGTGAGGAACAAATAAGTATAACATGGTGGTACTGTCCCCCTCGGGGATTGTTGTTCTAATTTTTGCCAGGAGGTCCTGTAAGGATGTAAAGTGAATGACTGCTGGAAATTATGAAGGAATTGGAGAAGTAGTTGGTTCCAGTCTGCCAGATACATGCTACTTGAGAGGTGATCTTCTGATGCGACAATGGCGCAAATCATCCAGCCACAGCCACACCGGAGTATCTGAAAGACAAACGGTGATGTTCTAGGACAGCCGTATCTGCATTCGGACCACGCTATGTGGCAGGGGCTCAAGTTCAAAATGAAACTTGAGGAAGCATGAAAAAGAATAAACAGACAAATTGACTGTGCCCAGATGTGCAGAAATGTTTGTAAGTCACATTCACCAATTTTGATGGATGGTAACTACTTATTAACTTAAAGGTCTGTTTTGGCCTATGGTAAAATTTATTAGAAAATACATTAAACAAACACTCAAAACTTTTCTTTTTTTTCCTATTACTTACCCCATGTTTTTTTGTACTAATGGCTAAGAAAACATTTTCAGCTCAGGTTTTCATGCAGAACGGAGATAAAAGTTCCTGGCAGAATTGGCTTCTATAGGGGCCAGCACAGCCAACAGTATCAGACATAAGTCTATATAATAATCTCATTTAACTCGGGCCACGTCACCACCACCATAGGAGCCTTTTCTGGAACTTTGTAGAAACTCAGGCCATTTGTAGCTCCGGGGTATGTACTTGTCAGTCAACCAGCAAGTGTCGTGGGAGGGGCTCAGGTGGTGAATTGTGCTGATTGGTTCACTGCAAGCACCGGCCCCATCTCACAGATCTTTTAGCTCTCCAATACTATCTGTGAAGATGTGGTGGCCGCCTCCATTTGGTGCCCCACTATGCATCACATCGACGCATTCGTCTCCCCTGTGAAGTCACAATTGGTTTGAAGAAATAAGAGGGAAGGGTTCCCTGTAAACTCCCGCTGACGCCACACTTTGCACCTCATCGCTCTTCACAGCCGCCTCGCTAGTGCGCCACATCAAAGCAATAAGTGTTGGGGGAGATCCCTCAGAAACTCCTGCATGTGCTGCTCATCGCACCGCATCTCTCTTCTTTACATAAAGGTCACAGTTCCTGTTCTCCAGTGGGAATGAACACATGAAAGTGGCTCAGGGCTTACATTGTACAGGAACACATGGATTCCTGAAAATAAAGTTCCTACGGTGGGAAAATGCCTGTAATGAATATGTCCAGTCATATACTCACAGCATCCCAAACACATGTATTTTGGCTAAATACAAAAGGGATTGTGTTAAAAAAAATGCTTTAGTTGCCTCACATTTTTATGCAATCTTTTTGTTCAACCCACTGAATTAAAGCTGAAAGTCTGCACTTCAACTGCATCTGAGTTGTTTCATTTAAAATTAATTGTGGTAATGTACAGAACCAAAATTAGACAAAAGTTGTCTCTGTCCAAATATTTATGGACCTAACTGTATATATCTTGTCATATATCTTGTCAAGTTTGGGCCACAAAGTTGCACAGGAGACTACAGCAGGTTTTCCAAGGAGCGGAAACTTTATTGCTGTTTTGCCAGTTACAAACACAAGTCTCTTACAGAGGCAATCCGGCCTCACAAGGAACAGCCGCCAAACTTGACACATCGGCCCCGAGAGACAGGAGAGTACGGCCTCAGGATGCCTGCTGCTCTGCCTTTTAAATGTTTGTTGCCCGCCAGCAAGCCGGCAGCTGTTCCCGAAAAGAGGAGCTGTAAGACTGAGTTTGTATTCCTTTGAAAAACTGTTTTAAGATTCTGAATATGTATATATACCAGGGCTGGGCAAGGTAACGCATTTTTTATCATAATAATTATTATTATTTAGAAAGCCTCAGTCTCACTAGCGATCGATAGAGATTAGTGGTCTTCTTGTTACAGCGCTTTTCGATACGCTTTATTGATTTGACTATGAGTAGCGGAGAGCAAACAGCTTCTAAAATGACATGTGGTGAGATCCCAAAGTAAATGCTCAAGGCAGAATAATCCGTGGATGACTTTTTTTTGTATTATCACGGAATCAGACTCTGATTTGAAAGACTCCAATTTTGATGCAAGCGATCTGAAGATTTAAATCGAAAGTCAGGTTCCGGCATGAGCCGATTGGTCCCCAGCTGATCGGGGTACTGGACACGTTCGTGTAGCTGCTGCACCTACGGCAACGTTCACCTGGGAGGACAGACACTTACGATGACAGGAGGTACAAACGATACTGAAACTGCCACCCCCGTGCACCGGTCTCACAAAGACAGCCAGCCCACCGTGCATTCCTGCTGACCGTCGAGCCATCCCCCCCACACAGCCGCTGCTACCGCCACGACAGGCAGCAACAGACATTTTATGCTGTTTTATGTGTGAAACCATTGCTTTGTGCGGTTTTCAGAAAACTTGAGTTTTTTGGAAAAAATATTAGCCCTCAAAGAGTTCCTACCGAACATAAAGTGTTTGTGCTGATCCCTCATAAAAGAAAATGTTTCTGCTGGTTTCTGTTCAGATAAAAAAGAAAACAGATTTAGAAATGTGAACTTGATGTTGCTCGGAAGGTGCCTGTTATAATGTTGTGATTGTGGCTGTGGACTCTGAACGTAACTTGTTTTTCTGTAACAAACTAGAAAAAACGTTAATGTGCTGGCAATGGCAAATAGCTTTGGTTTTATATTTGATTTGATGACATTGTTTAAGTTGAGATTTACAAGAAATATTTTAACCGTGACCATGTAAAGGGAATACTGCTGCTAAAAAGTACGTTATTTGTTTAAAGTGTTTGCAAACCAATATATATATATATATTACACACACACACACACACACACACACACACACACAGAGTACAGGCCAAAACTTTGGACACACCTCCTCATTCAATGTGTTTTCTTTATTTTCATGACCATTTACAGCACTCCATCACTCTCCTTCTTGGTCAAATAGCCCTTACACAGCCTGGAGGTGTGTTTGGGGTCATTGTCCTGTTGAAAAATAAATGATCGTCCAACTAACCTGACTTCTGCACAACACAACTGCTGGTCCCAACCCCATTGATAAAGCAAGAAATTCCACTAAATAACCCTGATAAGGCACACCTGTGAAGTGAAAACCATTTCAGGTGACTACCTGTTGAAGCTCATCGAGAGAATGCCAAGAGTGTGCAAAGCAGTAATCAGAGCAAAGGGTGGCTATTTTGAAGAAACTAGAATATAAAACATGTTTTCAGTTATTTCACCTTTTTTTGTTAAGTACATAACTCCACATGTGTTCATTCATAGTTTTGATGCCTTCAGTCATGAAAATAAAGAAAACACATTGAATGAGGAGGTGTGTCCAAACCTTTGGCCTGTACTGTATACATATATATATATATATATACTCAGCAAAAAAAGAAACGTCCCTTTTTCAGGACTGTGTA
>JANRMT010062821.1:29804387-29871581 GCA_026402145.1 Polypterus bichir lapradei | reverse complement strand
CCATTACGCGTAGAATTTCGAAATGAAACCTGCCCAACTTTTGTAAGGAAGCTGTAAGGAATAAGCCTGCCAAATTTCAGCCTTCTACCTACACGGGAAGTTGGAGAATTAGTAAGTGAGTGAGTGAGTGAGTGAGTGAGTGAGTGAGGGCTTTGCCGTTTATTAGTATAGATATATATATATATATATATATATACACACACTGTGTGCACAATTATTAGGCAAGTTGTATTTTTGAGGATTAATTTTAATATGGAACAAACACAGTGCTATCAGTCAGTCCAAAATGTTAATAAACCTGAAACCTGAATGTTTCAAAACGGAAATGTGAGTGTGAACATCATCAGGGGAATACATATGTGCGCACAATTATTAGGCAACTATTAGTGTGCAGATTTATTATGCAACTAAAGGAAAAATGAAAATTTTCCCATCTCACTTGTTTATTTTCATCTGTTATAGTGAGAATAATAAACAAACACCTCAAAATTTACAAATAAACATCTCTGACATTTCAAAAAAAATCAATCAATCAATCAATGACCAATATAGCCACCCTTCTTTCCAATAACAGTCATAAGCCTTTCCATTCATGGAGTCTGTCAGTTTCTTGATCTGTTGACGATCAGCTTTTTGTGGAGCAGTGACTACAGCCTCCCAGACACTCTTCAGAGAGGTGTATTGTTTTTCTCCCCCGTAAATCTAGTGTTTAAGAAGTGCCCACAAGTTCTCGATAGGGTTTAGGTCAGATGAGGAAGGGGGGCCATGTCATTATTCCTTCATCTTTAAGGCCTTTACTGGCTGGCCACGCAGTGGAGAACTTCGATGCAAGTGATGGAGCATTGGCCTGCATAAAAATCATGGTCTTTTTCCTGTATCACTGTTTGAAGAGTGTCTTCGAAAAACTGGCAGTAGGTTTGGGAGTTGATTTTGAGTTCATCTTCAATGCAAAAAGGTCCAACTAGCTCATCTTTAAAAATACCAGCTCATACCAGTACCCCACCTCCACGTTGGAGTGGAGCTCTGTGCCCATTACTGATCCACAGGTCCATCCATCTGGTCCATCAAGAGTCACTCTCATCTCATCGGTCCATAAAACCTTTGAAAAAAATCTGTCTTCAGATATTTCTTGGCCCAGTTTTGACGTTTCAACTTATGTTTCTTGTTCAGTGGTGGTTGGGTTTCAGCCCTCCTTACCTTGGCCATGTCTTTGAGCACTGAACACCTTGTACTTCTGGGCACTCCAGGTAGGTTGCAGCTCTGGAATATGAAAGTACTGGAGGATAATGGGTTCCTGGTAGCTTCACGTTTGATTCTTCTCAAATCTTTGGCAGCTAATTTGCATCTTTTGTTCTCAACACGTTTCTTGCGACCCTGTTGACTATTTGCAACAAAATGTTTGATGGTTCTGTGATCAAACACCAATATCTTAGCAATTCCAAAAGTGCTGCATCCCTCTGAAAGACTTTTTACAATTTTTGACTTTTCAGAGTCAGTTAAATCTCTTTTTTGGCCCATTTTGCCCGAGGAAAACTAGCTGCCTAATAATTCTGCACACCTTGATATAGGGTGTTGATCTCCTTAGGCCACACCCTCCCTCATTACACAAATACACATCACCTGACGTGCTTAAATCCAATAAGCATTCAAGTTAATACAGCTTGGAGTTGGAATATACACATAAAAATGATGATATGGTCAAAAGACTCACTTGCCTAATAATTGTGCACACAGTGTATATATATGTTACCGCTAAAATGCAGAAATCAGTTATTCTACAGATTATCTAGGTAATGTGCAGATTAACTAGGGTGATCCGTTAAAGTGCCGAAAATTGTTTCATTTCTCAAATTACCTAGATAATCTGCACATTGCCTACTAGGCACTCGTTAAAGTGAAAATAAGATCTTTGCTGGAACAACAGCAACGTTTCTCTACGCTTAAATTAACATAATGTTATTTATTTATTTTTCGATATCTAAAGAATCAACTTAATACAATCAATCAACAAATTAGCTGATAGAATCAATGATCAATCAATTAAAAAAAACTATAATACAAAGAATCAAACGGTTTAAAATATTATTACAATTAAGGAAATGAATTTGCAAAACATATGATAAAATTATGCTTACTTATTAGTGCAATCTAAAGATTGGTGACACTTTGAATTACATAGCAACTGGTTTTCAAGACAAGCACACCTATTTGTGGTACATTTAGAGTTGCAGTCACATTTTCTGAAACCCTGTCCAGTACCAAGGGATTGTTTTATTGCTGTTTGACGTAAAGATATTTCTACAGCAGGGACATCTTCTTTCGTTAAAAATCTCTCTTTGCAAACACTGAATTCAGATTTTGCATACAATTGTTTTAAAATACCTGTTTTAGTACCAAGTTTATAAAAGCCATCCTCTGTTTTACTAAGAACCACAGCTAAAATCGAGCGGGCATCAGTTTTTGCTCTGTCTACTTCGGGTACTTTAATTCTTACAGTGACACCTTCATCTGCAGCCGACGCAAATTATGAGAAATAAAAACAACCACCGACGACAAGACGCTGGCGAAACCAAACTAAAAGTGGAGGGAGAGGGGGAAGGAGTAGGGAAAGGAAATGAGAGAAACAAACTTTTGAACTTTAACAATACGGAAGCCGTTAATGTGCACGTTACCTAGGTAAAATGTGGAAAACTCTTGATTCCGCACGTTAACGGAGCAAATCAGTTAATCTGCAGATTAGCTAGGTAATGTGCACATTAACGGCTTTCGAGCTTTAGCGGTAACACACACACACACATATATATATATATATTATATATATATAAAAATAAATAAAATATATACGGTATATATTGTGGACTATGACTGGCAACTTATTCCGGCCAATACCCCCAAACCACCAGATGAAGCCCTCCCTGCGACATGGAGATGCCCCGAATTCCAGCAGGGCATCATGGTATTTGGAGTTTTAATGCACAGCCCTGCTGGATAACGTCGGGGCCGCTGCAGGGAGGCCCAGAGACTTATATTTTCCATACAGCCTGGAAGTATGTCACAGTCACGAGGATGGAAGAAATAAAGTACTTCCGGGCTGAAGAAAAAAAAAAAAAAAAAAAGGAGCTATAAAGGACTATGGGAAACTCCAGCGAGTTGAGCCGAGTTGGGAGGAAGGGTGACAACGAGTCTGGGAGTGGAGGATTTGATTATTGTTATTATTATTGATTGTTTCTTGAGTATAGTGGAGGTGCTTTGTGCACTGTATTATTGTAAAAATAAAATTATTGAGACTTTTATCTGGTGTCTGGTCTGAGGGTTCAAAGGGGTGACAGCGTCCCCTATCTGTCACAACATATAGTCAAAAACACTGATGTTAGTTAAAAAATTTAATATTGAAGAAAACTAAAACAACTGCAGAAGACTTTATTTATAAAGAATTGCAGCAGCAGTCCCTATTCAGATCTGGAGAGTTCCAAGCAGTAAACAAAGTCATTTCTACAACCAACTATCAATAAATTTCCCCATACAACTGGAGAAGAGAATGTTTCTCCTGGAAAACAAAAGGTGGCCTTTAAAATCCCTTTCTCTGCGTCTAAGATCCAGAGTTTCCCATCATTTGAAGTCAATGCAACCAGCGATCTCCTTTCTTCATCGGTCTGATTAAAAACAAAAGGCGTAGAATACACTCTGGAGCTAGTCTCAAATTTCCACAGTAAATGACCTTTACCATCCAGACAATAGACAAAGTTGTCGTAACAGCCAAAAATGATTCTGTAATCTTGTAGAGGGGAGTCGACAATACAAGGAGAGGAGAAAATTGGAGCACTGGTAGAAAAACTCCAAAGCTGAAAATAAGTGATACACATAAAATTAAAAATCAAAGAAATGTTATCACAAAGCATCCATTTTACAAATAAAGGTATAATTGAGAGACATAAGGGGCAATATCTTAATAATTTTAATAATATTCATTAAGCAGAGCTGATCTATGTAATCTGTATGCTCTCTGCAGGCAATTTGTACTCGGGAATCGTTTGATTATTGGCACGGACACAGGTCAGTTAGGAAGTTAGAAACATTACTCTATTCTAGCATATGAAATTTTAGCTCACCCATCCAACTCCATTTACTATCATAGTGAGGGCTGACGTCCAAGCAGGCAAGTTCAGGTGGAATGAAGAAACTAATGTTGAATGGAGCACTAGGGGAGATTTTAGTGTAACTCATTAAATGACTAGCCAATTTAGACGCTGCTGCACATTTTCAAAACCATAACTAAACTGTAAACCAAAAGCCAAACCACGTTTTTTTTTGTGTGCAATTTATTCAGTCACTATATAAAACAATAAAATCTACTTAACAGATCCTTTATACTGTATGTCCACTCTGTCCAAACAATCTAATAACTGGCAGGCCTCTCACTTACAGTGACAACAAAGGAGCGGGCGACATACATACTGTACCTTCTGTCCAGAGTGGCTCAAACTGTACAAACTCCCATCAACAGAGCCTATGCAAACAGACCCCGGAGTACACCGTGGCGAGGCAAAGAAAGGTTTGTCTACTGAATATTTCCACAGTACATTTCCATTATCCTGTAACAGCATTTTTGAAAAATAATTTCAGTTAGTTTAGGTAATGTCTTTAACATTTTAAAAAGTTTTTAAATGTAGGTAATCAGGCCTATAGGATTAGAGCCACTTAAGACAAAAATTCCATCCAGGTAATTGTGACATTTTCATACAGCAAGCTTACTATCAAATGTATAAATCAATACCATGACATTTTTGGTTAGCAATGTTAAGGATAAAATAACTTAAAATATTGTTACATGTTAAAAATCACTCTTATCATTGGCAAAAGCCCAAATTCTAACCTCATTAATGAAATAAAATAAAAGAAGAACACAACAGTATGCTTTAACTTTAACTAATTAACTAGCTGGCTCAGTCCATAATAAACTGTAGAGCTTACATCTATGTACAGAAGCATCTTGTAATTTAAATGAATTCAACATACAATACCTACGACATCTTTCAAGGACGTCATTTTCAAAATGCCCATTCCAAGAAATGTATCTCGTGTATTAATAAAATTCATTGCATTTTTCATTCCAAAATGATGTATACAACTGACAAAGTAATCTAAATAAAGGAAACATTACATAGAAAAAAGCAGGAAATTAAAAAGGCTGATAGAGGAAATAACAATCCCATTGGAAGTCTTTGACTGTCATACAGAGAGAAGCAGCTTCTGGTCTGACCATGGATGTCTCAGACTCAGTTACCAAGAGACCACTGTGCCTTCTTTATAGCTGTTCATTTCTTATTTATTTTCACAATTTACTGCTTTTATGTTTCTATATTAATAAGGACAGATCACCAGAAAGTTTAATGAACTCATATTAGATTACCATTCCCACTATCATTTTTTTTTATTTTCTAAATTTGTTTCGATTTAAGTTTTCCTTTACTGTATTCAGTTATAGTATCAGTCTGTCTTTTACCACAGTTACATGATACTTGGTAAAGGGATCTCAACAGCAGTGCTTATATTATATTCTGGAGATTGTCTTATATTATTGATATTTTAGTGAAAGGTTAGAATACAACAAGCAAAATATTTTTCTGGTTCTTGTAAGCATCAGCAGGATTTCATGGCTAGTGTGTTGTACACTTTATTTGGGATATTTACCTAATAGTGAATTGATTCTCTTATTTGCTCTCTAAAATGTGTTAGGGAGTGGACCCAGCAAGACCCCTGCTGACTTCATTCACAGATGATGCAAAATTATATCTACTCGGATAACTTGACCATCTCATCTCACCAAGTATCAGTTAAGCATGGGTCTGGTTCAGCATTATTCTGCTAAAGCAGCTCGTTAGTAGACATTTACGCTACTGCCATTATTGGACTCTTATAATCTGCAATGAAGTTGAGATCTTTTGACATTTCATTTGTACTCTTTGAATAAAATGACCCAATGTCTGTTGTCATGGACAGCCAGGACGCCTCTTCGCTGGGAGGACGTGGGGAACAAGCCTGGTCAGGACAGTACCTCCCCCAGAACGTTAGATGGCAGCCCCCCTGGGGTGCCTCGGATGCCCACAGGGCTTCATGGGAGTTGGATATAACCCTGTTGGGATCCAGGGGTGCCACTGCTCCTGAGCCCATATGGGTGGTTCTTTCACCACACCCAGAATAGGTCATCAGGTACCTGGACCACTTCCAGGTAATGTATAAAAGGAGCCAGCAGACACAACTCAGGGAGCCAGAGTCAGGTGGTGGAGGACGAAGCTTACAGAGGAGGAGTGGAGGTGAAAAAGAAAAGAGTGAGAAAGGAGAATATTTGTGTTAGTGTGCTGTATTTGTGCTTGGGACTGTGCTGTGTACTCGTGGGAAAAGGGAAGATGTTATCCAAAAGTGAACTAAATCAAAATAAACCATTTGTGTTTTATAAGTGTGCCTTCTGCGTCTGTCTGTGTCCGGCTGGGTGGCTGGTATGCCCCCTACTGGTGTCACACTGTCTACAAAATACAAATATTGTATGCCACTCCATTACACCTTCAATCCGCACTGTTCACAATGAAGGATCCACTGACTCGAGGGACTTTTGGCACATTGTAGCCCTTAAGTTGAAAATGGGATTCATCACATGGTTTGAAAAACAAGAAACCGTAATTGCTGCTGGCAAAGAAACACAAAGACAGGAGTGATAATTCTTTTGTGTCATCAACTTGCACAGGTCTCGTCTTGGATGGAACAATGTTCTATTGTGCCTGGCCTTTGATTTCCCTGACTCTAGCCTGTCGTACTGTACACATGTGTTGACAGACTTTGATGGCCCCTTTTGCAAAGTGGTTTGTTTCTGACTGCACATCCACAACTGGATGCAAGGTGTCTGGACTGTGGACAACATGTGGTGCATCCTATTGGTGCTTCTGTTCTCAGCACACTACTGTTCATATACCTGGCACATTAGGACTGGCTGATTGAGAAGTATATCTGGTACACAACATGACATTCTTCTTCTGGCATAGATTTTGAAAGGGAAAAAAAACACACAATGTTTGCTGGTATGATAAAAATTATAAAATAAAAAAATATTGTAAACACATTTAAAACATAAAACATGCAAATCTGTGCACACAAAAGGAAATGGGTAATGTGATTTTATGTTGGTTTATTAGTGCCTTAAAGGTAAAGTCTTCTTGTACAGACTTCAGTGTGAACAGTCGTTAATAAATGGGCTTACACCTTTAAGAATACTACCCAGTGTGCACTACAGTTGGTACATCCATGCAAACAGAAAGATAGGAAGGGAAAAAAACATGTCTTGTGTCACATTTTGTCGGCAGCTTTGTTAGAGAGTATGAAGCTGTGCTTTTATCAGTTAGTGAAAGGTGAACACCTGCTATCGGACTTGAAGAGTAGAGCAATACCAAGCATTTTGACAGTTAAGAGATACCTCTGACTGCACATTTAATTAGTAATACAATTGCTAAAAATAGGTTTCATACCAAACACTGGTATCTATTTAAACTGTCACAATTTTTAATTACATTGCAATAAGGATTTTTGGCCATTTCACCCACTCCTAAGCCACATCAATGTTTAGTTTTGCTCATTCCTCCTAGGAACTATGCACATACACAAACGCACACACAAAAAAAACATAATTCATTGCTGTCAACCTAATTTACATAATATTGGCTGCACATATGAAGCCCCTAATTAAATGGGCAATTTTATTCTACAAAATATCTATATACAGTATTTACCATATATACTCACGTATAAGCCAGTTTCTTAAAACCCAAAAAAAGTCGATCATAAAAATCAGACCCTGACCTATACACCCATTCAAAAAAACGACACTTAATTTTTCTTTTTTATTACATCTTCTTGCTTCTTCCAATCTTGCACCAGCTTCTCAGACGCATCGAATTTTGTTGCAGCAGCGCAGTTACCAATTTCTTTTGCTAATTCAATGACTTTTAATTTAAAACCAGCTTCATATTTTCTTTTGATCAAACGCTCCATCGTAGATGACACATGCTCTTACGATAAAGGTGTATGAGGGAGTGAGATACAAAAAACACAAATCAGTGCAAACGTTGCTTCGGAATAGTTCAGGTATTACCGTGTGGTCACGTAGGCACAATACATAGAAAAAAAAAAAGGCAATGTGCTCTATGGTTACTCTCTCAGGTGGGAGTTAGCATATCATAATGTCTTGGACCAATAGCGTCAGTTTTCCACATTCGACTTATACGACCAACACTATAAAATACTGGAAATTATATGGTAAAACCAAGCCCGTACTTATCCGCAGGAGAACTTAAACGTGAGTATATACGGTAATACATTCAATGTAAAAAAATAACAGTTACAATGTTTTTTCTAATACAGTAAATATGCATACATAAAACTGATGAACACAAAAAGATTGATCTGTTTCTGAAAGTTAGCATATCATACGGACCAATAGCGGGAGTTTTCCACATTCAACTTAAACGACCGACATTATAAAATACCAGAAATTATGCGGTAAAAATCAAGTCCCGACTTAGAACTTAAAACGTGAGTATATACAGTAAGTAAAATATTTTACAAACAGTTTGGAGTCTGTAGGTGGGAGCTAGTCAGACACCATTCTTTTTCTGTTCCCCACTCTCTGCTTTATGTCATACTTCTTTATTTCAGACTCTTTCAAAGTGTCAGAAAGCGGTTTTCTACCTGTAATATTTTGTGGCACAATGACAAGATCAAGCTTTTCCACCACTGATTTATACATACAGGCATTTCAATTCAAACCACAGTAATATATATTTAGTCATTATACTTGAATGAGTGCACAAATTCAAACTTACAGGATTTAAGGCTAGTAACTGTGATCCAAGAGTTGCAACATAAAGCTGTCTAGGAGAGGCGTTCAGGCATGGAGTAGAGAAGACTGCACCTTTGCAATGTTGCTTCCATGCACAGCTTTTACTCTAAAAGAATAAAACAATAAAGCATTTTCTTTTATTAAAGCTTTTTTTTTGAAAATCAGCAATGAACACAAAGGGAAATAACTTTGTAAAGCAAAAAACCTAAAAAAATTCAATAAAAGCCAAACACCACACATCATCAGAAGGTTCAACATTCAAATGTTGTTTCTAGCATTTTATTTTCACCACAAAGGCAAAAGTCATTTCATGTGCTCCGATATCACAAAAGAATCCTGCTTCAGACTGGAGGCTATGCACTTTCACCCAATTTCATACCAAGGAGAAATCTGCACTTTAAATCAATAACAAAAACATGGAGATTCCACAGTTTATAATTAGCTATTGCAATATGGACACATAATGAATGAGATATTCTAATTCTCAAACCTGAGCAAGGCCCCATGGGTGATCAAACAGTAAAAGTAAATAATTGTAACACATCTTGACAGCTTTTGTTACACTTAACCACCAACCATGGTGACAAAAAAAAAGCACCCAGGTTCCAAAATAGGAAGTACAGTACTCGATTGCTTTGTATGTTCTGTCACTTGTGCTGCTTTTAGTGCTTTAACAAAATGCTGATGGTCCATCTGCAAGTCTGCTCATCAATAACATACATAATTCAAAAATGGAATGATCTAAAGCAGTGGTTCCCAAGTTTCTTTCAAATTCTGACAACACTGAATGATAAAGGTAAACAATGATTTCAATAATGCAATAATGTGTCTGCTCATTACTTTTCATCTGAATTACAATTCAATTAAGGGAGCAGATTGTGCAGAAAACTGTAAATTGGAAAGAAAACAGGCACTTATATGGATCCACTTCACTGACAAGACTGAGAAAAAGTTTATGGGGGAAAAAAAAAAGAAAAAAAAAATTACAGGAGGGGAAAAAAAATGACACACGTTTGTTCTTAAATTTGAAAATTTAATGAGAAAAAAAACACATGAGTAACCCACAGAACATAGTAGACTGAAACACAACATTCGCTGTGAGAATGATGGAGACTGCGATTGTCAGTCATCCACACTCAGCGTAGCTCCTCTTCAGACATTTAGTCCCATTCAGTGCTGTAGACTACTGCAAGGAGGTGATAGTACTAGTGAACAGTCTCAGCAGAACAAAGTAACTAGGAAATCCATACACGGGCTCCCAATTACCGGGAGCCCGGGATTCCCAGACATTTTTCATTCCCGCATTCCCGGGAAACCGGATACGGCCAAGCTCGTATATATAGCGTGTAATTTGTAAAAATCGATCAAGAAATAACAGAGTTATAGTTGAAAATAATTAAGCGGCACGGTTTTTGGCCCACGGTGTAGTGTGTTGCCGATTAATTCAGTCAACAACAGACCAGCAGCAGTTAGTCTCCCGGCTCCCACTAAGACTGAGCACAGTGGACTGGGAGGAGTCTGCACTCTGCAGCTCACGAATGCCAGGATGGGGCAGATTTCATTGACGTCTGTCAGACAACAGCTTTGAACAGCAACTTGAAATTGCAATGTGTCAGTCTGTTGAATCCGCATTATCTGTGCCAAGAAACTTGCCATCACAGAATGATGACAAGAAACTGGATGCATCAGTAAAAGATAAAATGGCGGTGTTTCAGAGCAACGGCAAGCGCGGGCGTTGTTTAGAACAAGTGTATCAGTATCTGATGACTGTGCCGCCTACTTCAGTGGAGGCAGAGCGTGCTTTCTCAGCGGTTGGCATACACTGCACGAAGGTGCGCTCTCACCTTGACAAACGCATGCTGGACACGTTGTGCTTTCTACGCTCTTATTACCGTAACTAACTAGATACATGTACTTATATGACAGCATGAACTGCTTGTAAATAAGGTTAGTCTTTTATTGGTGTCAACATATTGCAGTAGTTTTATTAAAAATAATTGTTGGTCATTCTAAAACCATTCACATGTTAGATGCCCGTGCACTGCGTTATCCCCGGGAACCCGGGATTCCCAGGAATGACATGCGGGATTCCCAAATTCCCGGGAATGGATTCCCTAAAAGCAACCATTAAAAAGTGGAAGAATGGCCCCTAAATCTGTCTTCCCACCAGCAAAAAAACAGCAAGTTAATTGTGGGAACAATTACTTCATAGCCACATTCACTTGGAAGGTTAACCTACGTATGACACCCTTTTCATGAAAAACAAACCATCAGTTGAAAAAGTAAGGTTTAATAAGGAAAGAATATTCAATTAAAATGTATATATTGTAACACTGTGCTATTGTAACGAGTACCTTGTTTATCTTTAATAAACTATAATTAGTAATTCTTTAACCGAAAGAGAGCCTCATGAGTGGCCAGGCAATTCTTTTATCACTTATCTGGCATAACCTTTCTTTTGCATATCAGGGTCAGTGCTTACTCATGAGACACTGCTGCTAACCTGAGAAATGTTCCTTAATATATTTCACTCTGATCATACTGTATATATCAGATCCACAAAATTCTGTGCCAGCACTAATAGAATGTCAAAAGATTTCTGGTCTCAGAATTAATTTAAATAAAAGTGTGCTCTTTCCAGTGAATTCTCAAGCACATGATATTAGATTGGACACCTTCCCTTTTATCATGGCAGATCAGTTTAAATACCTAGGGATGAATATCACAAGTAAACACAAAGCTCTTTATCAACAAAATGTTGCCATCTGTATGGAAAAAAATTAAGCAAGACTTGCATAGATGGTCAACCGTTCATCTCACTCTAGCTGGAAGAATAAACATTGTTAAGATGAATATCCTTCCTAAGCTTCTCTTTTTATTTCAAAATATTCCAATATACATCAATAAATCATTTTTGAGAAATTAGATTCAACCATAATCTCATTTATTTAGAATTCAAAACATCCATGTATCCAATGGATGACCCTACAAAGACCAGAAAGGCTGCATAGATGACCCTACAAAGGCGGAAGGCTGCATGGCTGTACCTAACTTTCAATTTTATTACTGGGCAGCAAATATACAAACTATAAAAACTTGGACATGGACTCCACGATTCTATCTTGCCTTTCAAAACTAAGACTGTAATATGGACACCTTGCCAACACTAATTCTCTTCTTTATCTAATCATACAAATAACCTTCAAACAAAACCTGCACACAGCAGTAGCTTCCAAGTCCCCCTGGTTCAGAGTTTATGTTCTCCAATGGAAAAAAGGTAAATGTGTGATATCTGATTTTATGTCTTCTAATCTAAAAGGACACTATGGAATTATTTTTGTACAATACATATCTTTACAAACCCACTATATCTAATCCTTAATTGAGGGGGGCGGATTTTGTCCAATCAACACATGAGAAGCACACACACAAACTTTGGGACCATCTGAATGCCATTTTATTGGCGGAAAGCCCATGCAGGCAGGAATAACATGAAAACTCCAAACCGAACAATGACTGGACTTGGAATTCAAACACAGAATGCTTTACCTGTTATTATTATATACTGTATTACCTCACAGTCTAAAGCATAAATATGATGATCGTGTGACCCAACAAACACCAAGCCAGATGAAGGTTCCACTGCGGCACAACTTTTGACTGCATCCCCAGTGGCAAACATCCAAAATATTTCTCCAGTGGTGACTGCGAGGAAGTAAACAAAGCCATCATAGCACCCTGAAAGATAAAACAAACAAAAATATAAAAAAATATTATAATACAACTTTTTTAACTATAAATAAAGATAATCACAGACACACTGCCTCCTAAAGTTCTGTTGGTATTTGGTTTATAAAAACACTGTGGGGTCAAAGAGAACTTTAGGGAAGTCAGTGAATCCACCACCTCCTGCCACAGCACAACCAGAGTGGGTTGTTTTCGGATCAGGTCTCCACACAATACAAGAATACAGTCAATTATGTCCAATCCCATACAGATTTGCAGCTCTGTCTGTGTGGAAACACAGGTTCTGCAAACAGTAAAGGAGACAAGCAGGGTATACAGTCGCTCTCTTTAAATATGAAACAATTATTTATAACATTGGTCACTTACTGTACATACAGCTTAAAGCCGATGAGTACAGGGTGAAATGCTGTAGCTTTTCAAAGAGAAAAAAAAAAATAAATGACTGCACTTTGTAACAGTTTATAATATCGAGAGATGTCACTTCTTGTTAACGAGAGAGGAGAAATATGTTACAGCAGGACTCCAACGATCAAGATAGTGTAATCTGGCCAAACTTGGCTGGTAGCCTCCACCCACCAAAAGCCTTAGGATTACAGGCACTGGAATTTACTGTGTTTTATCACAGTCCTCCCATGGGAATGTCCCATTCTTCACATCAGTTTGTTTCATATCCATAAAGTATATGGAACATGATTGGACAATTGAGGGACTTGCCAATCCTCTAGAGATTAAAACAAATTTAAACTCCTTACATCAGCTGGAGTTAAACAAAAGCATGATACCAACTATATCAAACATTAATAAACCAGGGCGCAACTGGTATTTGAAGGGTACAAGTATTGCTGTGCAATTCTAAAATTCAGGAACATCACTTTGGAAAGGCTTTTTGGCAAGATTCTATGCCCACTCATTCTTCCACACATTTTTTTGTTGACAGGTTTTGTCGGATCCATTCAACATATTTCTAGGATACAGGTTGCATTTTTGATAGCAGTTCATAATTATTACTCATCATGTGATTAGATAAATTAGTTCAAAACATTCATGAGAATTTTGCATGCAAGGAATGAAACATATTTATTCTTAAACCTCTGGCTTTATCACTTTAACGAAGTGTGTGGAGTATGTAAAGCGGAGTGCACCAGTGGTAGTGAGGCCCTAGGATTCATAATACACTTAATAGCAGTGCAACATGAAGTTAGGCTCATTAGCACAAAACCCTCCAGTTATTGTTCGATGTCGAAAAAAAAATCAGATTTCATTCCAAGCACAGTATATCCACACTGTGTGTAAATCCAAATCATATTATGTGATATCATCTACTGGTAAATTCTACTCCGTACTTATAATATTTTTATTTTACTATTATACTGTATTGATGATTACTTGTTCTGTGTATTGTATTGTATTGACCGCCACTGCACTCCCCACCTACCCTGAAATGGGTCTCTCTTTGAACTGCCTTTCCCAAGGTTTCTTCTATTTTTTGCCTACAAGGGTTTTTTTTTGGGGAGTTTTTCCTTGTCTTCTTGGAGAATCAAGGCTGGGGGCTGTCAAGAGGCAGGGCCTGTTAAGGTCCATTGCAGCACTTCTTGTGTGATTTTTGGCTATATACAAATAAATTGTATTTGCTGTCAGTTTTGGTGGTACTGGAGATGGCAAATCCTATATTTCTCTATTTGGTATTTTTACCTTAGTCTTCCTTAAGGTGCTGCCTTGCACTTTTTACACAACAAACCAATTGGATGCTTTAAAAGGGAAATTGCTTTTCATTTTACTATTTAAAGTGCTGATTCATATCAGTTACATTTTCAGTAATCAATATACTGGCTTTGTCCATAGGAATTTCATTTATAAATATCAGTACTTCCTATAAAATGTAAGCACAACCAATCTATTCTCAGCAGGATTTAATGGCAAAAAGAGTATGTCAGGCTTTAAGTCCACTGCCAGTACTTCCTATACACACTAAAATGCCTGGTGGCACATGGAAAGTAAAGCATTTGGAAGGATACAACGTATAGGTAGAGAATGATAAGGCAACAAAACACTAAAAGGCACGGAGTCCTGCATCAACATTTTGAGGTTAATAATAGGAAAACTGTGAACAATAAGGCAGCATATATTAAAAGACACATCTCCTTAGTATTTAAAAACGTGTTCTGGACACCATCAGTCGATTTACTGATAATTTAAACTTTTCCCTTGTACCACACCCGCAAAGTTAGGTGGTCCAGAAAATACTACAAATCCACTACAGCCATGATTAATATTAACCACATTTATTTTAGTGGCAAAATGATAAATGGCAATCATTTTACTCAAATCTTTCACAGCCCTAACACTGATAAACCTGTCATACCCACTCCAACACTGGAGTAAGTTTGTTGAAATGAGCATAGAACAAGAATATTTCCAAAGAGAAATATAAATTACAATACTGGCCAAAAGTTTTAGAACCCCACCATTTATCCAGATTTTATTGAAATTTAAACAGTTCAAGTCATATGAATAACCTGAAATGGTACAAAAGTAAGCCGTAAACTGCCACTGTAAAACTTAAGAGTATCCAAGAGGATTACCTTTAATAAAGTTAAAGAGCCATTTCAATCCAAGTGGCTTAAAGAAACAAAATGTATGAAGAATTAAAGTATCAGGAAATGTAGAAAATGACCCTTAATTCATTAAAATATTCTTAGATTATTGTAAAGGTTGTTGAGTGACTGCCTTATATGAATAGACAAAACAGACAAACAAACTAACCAACAACGATGAAGCGTCCACATTTTGTCACAGTAGCAGATGATTCAATTCTGTCTCCAAGAAGGCGTTCCCACTTAATTTTTCCAGAGTACATGTCTATTGCCTGCATTCTATGGGAATGTGAACCAATGTAGACAGTCTGGCACAGATTTTCAGTTTCAGTGATCAGCAGGAGAGGGGACGCATCAACACACTTGCCTGTGTCTAACATCCATCTTAATTTAAGCATGAAACATCCAGTGTCAGCTGTGTTCTTGGACAACCAACTGATCTCAGATACAGAGTTGTTCATTGCTTGAGCCAAACCACCTTCTTTGTCTTTTAAATTTATCACCA
Source organism: Polypterus bichir lapradei (assembly GCA_026402145.1). Classification (NCBI taxonomy): domain Eukaryota; kingdom Metazoa; phylum Chordata; class Cladistia; order Polypteriformes; family Polypteridae; genus Polypterus; species Polypterus bichir. Next base: position 29,855,848 of record JANRMT010062821.1, on the reverse strand, counting down.
CAGTTGTGTTCAGAGGAGAAGCTTCAGAAGGTGGTCTGAATGAGTCATGTGAATCGTAATGAGACACGGAGCTTGTACTGGTTTTAGGTACATCAACTTTACATAAAAGGAAATGACTACCCCTGTGTACAGCGGTAAAGTTCAAAACTCGATTTTCCTCATAAAGTGGAATATATTTGGTATGAGGATTTTCAGTTTCTGAAGATTCTGTAAACTTCCTTTTCAAACAGGAGTTCCTTTTTTCCATATTTTTACATGGGAATATCACTGCAATAATGTGGTTATAGAGCTTGATAAAGGAGCAATTTAAGATAATTTCTAGTAATTCCGGTATCTTTCTTCTAGTTAACGTTTCAATTCCTTCTAAAAGCCTCAGAGACTTAAATGAATCCCCACCACTGAATACAAAGAGAGATTCTGCAGCAATGACCGCATCTGCTGGAAGGTCAAGTATATCCTGAAAGTGGAAGAAAAAAAAAATCTTTTACTAGTATTTTTTCAATATATAAAAATATACAATATTATGGAAAATATGTTAAATTTGCAAATGTAAACATGTACTGTGTTAACAGAGACGCATAATCGCTGAAACACACAGTTAATGGGACAAGTGAGACAGCATACTGTACTTCATTCCTAAACATGAATCTGCAAACACTAAATTTGTGTCATTCATTTGGTTTTTGAAAGCAAACTAATGTTCATTTGTATAGCCCATACGTAAACGCACACATCATATATTTGAATGGCACGTTGAAGAATTGAATGCTGTGTCACAGTTATAAATATTTTATTGGGTATAGGCAACAGCCCAAGCAGTTTTCTAATTCTGGATTTGTACACAGGCATAAGCAATTTTAAAGTCTGGTCTCTCATATAAGAAACCTTGAAAACTGGAAAACAAATACAAACAAATGTTTAATAAGAGTTTGGAAAAAAAGAATTCACGTAAAACTGTCAAGTTTGATTTCCCACAAGAAGCTTTAAAGTTGGGACAAAAGGAAAAAAAAAATGTAGGGACAGATTTGGAAAATTAAAACACTACAAGTTAAAAAAGGAAATATCCTGTAATATGTTGGAATTCACAAATTCAACAAAGTGTATATAATGTTCAAATTCTTATGTTTAGCATTTAAGTGATATTTTTCAGCTTTTCGGTAAATGGACAGGAGATGTCAGGGAATAAATTTAGAATGTGCACAAGCTAAAATAAATCAGGTAGTTCAGGAGGATATCATTCCTTATAAACCCTATGCTGAAACCCAATCCGATTATAAACCCTTGATTTGTTGTTACACTATGGAGACCTAAGGTAGAAATCAAACACATTAATTAAAGAAAAACTTATCCTCTACCAGCACAAGTTTGATAAAATAATCAGTAAAAACTGAATAGGGAGCATCCTTCACAGCAGTCTGTTACAGAACGATCTAAGACACAAAGGATAGCGGTTCATTTTCGATTCTTCTACTATCCTTTAGATTTAGTCATCACCCTTGAAATGTATGTATATATAACACCCGTCCAATCTTGGCATTTACAGGACACCTGCGGATATCAATGTACATTTTATATATGACAACATCAGCCTTCCTCTGGTACATACTTGTCTTGTGTGTATTTAACCATTTCAGTAGTTCTTCATGAAATTTCTTAAAACTAATGCTTATATATTTTAATGTGCAGTGCAAGCCAAAAATACTTAACTAAAGTTACCTTCAAATAATTCTCTAACAGATCCCCATCTCAGCCACACATTAAATTTGAAATCCTACATTGTATTTGATATTTACGAATGCCAACATTTATTTACTTTAATGATAGTTGAGTAACTACTTGATGGATATACCACTATTTTAATGCTGGTTACTGTTATTTATATATTTTATGTTGTATTACAGAAAAATTTACAATATTGTTTGTTCACTTTAATAGAGGTACAGTGGTACCTTGAGATACGAGTGCCCCAATGTACGAGTTTTTTGAGATACAAGCCATCACTAAGTCGATTTTTTGCCTTGAGTCACGAGCCAAAATTCGAAATACGAGCCATCAAAGAGCTTGTCACCACACATTCCGAGGAACTGACGACAGAGGAGTTGACGGAGCTACAGACGCAGCAACATACGGAGGTTCTGCAGGAGATCGGCATTGCGAAGAAGGTTATCTCTTAAAGTGAGATAAAGGAAGTGTTTGCAATGTGGGAAAAAATGTAAAACTTTAAAGAAAAGAAACACCCTGAAAAAGTTGCTATTGATCGCGCAGCCGCGCTATTTAATGACACTTGCCTAACTCATTTCAGAAATATTCTAAAGGGGAGGACTAAACAAGGCTCCTTGGACAGGTTTCTATTGAAACGCCCTGTGAATGAAAGTGACGAAAGCATGGCAAAAAAAAAAAAAAAAAAACCTAGTGAAGAAAATTAAATTAAGCAAATGTGAAGTGAAAGAAAAAAACATTTCAATACGCAAATCGGCTTCGCCAACATCTGTTTATTTCTTTAGATTCTCTTTTATGTATTAGGTTTTATTTTGTTTGTATAGAATATTTGTTCATTATAAATACATTTTTCTTATGTTGAAAACATTTAACAAAAAATTGGGGTGGTTTTTTGGGGGCTGGCACGAATTAATCTCATTTCAATTAATTTCAATGGGGAAAACTGATTTGAGATACAAGCATTTTGATTTACGAGCCCGGTCACGGAACGAATTAAACTTGTATCTCAAGGTATCACTGTATTTTAATAAAAACAAATTGAATGGGATTTCTGTTTTTGCTTTGGTATTGAAAGGTATTGATTATTGTAATATTTCACTGGTTTTGGTATCAAATACAAAACTTCTGGTATTATGGCATATCTACTGCCCATTAATCTTTCACGGCTTGGAACATTTTAATTACTTCTCATAGACTTAATGAAAAAGAAACATGTAGAAAACCTAGTAAACTAACACTTCAAATTATTAATTATTTTCAGATGTTAGTTAACAGTAAAGCAACTAGCTCTACTACAATCCAGCTGGATTCAATTCCTGGCCTGTTCTTTCTGTGTTCACATGATTTTTCTCCAGGCATTTGGGTTTTCTTCAACATGTCAAAGATGTATACGATAGGTCAAAAAGCAACTGAGAGTAAGTGTGATGTAATCAATTGGAGGAGATGTATCCTAAGACTGACTGGAATCAAGCAGAAGGTACCATGTATCTTTACCTTGTATTCTGTGTTACTAGGTTTCTATTATCTGTGGGTCGTAAAAGTGAAAAATCAGCTTTAGAAAGAGAATGAACAGATTTTTGATCTGTTAATTGTTAAAAGATTTAAACTCCTCTTAGTCATAGTCTACTGCGCCTGTGGGTAAAATGCAATTGATTTGAGCTTTATACTTCTGACGAAATAGCCGGATAAGAGTACTGCAAAGAACGAGCTAATTATTAGGACTTAAACTCGATTAAGACTCCAATTTTGGAATAGAGACTAAAACACAGCCAACAGTGCCTCACTTCTTTATAATTATTTTCTGCCCGCAAAGTAATAGAATAACCTGTTTCTCTACATCAGTAATTCACAACTGCACACTAAAAAGTTAAATGTGAATATGTCAAGTTCCTGCAAAATGTATCCAATTACAACATGAAAGTCCTTTTGTACTAAATGACTACCAAAATTTTATTTATCAGTTTACTGTGAATGTATGCACTCAATAAATGCAATATAGAAAAAGGTACCAAAATCCCAATAAACACAGCCCAACTACTTAAAGATGTGCACATTCTTACCTTCCATAGCGTTTGTAGACTTTCCCATAGTTCACTTTCCCCTTTAACTTCAGCATGTGCCCCGGCTGCTCTTATTTTAGATTCATAAAGAGCAATGAGATCCTTTGTGTCAATCTTTCCTAAATATATAATGGACAAGATTAAATAATATTTTGATAACAGAAATCCCTTTGTTCATAAAAACTGCTGCATTAATAAAAAAAAAAATGGACTTTAAACCGTTTACTTTAATTATAGAAAATTGTATTATCTGTAATGAGCTTCTTCATACTCATGTCAACAACAATTCATTATTAATACTCCCTCTAAGATGCATGCATACAGTATAAGAGAGCAAAACATAATGTGAATAAAAAATGCTTTTTTTTTATGATTTCACTATTAATCAAAATATCACTTCAAAAGTAGCTGATCCTAAAATTACAATTTCTAAAGGTGAATGAGTCAGAATAGTATTTACCAGTCAATTATATATTAATTCCAAACTCTGACTAATGAAAGTCACAAATAAACAAAGGCAGTTATCAATAATGTCAATATGCAAGCACACTGCAGTATCTCTATCACACTGTATTAGCCTAATTACAGTATCTGACAAAATGTATAAAGAGAGAGATTTAACCCAACTTGGTAAAGAAGCACTCTGAAATGCTACTGTCTACAGTAGAGATCTAAAGAGGAAGCAAACAGCTACTTCAGTTAAATCTCAGTGACTGAACGTGTCTACAGAGGCAGCTGTTTTAAAACCCCATGATGTGACAAATGTTGAAAAACGTGAAATGTTCACAATGGCATACAGTAACAATAATAGTATCCTACTTGTATGCCAAAGTCTACTGGAGAATGTTGTACAAATGTAAAGATATACAAGGTGGATTAAGAAAGTCACCTTTCAGCTAAGTCTGACATATATGGTGTAAAGACATAAAATGAAACCCATTACTTATAAGTGACCTGTTGGAATTGCCATGTCAAAAAAGTTCAGCAAAACATAAAATGAAAAATTATTTGAGCATGCAACCACTCAGGTTCCAAAAGAAAGACAGTAGGCTACTTATTGGGGAGTCCTGTTAGATGCCAAATAAATAGTCTAATGAGTATTTTTCTGTATTGAGCAAAAGTAAAGATATATATCAGGTAGAAGTATAAATTTTGTTTTTTCAGGTCCTTAAAGGCACTTTACAAAAAAAAATTTGTTATTATTGAGGAACTGTCAAGTTACTAGGGGGAGCAATTAGATGGTAGTGAATGGTATGTACGTCTGTAGTCTTTTGACATTTCAACTAAAGCATTAGTCTCTAAATAATCAGGGCTGCTAAAGAAGCTGTGAAGTAACCTACCAGACCAGACCAGACGCGACAACACAACACAGTGTACCTCATGGTAAAATTGAGATGTCTAGCATTTTAAACTTCATACATAGACAGGTTGCGTTTTCACTTGGGTTGCCTTTGTTTAAATGACAATTCTAACATAATAACAGGATATTTTACAATCTATGCCTTTTTGGAGGTTTGTACAATATTAAATCTATGATGTTTAAAGCTTACATTGATGTACTGTTCTGATTATCTGTATGGTTCATACAGAGCCTCATCTCAACATCATCAAGCTTCTGTCTCTGCAAGCAATCCCAGACTGTCAAGTAAGACAGCCAAAGTCTGCAGTGGAGTTGTGCCAAGTTCTCCAACTTCATGCAAGTGAACTCAAGAGAATTGCTACAGTTTTTAAGGCAAAGGGTGGTAGCTTCAAAGGCTGATTTATGATTTTTTTTTTCATGTTTACTGCATTTTCTAATAAGTTTGATTAAAAAAAAAACTATTTAGGCCATTATTTTTGAAAGCATTCTCACTTTAAAGCATGGTTTTCTCCATAAGTGCCAAAGGCTCTTGCATAGTACTATATGCCTAACTGATGTGTAGTGATAGTGCAGTAAAGCTTGAATTCAATAAATCTAAATAAAAAAGATGGATATCTATTGTTATTTCCTGTTTTATGTATCCCTCTCATATATAACATGTGAGCTCACAGCTACTAAACTTGTACTAAATTAAATACTGTTCTTCTATGATTTTTTTTTATTTTTCAGGGGTGAAATTTACCAGTTTAATAATAAAGGTATAACAAAAGAACAGTATGAACAAGTGAAACTCACCTTAAAGGATTTTCAAAAATCTGTGTGAACCAAATTCAGATTACATGCACTGTAAATGATAATATCCCAGGGAGACATGCTCATGACATTTATTGAATATCAAATTGTATTTAAATAAATTGGACAAATCATCTTTTTTGTACTTTCTTTTTATATTAAGTCTACACATGATCTTAAAATTGACAAATTAATAAATATCCATCCATTATCCACCGCTTATCCGAGGTTGGGTCGCGGGGGCAGCAGCCTAAGCAGGGAAGCCCAGACCTCCCTCTCCCCGGCCACCTCCTCCAGCTCCTCTGGGAGGACCCCGAGGCGTTCCTAGGCCAGCCGGGAGATATAATCCCTTCAGTGTGTCCTGGTTCTCCCAGTGGGGCATGCCCGGAACACCCCCCCCCCAGGGAGGCATCCAGGGGGCATCCTGACCAGATGCCCGAACCACCTCAACTGACTCCTCTCAATGTGGAGGAGCAGCAACTCTACTCAGAGTCTCTCCCGGATAACTGAACTCCTCACCCTATCTCTAAGGGAAAGTCCAACCACCCTGCGGAGAAAACTCATTTCGGCCGCTTGTATTTACTATCTTGCTTTTTTGGTCACTACCCAAAGCTCGTGGCCATAGGCGAGGATAGGAACATAGATCGACTGGTAAATCGACAGCATCGCCTTTTGGCTCAGCTCTCTAATCACCACGACGGACCGTTGCAGAGCCCGCATTACTGCGGATGCCGCACTGATCCATCTGTCAACCTCCCGCTCCATTCTTCCCTCACTCGTGAACAAGACCCAAGATACTTGAACTCCTCCACTTGAGGCAGTAATGTGTTCCCATTTCCAACTGAGAACCATGGCCTTGGATTTAGAGGTGCTGACTCTCATCCCCGCCGCTTCACACTCGGCTGCGAACCACTCCACTGAGGGCTGGAGGTCACTGTCCGATGAAGCCAACAGAACCACGTCATCCACAAATAGCAAGGATGAGATTCTGAGGTCACCGAACCAGACCCCCTCCACTCCCTGGCTGCGCCTAGAAATTCTGTCCATATAACTTATGAACAGAATCGGTGACAAAGGGCAGCCCTGGCAGAGTCCAACTTCAACAGGAAATGAGTCCGACTTATTACTGGTAATGCGGACCTGCTACTCCTGTACAGGGACTGAATAGCTCGTAACAAGCCTTGTACCCCATACTCTTGGAGCACACCCCACAGGATGCTTCGAGGGACACGGTCGAATGCCTTCTCCAAATCCACAAAACACATGTTAATTAATTCATATTAATTAGTAATATTTAATTATAATAATATTAAATATTAATATTAATTTATTAAATTAAGTATGCACTCAGAGGTTACCACCACTCTACACACTTTTTTAAAAAACAACCTCCGTTTCAAAGGAAAAAAAAACAACAGGTTGCAAAATTTTATTATCTACAAACTTATATATATATATATATACACACACACACACACACACACACACACAAATCTATTCATTCTGGGACTGATACGTGTGGATGAGAATTTAAGAAACCATGTTTTTTGTTCAGCTAGTGCCCTGCCCGTGGTTTGTTTCCTGCCTTGCGCCCTGTGTTGGCTGGTATTGGCTCCAGCAGATCTCCGTGACCGTGTAGTTAGGATATAGCGGGTTCGATAATGAATGGATGGATGTTTTTTGTTACTTATTTTAAAACTGTGCTACTTTTGTGGTTAACAGCACTCAAATACAGTAGAATTATGTCCATTTAATGACAAACTATCACTTACTATATTTGGTATGCAACTATAGTTTGTAGACTAACCCTGGATAACATAATTACAATTACAGCTGAGCCAATGGGAGTTAACAGTGGTGCATAATGTCAAAAGTATAGATGTAATTCTGTAAAAACAAACTACAGTAACCCACCTTTGCTTGATAAATATCACTTCTTTCCCAATGCAAAATGATATTAACCACCAGTTGACATTTTTTTTTATAAGCATGGATGTACAAATATACAATGATGACTGAAAGTAAGGAAAGCTTGGTTTTGGTGGTATTACTGTATGTTAGAAGACCACCCCTTTAAGTGACTAAAATTACACAGACAGCTAACTGAAGACACCCCTTGAAACCAGACATTAGAATATCAACAAGACCAAAGAATAAAAAAAAATGTGAAAACACACAGAGGAGTTAAAACTGAGCATCAAAAACAAGTAAAAACAACCATACATATATGAGTAACATACTACTGTTTCAATTTTAAAATGATTTTTGTTTTACGACCTGCACTGCAGTATTTCACTGAAATGTACGTAGTATTTTCATTATAATTTGCATTAAACTGAATTTATGAAATGTAGTTATGCTTGTTTCTTCTTGTTTTTCCTTTAGCAATGTCTGCTATTACAGTCTTACTGCTCATTCTTCACCCATTTAGACAGTTTATTGGACCTCAATAATATTTCAAATAAAACAGTCTTTCAGTAAATTCTCTTAACTTGATAACTCAGGCATTTCATAATGTTCACACAACACTTTATTGTGTATACATTTCCCTTTTAGAAACAATAACTAAACCTGAATAACTGATAAGAAAGGAAAGTCATGTATTTAACATTTATTATACTACTTTTTCTTTGCACTCCAAATATCAATAATAAGTATAGCAGTAATTACCATGAGCTGTAAAGGGTAAACTCTTAACTAAAATAACTTCATCAGGAACAGCATGAGCCGGAAGATGTTTCAGCAGGTCCCTGTAAACTTCTTTGCCAACATCAGCTTGCTGTGAAGCAGCTAGAATGAAAAGGATTAATTTTTGCTCTTTGTAGTATGTCAAAGCACAAGCATCTACCAGACTTAGATTTTCAACTGTCTGTGGGAGGGGAAAAAAAAAAAGAAAAAAAGAACATTAATTTTTATTATTTCAATCTATGCATATATGTATTTATTCTGTAAACTCTTCAACAAGAACTGCTTGAGATTTGCCCATAACATTTTGAAGAAAAAAAATCCACTCTATCTGTTTTCTTTCATAAAGGAAAACTGTGTGGCTGCACTTGTGAGGCAGAATGCATTTACAGCATAAAGACGCTCCAAGGCTTTGGGACATGAACATGAACTGTTATAGGTGATCTGGTGATATAAATTGACCATGGCTTGAGCCGGGGACAAGCTGTCATTTGGCAGGAAGAAGGAGAAAGAGTGAACCAGAAGTTTTTAAGTGCTTTGTGGCACCTCATTATAAATATATATGTATATTTTTTATGCAACATGACATTACTTTTGTCTGTAGTATTTTTCTGCCTAGTATTAAGGCACACTGAATAAAGGAATTACCTTTATACCTAACTATACTGTAGACTTAAATTGACACTTTAAACATCTGACAAATTTCAAACATACAGTAAGCATATGTGGTACTGTTTTAGACTATTTCAAGGTCAATGATTATGAATATGAATATGCATCCCGGGCGGCACAGTGGCGCAGTGGGTAGCATTGCTGCCTCGCAGTTAGGAGACCCGGGTTCGCTTCCCAGGTTCTCCCTGCGTGAAGTTTGCATGTTCTCCCCATTTCTGCATGGGTTTCCTCCCATAGTCCAAAGACATGCAGGTCAGGTGTACTGGCGATCCTAAATTGTCCCTAGTGTGTGCTTAGTGTCTGTGTGTGTGCGCGCGCGCCCTGTGGTGGGCTGGTGCCCTGCCCAGAGTTTGTTTCCTGCCTTACACCCTGTGTTGGCTGGGACTGGCTCCAGCAGACCCCCATGACCCAGTAGTTAGGATATAGCAGGTTGGATAATGGATGGCTGGATATGCATCCTTCTACCAGATTCTACCAGAAATTACAAATTTCTGTTATAATCGAGAATACTTAAACTTTAAACATTTAAACTGAAGCACACATTTTAATATTTGGAAAACTGGATATAATCATTCTTGTTTATTATGAGCTTGTATCTCATGATGTAAATCATTACATTTCTTAGGAACATCCCAAATTACACAATCAAACAAAAAGATAATAAAAACAGAATATTGCATGAAACTATACTGCATCTGCGGTGGGCTGGTGCCCTGTCCGGGGTTTGTTCCTGCCATGCGCCCTCTGTGTTGGCTGGGATTGGCTCCATCAGACCCATGTGACACTGTGTTAGGATATAGCGGGTTGGAAAATGACTGACTGACTACAGTGCATCCAGAAAGTATTCACAGTGCATCACTTTTTCCACATTTTGTTATGTTACAGCCTTATTCCAAAATGGATTAAATTAATTTTTTTCCTCAGAATTCTACACACAACACCCCATAATGACAACGTGAAAAAAGTTTACTTGAGGTTTTTGCAAATTTATTGAGCTATTGAGTATTGTTTGTAGAATTTTGAGGAAAAAAATGAATTTAATCCACTTTGCAATAAAGCTGTAACATAACAAAATGTGGAAAAAGTGATGCGCTGCGAATACTTTCCGGATGCACTGTATACTGCATCTAAGTTCAATGTCAATTGTGTGCAGCTAACAATTTCTAATAGAACCTTAGAAATACTGAGTAAATCTAAGATGACAAGGTAGTGTCCTTATCATGGTTACATTACAACATTCCATTAAAAATTATTAAGACTACAATCTGATTAAAATGCTCCAATTGGGCTGTTTACTTAGCCAAACACAATAACAAAACATGACCTCTGTACTGGACTGTTCTAACATTGTTTTTGATGCTAGTGATATTCATTAGCTAATCTCTAAACCTGAATTTGCTACATTGCTTTCTCCATATTTTATATATCAGCATGATTCCTAACATCCTCTGTAACTGCTCTTTTTATTATGCAAAACTGTGCTCTGAAACATTTTCTTGTATTTAGTGCTTCTTTGAACCAAATACTCAGATCAAGGGTTGAACATTTTGTGCTAGTGCCATTTAAAAACCTTAAGGTTAATGAGTAAATGCAGTAATTAACAGATGTATGTTAACTATGCAGTATGCTATGTTTAAATAAATGATATTTGTTCAATGTCCAGCAAATTCTAAACTCTATTGTTAAAAGTGCTTTGTGAACATGTTCATAATAAAATAATTGACTCCTTAACATGTTGCTGACTATTCAAGTTCACGACTATTCACAACATGAATTACATTATGTCCAAGACAGTTTGATGAACTTTTTCTAGGATTTTTGTTTCCTTTCAAAATTCTGTTGGTCAGAGATAATAAACTATGAAAATCTTTTCTAGCTTTGGTATTTTATTAGTGACATAATATCTCAATCTTGTGCTTCTCTCCTCTCTTATGTGATACACACATAAAAGGAAGCAAATCGTATACTAATATAATTATAACTGAAGTCATACTTGCACCACTGTCTCCAAATTTAATCGTTTTCCATGACGCTTGACATGATTGTCTCTTCTCCCTTTGTAGTACATGTGTGAATCTTTAACCATAACCCAATCACCAGTGGCACGCATGGTTCCACGTGCTACAGTTAATTCACTATCAATGAAGCACACTCTTTTCCTACCACCTAAAAAATGAAAAAAAAAAAGACAACAATGTTTTTCTTAAAAATCTTACTAACAACTATAAATATCTTAATTACATAAAGAGTTATTAAGTTGAAATACATTATTAAGTTTGGCAACCTAATGCACTGTGGATCATCATTTATTTACTTTACCATGTTTTTCAGCCTCAAGAACACAATAAAAAAATTTAAAATCTCTAACATGTACATTTGTAACATACATTACAAGAATAATATTTCCAGTCATTTTCCAAACAGGTTAGCCCTGAACAGGGTTGTGGGGGTGCTGGAGCCTATCCAAGCTAGCACAGGGCACAAGGGAGGAACACACCTCGGACATGGTGCCAGTCCATCGCAGGGTGAACACAACACACACCAACAAAAACACTAAGGACAATTTGGAATCGCCGATCCACCTAAATTGCATGTCTTTGGACTGTTGGAGGACACCAATGCAGACACGGGGAGAACATTCTCCATACAGGGAAGTGACTGCAAGGCAGCAGCACTACCACTGGAAACTAATATATGAAAATAAAACTAGGATCTGAATTGACTCTTAAATGTATATTTTCTCTTAATTCCCCGCCAGCCTTTAACTAAACATTACCCAGGAAAACTTGTCCTTCTCCTTCATTAATCAGATGCCCATCTGAATCTTTCACTTCTACCGTAGTTCCTAATAATGGCATTCCCAGTGGAACAACAGTGTCGGAACTGAAAAATTATTTCAAACAGAACACAATATTACAAGGCTGCAAACATTCTTATTTTTTTTTAACTTTTGCATGGCTGTTTCTACTATAGTCTGCATAAAAAATATAAGTTATTGACTGCAATCCTTCCAGTATAAATAAAATAATGGAAAATACACCAACATCATTATGGAATAAAACTATAAATATACAAAGTGGGATAAGAAAGCTGGGGGACTAATTCTGTACCTTGAAAATGTGATTTGAATATTGCTTAATGACTTAGACAAAGAAACTCACAAATGGCCAACTGATTAGCATCTTAAAATTTAGTTCTATTGAACTTCACTAAAACTATCTAAAATTGCATACTTATACTTAACTGAGAATTGTTCACACTTGCTATAAACTAATTTGTATTGTAGAATAATTTCTGTTTGCTACATTCACTGCCACATTCCTGCATGCTGGACAGCTTAACTGAAGTATTCTTCCCAAGAAAAAGATTTCATCACATAGAAGCAATATCCAAAATTAGGATACCAAATATGTAATCATTGTGATAGATTACCTTGCAAGGCATTCTTCAGACTGAAAGCACAGAGTGTTTAAGGTACTTCTATGATGTAAATACTAATTCCCTTAAGCCAAATGGTGTATAAAGCATAAGATACATTTTGTTCAATGCACCATTAATTCGGACTGACTGCAGGTTGATGGGTGAGCTGCTGTGCCTAGGTAAGGTATGATTGTTACAAGTAGCTACAATGCCAGATAATTTAAAAGTATATAGTCATGATTCAAACTCTTTGATTGGATCTAATACTTTTGTTTGCATTGAACACCAATTTACAAGACACCACATCAAATTTGTAGAATTTCAATGTAAATGGAGTTATTTAATGTTGAAAAAAATATTTAAATGAACCGCTATGAAGGTAAATAATTATGAGAGGGGTAAATAAAGTCTTTCATTCAAACTAAATAACAAGAAAGACACAGCTTTCTTACTTGGATGTATCGCACATAATAGTTTCTGGAATCTGGAAGCATGTGGCCCAGCATGACACCTCTGTAATGCCATAGAGGTTAAAAAACTGGGTTTGGTTACCATTTCCTCTCCAGGTCCGAACCACCGCTAGAGATGGAAATGCTTCCCCACCTAAAGCTAGTACACGTAGGGATGTGTCGGCAGTCAGAATCTTTGACTGAAGAAGACTGGTCCCAAATCTTCTGATAAGAGTTGGAGTAGCCTGGAAAAAGTAGACAATATCAAAAAAAAAAAAAATTCAGAAAAACTAAAGCGAGCTCATACAAATTTAACAAAGAAAATGATAATGATGGAGTAAATAACATTGGGATATATAGGCCATCTACATAAATTTTCAAAAGTTCCTAGAAATAAAGCTCTACATACAGCTAGGCAATTCTAGTAAACACCACATAGGATGTCAAAGTCAAGGTTACAGTAGGCTGTTGGCAGAGATGAAAGAATAACTAACAAAACCAAGTAGGCTAATTAGCAACATTTTCTGAATAAAAGGATGTTGTCAGAGGTTGAAAAGGCCTTAAATATGTTGAATTTCAGTAATGAAAAACAATATTATTATTAAACAGGACTCAAAACAAACTGGAGGTATTACATTGACAGTTGACATGGAAAAACCTGGTAAACCCTAACGGCAAGGTGGAATCTGTGGCTGTTGAAAAAGAAATCTTGTTGATTCTTTATCTTGCTACATACATGATCCTTACCAGAACAAAAAAGTAACAATTGGGCATGGATGATTTGATTGCAATATTCACTAACAGTTTTGTTTATTTTTTTAATTTAAAGTCATCCATCCATATAATAGCTACTGGACAATACACTGACATCAATCTGTACAAGGTGACTTCTTCAGGAAAGAAGGCACCTAAAAGGACATTCCTTTTTGGCATTTAACTATGAGCTGAACTCTGACTGGACGTGATGGATAAAATAATGCTTCTATGAGCAGGCACTGATCCTGAAAATGAATGTGACCTTAATCTAATAACCACAGGTCACAACTTTTTAAAAACTATTTGCATTTATCATTCATCTCTTCTGTATCTTTGGGAAACTAAAAGCTGACAACCCTACTCTCTTTTGCGATTAAAAGTGGAGGATTTGTTCTCTCTTTATGGAGCTGAAACTGGACAAGCCTCTTATTTGGTGTGAGAAGCTATTCACTGTACTGTATGTGAAGCAAAAAGCTTTTCCCTATGATGTTGCAGAGGGCACAGCTAAGAGTCTAACAGTAAGCTGAGTAAGGTAGTATCACAGCACACCACAGACAAAGACAAAGGGTGAACTCCAACTCAAGCAGAGTCCTCCACTTGAACCCAGAGCAACAACACTCAAACTCCACACAACATCAGCCATTATCCTGAAAGACTTGATTTTGGAAGCTAAGATAAATTAGAACTCTAAATAGCTTGTAAACAGGCAGCCTCTACTGTGTTATATATTTGTCTGTCTTCTAAGTTGATATATGTGCAGTTATCATATTTCTATAATCCTTGGGTATATCAATAAATTGCATTAGGTTTCTTAAAAAAAGTGAGCTTCTAACATCTGGAAACCACTCCGACAGAGACAGATAAGGGACAATACAGAGGAAGCCTACCATCTTATTTAAATACTGGCATTGCCAAAGCAGAACTGATAATGCACTGATTGATAAGGATCAATCAATAAGTTCTTCTCACATCCATAAAACACTTCCTACATTTATTTGGTGTTCCTGGGTGGGCATGAAACAGATCTCTTACTGAATTTCCTACAATAATCTGGTATTCCTGGGTTGGCCCAAGTTAAAATGGTTCAATTTTCCTACAGCATAATGGAGAAATCAAAAAGGTAAAATATAGGAGATAACAGGACCACTTAGAGAAAATTGACTATACACCCCTGACTCGTGACATTATCGGGCCTATGCTATAAAAGTTGTACACACTCATAATGTAGAGTCTGGACTTTAAAATAATTATTAGGAAATCTTTTCTAGTTTTAATCTTGGCATCATTCTCACACTATTAGTGTACCAAATCTTAGCTCTAGTACTGACCTTTTAGATAGGATTTTCCTCAAATTACCAACACAAAACCAATTTTGGCCATTTGACTTCCAATCTCTATGATGAGATTACAGTCCTACTGGTACAACGATCCTAAAAATGGACATATTAGGTAGCTTGTTTTCCTTACCTTGTGGCCATACTTGTGACAGTGTGTGTGTGTGCTTCAACTGGAACAGCCTAATGGAAGCTAATGCAATTTATTAAAATTCATCATGTTTTCTTTGTTTACTTTCAATTTCTGTACCAGTCAAGATGGCTTCTTCCCCTGAACCTAATCCTACCACAATAGGGACAGAAATTCAAACCATGATATGGAATAGGTAAATTCATACTTTCCAAACCCACTTAATCCAACAATTTCAGAACCATGAGAAGTCTATTTTAGCAGCATAAGGGCCAATTTATACTTCACGCTCAGAACGCGTACTTGCCCGCATCATGGCTGCCACGCGTTCCCAGCGTTCATTTCACACGTCCTCTGAACAGGTCCTCAGAAATTAACGCGACACGTGCGCGAGTTGCAGTACCAGCAAAAAGTCGGGGGGCGCAGTGTGCTAAAAGTTGGAACGTGACATCAGAGTCTCTGTTTACTATCGACAAGTGACAGCAAGCCTCTATGGAGATCCTTCGGGGATCGATGTGCGCGCTTTGCTGTTTGATGAATGGTTCAAAGTGGTGAAGCAAAATGCCGACATACAGATGCATTCGTGGTGCTTTTATATTCAAGCGTCGCATATTCCCGATCGTAATAACACGATACATTTTAAAAGTTTCACATACTATCTTTTGTGCCGTTTAATTTTTTTTTACTTTACCTGCTGTCAGGTCCAAGAAGCTCGTAGCGATTAAAAACTGGGATGACGTTTACGATGGTCTGCTTTAATAATAAAGTAAACTACGAGGTTAAAGTGGACATTTCGAGATTAAAGCCGAAATTTCCACTTTAATCACAAAATACATGTTTTCACCGTGTCTTTTATTTTTTTCTCAGTGGCTCAAATACAGCGCTATAAATTATGTTGCCGATGTGAAGTTGCAAAAAAAAAAAAAAAAATAGGCGGCACAAAAGATGGTATGTTAGACTTTTAAAATGTATCGTGTCATTACGATCGGGAATATGCGACGCTTGAATATAAAAGCACCACGAATGCATCTGTATGTCGGCATTTTGCTTCACCACATTGAAGCATTCATCCCGTAGGATCTGCATAGAGGCTTTCTGTCACATGTAGATAGTTCCCGAACGTAATGACACGATACATTTTAAAAGTCTCACATACCATCTTTTGTGTCGTCTTTTTTATTTTTGCAACTTAACAACAGCAACATAATGTATAGCGTTATATCTGAGCCACTGAGAAAAAAATAAAGGACACGGTGAAAACGTGTATTTTGTGATTAAAGTGGAAATTTCGGCTTTAATCTCGAAATGTCCACTTTAACCTCATAGTTTACTTTATCATTAAAGCAGACCATTGTAAACGTCATCCCAGTTTTTAAATCGCTACGAGCTTCTTGGACCTGACAGCAGCGGAAAGCAGCAATAGATCACCACACAGAACAAATTAAATGTATGATATTCCAACTCTCTGCACATTTAGAATCTTTAGATTTATACTTGATATCACTTTCATGATGAAATGCATTAAAGTGTGTATGTTACATTTTACATATAATTTCGTTTAAATAATGAATACTGTTAATTACACACATGGGGGTGTCACGGCGGTGGAGCGATAGCACTGCTGTCTCGCAGGGAGTTATGTTGCTGGTATTTCCTGCTTGTATTCCACACTGTGCTCCGGTTTCCTTCCATAGATATGCAGATTTGGTGCCGCTAAAATGACGCTAGTCTATGTGTGTGCTTGTATTCACCTTGCGATGAGCTAAGGCCTCGTCAAGGGACTATTTCTCACTCGTGCACAATGCTTGCTGGAATGGACACATCCATGGATTGATGGATTTAATCAATAAACATCCTTTTCAGAGATACTGCGGTAAGGTGTCATCAGAATTTAATAGGTGTTCTAGGCAATTCACAACACAGAGAAGCCAAACATGTTCTCACCGTGATAATATCTCGCACTGCCACCTGGTGGTTTCCTCTAGATTTACGTAAAGTACGCGCGCAAGTATGAACACTACAACGCTTGCGTAGCAGGAGCGTCCACTGCAGCATGCGTCGCGTGAAGTGTAACTCCGGCCTTAGGTACAAGGGGTGGGGTGAGGGGGGCATGTATGCACAGCGCACAGATTTACCATTGTGCACATTCTGTTATACAAGGTGTTCCAGATCTAATTATGCAGATCCAGATTGTCTGGATGACTTTGACAATCTATATAGTTATAGCGTAATGAAAATTGCATAATTAGATCTGGACCATCCTATACATGTACACACACCGCCATTCATACAAGGCCAATTTAATGTTAACAATCAAGCCATTTGGCACATCTTTATCATGTGGGAGACAAAAAAGTACCCTGAGAATAGTCCACACACACAGGGGGAGAATGAGGAAACATCACAAAGACAGTATTATGTTCAGGATTCCAAGGCTGTTAAGACTACTCAAAATGTATTTTTTTTGCAAATTTGCAGTGAACTACCCACATGGTACTAGGCCTGTGCTTTTGCAGTGGCTGGTGCTATGCTGAAGGCAAGAGCTGAGTGCGAAAGAGCTCAGCTGATGTTACCAGAAAGCACTGGTCCCTGAGCAGTCAAGAACAGTAGTTCTCCTCTTAGCCCTAATAACCATTGGTGGTTACCACAGTGCAAAATATGAAACTCTGAATAGATTGCTTTGTGATTCCTTAAGAAAACGGCTTACAAAAACAGTTCAAACAAAACCCAGAACTTACCTGCAAGACTGTAACTTTGTGTTGGCTGAAAAGAACATCTGATAGCTTATTTGGCACCATTTTAACAAATTGTGGGAGGATCAGTAAAGATGCTCCGGATGATAAAGTAATAAATAACTCAACAACAGATGGGTCAAATGTTAAAGGAGAAGCCATGAATAAAATATCATTAGAAGAGACCTGAAAAATAGACCTGTGAATAGAAAAGATAAATGTCTTCATAAACAATAGATATAATCTGATGATCTGTGCATCTGACATTGAAACTGCTATCATTTACATCTTTAAATCTGTATTTACATTTACATATTTTTTGTAGTACTAGGGTGTTGTACCATGTTAGCCATTATGAATGTAGTAAGAATTCAAGTAAAATGACACCTTTTATTAGCCAACTAAAAAATGATTACAATATGCAAGCTTTCGAGGCAACTCAGGCCCCTTATTCAGGCAAGATGTATTTTTTGAAAAAGGCTGCAACTTAATTTTCTGTGTAAAAGGTCGATTTTAGTCTTGAAACCTTGCCAACATAGGCATGTTTTGTCAGACTTTGCCAGTTGTATTAAAATGAATGAATCTTAATTTTATACTATAGTTTTCACAGTCAGAAATATAACACAGCACTTTACACTTAAATAGGAATATCTAATCTGCATATAATTACTCCTTAGCAAACATTCTGTCATCATAACATAGTGAATCTGAAATGAATGTATTAAGAGTTAACTGATACAAGAATTATTAGACAGCACAAAGGAGATATCACCAGCACAACAGCCTCATAGAATAATTAAACACAGATAAAATTCCGGTACAACAAATATCTTTACAATGAAATTTTCATTACAACGAAGTATTTTTATGGTCCTGACAGTTCCCCCATATGACATGAGTCTATAGAAATCTTGTAACTATGAAGTACATTCAGCAAATACTTTCATTACAACGAAGTGCCCAAAAGACCTTGAAATGCCTGAATGAATCATCCACAGAGAAGCTAGTTCTGTGGCCGCAGCTCAGTTGTGCACAATGATCCCCCAAACAGAAATACTGTAATTTTTTTTTTTTCTTTCTTCAAACTTTCCTCGTACTGTTTTTTTTTTTTTTTTTCCTTTTTTGTTTCCTGCAGTTTTCAGTGATACCTTTTGCTTATTGCTCGTCAACATTTGAAAAACATCCATTGGAACTGAACTCATTGTCACACTCCTATAGAAACGGCAGACATGAAAAAACGATAAAAGTTCATATTAGAAAAAATAAAAAACTTTACATTTTTGCAGCTCTCGATTGCGGCAAAAAGAAAAAAAAAGAGTTTCCAGTGAATTCGGAATTTCTCCATCAACGCTGTCAACTTTCTTGAAAGACCGAGCAAAAAAAAAAAAAAAAAAGAAGAAAAATCTCGGGTTGCAAACATATGTGAACTGCTGCATTTGAAGACGTCAAAAAAGCAGTTTTTATGTGGTTCAGTGATGCTCGTTCAAGAAACATTCCTATTAATGTGGCACTCACTCAAGAAAATGTGAGGTTTCTAAAATCTCTTGGGACAAGCCCCAACTAGACAGCATGCCGAAAAGCGTCCCGAAGTCCGATCTCTGCATCTATGGAAGACTGTTTATCTGTTGCTGGGGCAAAAGCAGGCTCAAAGCTATGCTGCGTCTCTCAGCTATGCTGCATCTCTCTGCCAAAGCAAACAGAAAAGATATCGATGGGTGATGCAAGGTACATTGTAAATGCAGGTAACAGGATTACTTGGTCACGGACATGGCCACAACCCTGCCTGACTGCTGTGTCTGTGTATAGCAGAGTGGCAGATCACGCTACAATAAATAAGTGTGCCGTTCCTATTTCAAGCTGAATAAAACTGGTTTTGCTAAAGTACTGAGACTAAGCCTCATGTTTTGGGGTGTAAGACAGGGACTTATAGTGCGACCCCAATCTTTTATGATTTGCTTCTGTGTCACTTCACTGCAGCGCTATAAGCCTGTTGTTGCCCTGCCCCGGCAACGGACAAACAATCTTCCACAGACGCTGCAATCGCGCTTCGGGATGCACTTCAGCGCATCGTTCCTGTTGGGTGGGGAGTGGGGGGGGTCTCAAAAGAGTTCAGAAACCTCACAATATGAAGAAGAAAAGGATGATTCGGCTCCTGATTGATAACTGTGCTGCCCACAACATGCTTCTACATTTACATAATGTTCACATTATTATTCCTCCCACCCAATTGCTCAGCAGTGCTTCAACCATTGGATTTGGGCATCATTCGCACCCTGAAAGTGTATTATCGCAAGGAAATGCTGAGAAAAATTCTCGTCAGAATAACTCGTAGGTAGGAGGAGATTAAAATTAACGCAAAAGAAGCTATTGAAATGATTGCAAACGCCTGGACGCAAGTTAAAGAAAGTACTATAGTAACAAATACAGAATCTCGTTACAACAAAATATTTTTTAGGTCCATGGGAGTTCGTTGTAACGGAATTTTACCTGCATACAGATCAGGGACAGGGCTACAGAGGCCCAAAAAAGGCAGGTGAGGGCATTTTTCATCAAAAATGGTTGAGAGAGCACAACTCTATACAAAATATAATGCAACCCAGCCATAAGCAGGTTATGCCACTAGTAAAGTGGAGTAAGGGTCTTAAAAAGGACTCTTGCACAGAGGCCCACAATTTGTATCTTGTAAAAGCATATAAACAGAATATCAAATATAATTAAACATGTGATTAAAGGAAATATCTGGAACTTGGTGTGATTTAGTTTTGCCGTAATAACATGCCAGGCAAAGTACGTTTTCAGAGGAAAACATTATTTAGTTTAACTTGGTTCTCAAAAGTTATACATAACAAACATCTGACAAAAATACATTAACAGTCTTGTAGTTTTATCAGTCAAGCGAGCAGGTGCATCTTTAAGAGGTGTGAGAAAAAGCCAGACAGATAACAGAACAGCAAACTCACCTTAAATGCAAAATATTTGGAATGATACAAGCATGAGGTACTTGAACAATTTTTGGCAACCCAGTGGTCCCTGAAGTGTGTAGGACATAGGCAAGACATCCTGGAGTTCTGTTGTCTAAATACCCATCTTGAAAAGAAACACCAGAAAGTATAGATTGTGGGCGTTCTGTAGCTAGCTCTCCACCAACTGTAAGAATATTAGAGCCATCTCTCCAAGAAATATTCAAAAGTATTAGATTATGCTTCTCCAAAACAGACTCAGAAACGTGGCATATCCAAGAGGAAAATGAATGATGGAATTTCTGTATTAAGAAAAGAATAATGTGTCATATTTTAGTGTTTACATTTTTCTTCTGTGTTTTAGAGAGGAGGTTTCTAACTTCTGATATTTGAAATCAGTGTAACATGTGTTAGGTCCAGTGTTGTTACCCGGAAGATGAGAACACTCCTTGCCCAAAAAAAAAAAAAAAAAAGACATATGCAAACAAAACTTTCAGTTCCAGATGCTCACCAACCAAACCCAGGTCAAGATAAATCCCATTACAAATACCTTTTGGCTTATATTGTCAAAAACAATATTATTCTGTTGTCTTTTTTAAGCCTAGTTATTACAATAAAAAGTTCCAGTAAGCCAGGTTCTATCTTGGCAACTTCTGGTAAAAAGACAGAACTGACCCTAATTTCAAGTTTACTTTTTTA
The DNA here is from genome assembly GCA_026402145.1 of Polypterus bichir lapradei. Lineage (NCBI taxonomy): Eukaryota > Metazoa > Chordata > Cladistia > Polypteriformes > Polypteridae > Polypterus > Polypterus bichir. Next base: position 29,834,080 of record JANRMT010062821.1, on the reverse strand, counting down.
TTTTTTTTTTTCTTCAAAAACACTTTCTAACATGGAATGTAAAAAAATATAAATCTTCCTTTAAATCTGGGTATGACATTTGAAACAGACTAACCTCAGAGTTATGGTCTAGCAATCTGCTTCTTATTTTTGAGCTTCAAAACAAATAGTAAAAGATTTTTCCTCATTCTTTCGGAAGGTGAAATATACAAAAATCCAATCAACTAATTAAAAAAATTAATTAGGGTATCAGCAACAGGCTTCGGTGTTAAAAATAATTACCTAAAACACTAACAGAATGAACAAATCATATGCTACATATTAAACAAACAAAAAATCATTTTAATAGAAAATGCCATAATTCAGTTTATGCATCTGCTTTATTCAATGCCACAGGAATCAAGACATGACTGTGCAAATACATATCAATATATCTGTTTACCACAGTTTATTATATATTACTTTAACTTATGCAAAATTTAGCATAATATTTTTGGTAAATCCTCTTTTTCAGGGTTTGCAAATTTTGTAGCATTATCCATAATCAGAAAATATAAACCTCCAATTTAAAATTAAAATTTTAAAACTGAAGCATATATGAAGGACCTTTCTCTGTATTATTAATTGTGCAATGTTCCATGTAATATGCTGCACAAAACTGGGAACAAACCAATGCAAAATATACCAGATAACACAGACATGGTTATCCAGTGCCATTATTTGGCAATGAAACTGTTGAAAATCAATCATTTTTTAAAATTAGATGAGATTGGTCAGATGCAGAACTGGATAAATACTTGGAAATTTGTAGGCGAGGAAAGTAGCTATGAAATCAAGGAGTCAGTTGAAAATCTCTATATTGCACTAAACCAAAGATGACTTGTTCACATGTTATATTGCAACCAGACTGCAATTAGTGTTTTACTGTATGGCTACAAAGACATTCAGAAAATTTGGTTTAACCATTAGTTTACAGGAAACACACACTTCATCTGCTTTTTTTCCTTTTTTAACAGAAAAACACTTATTTTCATCCTAAAAGGTATGCAACATTTTCACAAAAAGTTAATGGGGGAAAATAACTTTTAATTTTATATATGAGGACACATTAAATATTCACTGTCATCTGAGCCTCCAAAAAGGAGCCAAAATCCAAATAACTGATTTAGATAGATGACATAATTTTTTGCATTATTTTTTATGATCAACCTACCTCCGAGATGTCATTCTGAACAAGTATATATCTTAAACAGCACTGCTTCATGACGTGAGAAGAAAGCTGAGGAGGACTGTCTGGATCCACAGGAACATAGGCTGAAGGAACCTGGAGAATACTGCAGGAAAATGAACAATCAAGGTCAGAGTTCAAAAACAAGTCATTTTTGACCATGCATCATCATAACTTGTAAATATACAGCAAAGTGTGAAGGTGATGTTACACTGTTCTTCACATTCTGAAATGAAACCACACTTGGTAGGCTAAAATGTGTTGTTGGCACATGGTTACACTGGGAAATATATTAAATTTTTGATTTGATATTTTAAGAAGAATATCAAAATGCAAATAATTTTGCGATCTTCATTCAGTATTTCAATTTTCCACTTCCTAATGTCAATGTTAAAGGAAAAGTTCAATATTTTTCAAGAAAAGTATTTCTTCATAATCATGGCATATATTAATTTGCTACAGAAAATTGTACTCTAAACTGAAGCATGTTATATAAATCTTTCAAAATACCTTATCAGTTCTTGTAGCTTACATTGGGGCTGAAGGGTACACGGGTTCACAGGTGATAAAAAAAGGATTTAAAACACACCAGATATGTCCACTTTGAAGACGCAAAGGTTTCAATTTAAGAAAACATGCCTTCCACATTTTTGAGGCATTCTTGTGATAACAAAAGGAAATTAGAAATAATTATTTTATCACAGATTCTTGGTCCTATTTTTCATAAGGTACAAATACAGTTTCTTTTCATCTGCCTGCTCAAAGCCACCATCATGACTGGAGTTATGACAACCCCCCCCACACTCTCCTTGCCAAATTATACTTTTGCTTCTGCAATTCTGTTTCATCACCAGTTTCCTAAATGGCACAGACTTTCATCCATTACATTCTGTGTTGCTATTTGACATTAACTCTTGATGTGATTCTTGCTGTGTAGGTTATGTAGTGAAAACAGCGGTTGGGTGTAGGGACTTAAAAGATTACAAACACAGTTTTGCTTACTTAATTTGTGCCCTGAAAATACTTCTCAGTAGTCACACACTAATTACTAACTCACTCCAAAAGCGACACGTCCATGAAGTGTAAGCTCTTACGCATTAATTTCACGCTATCTCCGCTCTGCATTGAAACTCTGCAATCGGTAATAAAAATTGAAGCATTTGTAGATTTGTTTTGTGTGAATTACACATTTTTCTTATCCACTAATGGACAATTTATTTTCATTTTGAATTTGTATTTTTTATTTAGCAACTCAATGGAGATTCCTAATAACTATAATTATAGATGTTCAGTGCACAGAGTGTTTGCCTTATGCTAACTTTTATAAATACACTGCCCTGTTGATCTTTCAATCTGTTAATGTTATTGGAGGAAGTCAAATATGCAACCATATTAATTTGAAAATTTAAAATATGTATGTCTCTATTATAATAAAAAAAAAAAATCCTGGGACAAGACTTGAATTTTTAGCCTGGGATGAGACGCAACTTTTTCAGAGAGATACTTTCAAGTCCCGTGAGACTTTGTGCCATGAGATTTAACCATGCCTGGGGCTGGAAATAAAAGAGTAGATGACAAAGTAGAATGTTGTAAAGAATTCAAAAATGTTGGTGTGATACATATGCAGAGTTTATTAAAGATAATGAAAACACTAAAATTTGAAAGTCTCAAAAAAAAAAAATGATAGTATAGATCGCATTAGCGCAAACAAACGGAAATTATTACTTGGTGAAATAACGGAACAGCGAAAAGAGATCGAATATATTGTTTGGATTTGGACTTTAAGTTGGAGACTTGTAGATCGTCTAATTCGTGTTGACATCAGGGAAAAGTAGTGTTTCTTCTCAATGAAGAGGTGTAGCCACGAGAATTAAAAGATTTGTTGTTTGGTGAAAGTGAAATCCACACAAAGTCACAGGCTCGTAGTGCAAGCCAGGGGGGTTGGCGAGCGAAGCCCCCTAGTACATTTTAAATCAACAACTGTTTCTGTAATAGTCCAGGTGCATGTAGAAGCTGACAGAGAGCTCAGCCTATTATAGCACATACAGAAACATGCCATTTGCAACTTAGAAGCTATTCCATTTGCTTGGCAGTAGAATGTCTACTATTGCTCAATGAGACAAGTGTTTTTATGTGATAAAATTATTTAAAAGTGAACTGTATTATATGCAATTGGAAGTACGCCATATAAGCATAAATTACTTAGTACTCAGTGGTTAAGACAAAGGATTTTAATTTATCAGAGTTCATAACCCAATACACTCACTTGTCCCGTCCCTTATTAACTTTGCTACCCTAGTGCATTTATCGTTAATTTGTTTTACTGCATTGCTAATATTAAAGTGCTTCTTTTCATGTATTTCAATACAACACCGTATGAATAAGATATGCTAAGGCATGTCACAATGTTGGCTGTTTCTGAACAATTTCTTTTAATGTGTGTATGTGAGAGGCTCTACCCATGTGCACTCTTAAGGCCTGGACACATTGCACAACTATCCCAGTGATATTCAATCTCAGATTTCACTGACATAATCTTATGGCATACTCCCATGACCACTCATGTAGTCTGACATACCCAGTGACTCAGACAAATCAGTCACCAACTTGCTTTGACAAAATCTAACAGATTTGACATTGACTTACATTGCAGGGGTAAGCTCTGTGTGTGTGTGCAAAAGTTGAGAAACAAAAGACCTTAGAAACAGAGGACCGGATGGTCTGTGTGATGTCTATTATTGTATATACCATGGAAGAACAGAAAAGAGATTGCTGCTGAACTCTTTGTACCTGTAAAACACTGGTACACCACAGACTTTGTCAGGTAACACATTATCAGCTGTCAGAAAAAGATGTGAGAGTGCAATACTTTGGAAAATGTGCTGGAAAGTCTTCACAGAGTAGTGTAAATTGTCAAACCTTGCGATTTTTAGTTGCCTCAGGTGGCAATGTCAGCAACTGCAAGTGTCACGTCTGACAGCCCCTCTGACTAAAAAAATCATCTTATGTGCCAGCAGGTTCAGGCAAATGAATATTACCAATGAACCAAAAAAAGCTTTTAATGGGTGCCTGTTTATAATTAACATCCTAAGGGGCATTTAATGTATAGGGTTGTGCATGGAAAAGTAGCCCTGTGAATAGTAAGGAGCCCTACTTTGATTTGAGGAGCAGCAAATGTCAAATGAAGCTAAAGAAGTCCCAGTGCATGGGGTTTTGTTGTCTTAGTTCTTTCTGTGTCTATTGTGGAGAGAAGACATGACATATTAATTGGAAAAACATGAAGGAGCTCAAAGTTTGTAAGGCTCTTTCAAGCTGAAATGCGAGTTTGTAATTGCTCCAGCAAAATGCAAAATTCAGCAATTGATGTAAATGTGGTATACTACTGATTCTGTGAGCAATGCATCAAAACCAAAAAGACTTCACTTCTGTCTTTACCCTGGAGGTTGCAGCCAACACTGTGGATTATATGAAATGAAATCAACATGGTGGCTATCACAATAAACAGGTGTGTCACAAAGTCATGTCATTTTGTACTTCATGGTTTGTGCTCTGCTTTTTTGTATGGCTCAATGCATAAGAGTTATTTACAGATTTCCACACTTTATATATTAGCAAACTAAGTGACACTGTCAGGATACATACAGTTAGTTCAGAGAGGAAGACAGAACAGGTATTCTTAGGCTGTAGTTTACAGTTCCACACTTTAGAAACTAGGCCAAACCCAAAGTGAGATTGCTGCTCAGAGATTAGCTTTGGCTTCCTCCCTATAAATTATATATTTCCTTAAGGAAGTCACTCAACCATCCCATTAACTCAAAGCTCAATGGGAACAATTTGGAAGAAAACTGCACTTTTCACTTGTGTCTCAGAAGTCATTTTAAATCTCACTGAATCCAATTCAGGATTGTTGTTGCTGGGTGGGAGCTCAGCCCATCAGAGCAGACCATCAAATAATGAACACATTAAGTGGATCTAGAGAAGAATTGCAGCATTGTGATTAGTGCCACTGTAGCCTCGCAGCTACAGAATTCTGGGTATAAATCTAAGCACAGTGTGTTGTTTGCATGATCTCTTGGTGACTGTGTAGGTTTCCTCTGAGAAGTTAAAGATATGTGTGTATGGACAACCAGAGACTCTAATCTGGCTCTTTGTGCATAAATGTGAGAACTGAAATGGATTAGTTACTGTAGTTCCCTGTCCTGCCTTGCATCAGATTTTAACAGAATAGTTTCTGGCTCTGCATGGCCTAGTATTAGAATAAGATAATTTGGAAACATGGATGAATTAACTCAATCTATACTAATAAAAGGCAAAGCCCTCACTCACTCACTCATCACTAATTCCCCAACTTCTCGTGTAGGTAGAAGGCTGAAATTTGGCAGGCTCATTCCTTACAGCTTACTTTAAAAAGTTAAACAGGTTTCATTTCAAAATTATACGCGTAACGGTCATAACAGTCAACAACGTCCGCCATGTTGAACTTTCTTATTTATGGCCACATCTTCATGAAATTTGGTAGGCGGCTTCCCTGCGCTAACCGAAACCAATATACGTACTTATTTCGGTGGTATGATGCCACTGTCGGCCGCCATATTGAACTTTCCAACGGTCTTTGTTACTTATGGGCCCATCTTCAAGAAATTTGGTACGCGGGTTCCTAACGCTAACTGAATCCTACTTACGTACACATATACGACCATAGCCTGCAGCTCAGTCACCGTGTGAGGCGGCGTTGGGTCCGCCATCCCAACGCCTCCCACTTTGTTGGCTGCCTGCCTATATAAGGCCATCTGACGCTCCGGTCTCTACATTCCCTTCCTTGCTTCGCCACGGGATTCACGTCTCCCTGCTGATAAATACAGCATGTTTATTTAATCCACGGCTTCTCCGCTGTTTTATTGTTCATTTTTTACGATTATAGTTATTGTGTAGGTATTTTACACTTACTTTACATTGTTCAGGTACCCATTTCCTTTATCGTTCCAACCGTACTCCCATTAACATGTCTATCGAGGTGATCACCATCGATCAAAGAACTGTCACTTACCAAGTGGTTTCCATGCCCGGAGATGGCACCTGCCTTTTCCATTCTCTTTGTTACATATTGCACGGCCATATCAGGCTCACTCTTGAAATCCGGAGGAACATTGTGTCTTATGTATTGAATGACTGGGACAGGTTCAAGGTGTGGACTGATGACGGTACAGGAGATAATTATACTACACAGGAGCACTAGAAGAGCGAAATGCTTAAGCCCTTCACCTATGGTTCTGCATGTGAGTTGATGGCTGCCGCTGAATTGTTCGGTTGTTGCTTTCAAGTGTACCGAAATGCCCAAATATTTTACACCTTTCGACAACTGCCAATGCCTGTTAAACATCTTAGATTAACAAGTGACGATTTCAGTAGTGGACACTTTGATGTTTATGAATGTTTAAACTCTCAAAAGCTGGATGTGAAGTTATCGATGAAACCGGTTGTATGCTTACAACGCTTGACAGATGCCGAATGTCACCTCAACACAAGTCCTACAAATACTGTTGTAATTGAAACAAACCATGAAACTCAAACCGATTATGACAGCAGCAATCCAAGCTGTGAGATTCGAGACAAGATTACTTTTCACATGGCCAACTGTACATTGCATGCTCAAGAGTAAGCTCAGCGCACAGCTTGGTCATATTACAACCGGAGGGCTGAACTGACAATGTGTTATACAAAGAGATCCTTAACAAAAAATTATTCGCATATTTTCCCTCAGTTTAAAAAGGTTTAATTTTCTTCCTAAAAAATTTTTAAGGCAGTACTTCGCCGCTGCGAAGCGCAGGTATTTTGCTAGTTCCTAATATTGCAAATTGCTTCTGGCAATTAAATTGAACTGTCAATGTGACAGGTGCCCCATGAACCTATTAAACCAAGTTAAGAATGTAACACCACACATTCAGGGGCAATGACACTGCATATATGAGATGCAAAGTGCATTACATGAATTGAAAGGGTAGCAGACTATTTAGAATTTAGAAATTGCTCCAAAATCTTAAGGCAAGTGGTTACTCATATGTTATGAGCCTTGGACTATCCTTCGTCTCCTGTACTTCACCTCCTAGAAGGGGAGTAATATTGCAAGATAAAATAGTGAGCATGTGTCTTGATGAAAAGATGCAGTTAAAAAATGAAAAAGCGCAGTACTAAAAGTATTTATAAAAAAAAAAAAACACCCCTACATCCAATTTTTACATCTTTGCTTTTGCTACAGGACTGTTTTTCAAGCTCCAGCTCCCATCGCTAGTAGGTAAGCCATCCTCGGCGAATGCTGAAGTTAAAACGCATTGAAATCCAACGGATAACAAATTTAAAAGAAATAACGGACTGAAAAACGAAAGACTAAAACTCAGGAAGTAAAACAATGACCTGCGTTTACAATTAGCTGGCGGAATGTGCAACTATATTAGAACATTAAAATGTTTTATGTGCAAAGGTATTTGACATTGATTTGTGCAAATAATTTAAGTGGTTTTATTTATTAAAACAAATCAGGTTAATCGGGTACAGAATGTTTTCCTAATGCAACAAGGTTTCTTTTCTAAGGTGGATGAAATCCTTTTATGAACAAAAAGAACTGAAAGGAGGCAGATTTTTATTTAAAAAAAGGCCGTTTTTTTTTTCTGCAGCTGCCAGCACATGACAGGACCAAATCAAAACAATAACAATCTTGCTTCCTCTCACATATCTTCCCAGATGTTGAATACTGAACTTTATAAACACTACGTTCTAACACATTACAACTTAACTGGGAAATGAACATTGCACGTCTACATGTAGGTATACACATATCCCCTTTCTAATATAATGAACATTTTACCCCTCTAATTTAATCCATAAATTTTCACTAACATCGACGCTGAAGTTGGCTACTTATTCGCAGCTCGGTTAATAACACCTTGGGACGTCAGTATGGCTTACCCCAAAATCCAGCTTGCCAGGTGAAGTCCAGGTCGGCAGTATAATCCAATAAGAACGGCATGGATAGGGTCGCAGTGAGCCTTGAGGAAAGATGACAGATCGTCCGCGAAGTGCAAGACTTCGCTGTAGGTGAGGGACGCAGCTGGCTGACCGTCACACTTGTCGTAGCGCACTGCCTCCTTTTCCGCGTGTATGCAGGCGGCCTCTCGCACCAAGTCGGACAGCATGGGCTCCGCCGCCGCAGCAGCAGCATGCATCTCATAACCACACAGAAAGCTCAAGCCCCTGGACCCATGGCGAGATCAACAACATACAAGCACAAGACGAATAGTTATTTACTTTCAAATGAGCACCGCGAGTCAGCGTACTTCCGAAATCATGAGAGGTCCTCAAAGTAGTTAGGTTCTATGCCAAATTAATTCAGCCTCTTTGTTCTATATACTGTATATATAAAAGAAATTCCCAAGCCTCTCAAAATGTCTTTCTCTTCTCCGCGCAGCTCTACTCCGTTCACGGCCAATCAAATTGCAGAATTCGAGAAGGGTCTAACTGCCGTCTGCAATACCTATGACGTAGGTCAGGTAATGCCTACAACGTCAGTCACGAAACACCTTTGAGTTAGAAAACGCTCTCCCAACCTTAACCTTAACCATGCGATGGGCGTTTCGTGATGTTGAGACATTACACGATTGACATGATAAGTACTGCGGTTTGAGTTGTCTGTATGTCTTCTTGTCCGTGGAGTTAAAAATGATGACTGACAACGGTAATTTGCAATAAAAACCTAGGTCGTCGCCCACTTTAGATTGTCTAAGCAACCAATCAACTGTCGGGTCGGCATTTACCAAACGGAAGTGTGATAGGGAAAGTGTTAGAGGGAGGCACGTAATTGTTACCAAACTTTGATTACATTTATCATTTGTTTAATTAGATAACCAAATATTTTAATATATTAACTCAAGAGATGTTGCAATGCTTTCTTTGGTGTGGTTTCATGGACGTTTCCATTAGCTGAAATCGATTTGCATTCGCTGAAGCATGCAGTGGGTCAGACGAGTGGTTTCAATAGATAAAGAAGTCTGATTAGACATGCAATAAATATGTTAATACTGTTTTCTGCAGATATGTTAATGATTTGAGGATCTAATAAGCGATCAAGTTCGAAAAGAGATATTTATTGAAATATTTCACATATGGTTGAGATATAAAAAAATGATTTGCAATGTCTGGAGCAGATCCGGGACCTTGCTAGGATTCTGTCACAGTGGGGCAGAGTCTGTTAGCTTCTCGTGAAGGTGAATATAGTTGTTGGAATGCAGAGTGAGAAAATGAAATCTACATTAACAGTGTCTATGGATTAAAAAGTGGCAGAAGTTAAAGGTGAAAGATAGGTATTATGGATATACAGTACAGGAGGCATATTTTCTTGGAAGAAATACAAAAAATATGGTTCAAAAGAGTGAGGTTGATATGGTGGGTTGCATGTTTCTTAGTTACCAAACACCGTGGACAGTGTCAGACACTTACTCATTTTCAAACCTGCTTAGTACTGAATAGAGTCGCGAGGGTCTGCTGAAGCCTCTCCCAGATAGCAAGTAATTGGCACTGTGAGGACGAAAGGATCTCTAGTGGTATAATGGGAAGTGTAATAGTATTTGGATGTTTAGAAGTTTAATTGATGCATAACGGGTGTTTAGGAGGAATGCTTAGTGGATTCACACTTTAAATGAGAAATATTGTAGGAGTAAAAAGGGTCAAATAAGCTAAATAAGGCAATAGTTGAATTGTTAGTTAAGATTAGTTTGAGTGGTACAGCCTCCCTCTGGGATAATAAAGTCTACCCAACATAATCTGATTCTTGCCTTATCTAATTCACACTCCAGAACAGTAGGTGGCGGTAACAGACCTTTCTGTGGGATGTACCATGCCATAAACACAACATTAAAAAAGATACTGAGGGGTGGGAGTCAGCTGAAGGAGGTATTCTGTGGTAGTAGATTAGTTTCTTACAAAAGGGACTGAACAAAGTGTAACCCTGGGGGTCATGAAGACAGTGTGAATTCGCTATTTGCAAGATTAAAGCTGATTGTCAGGTCATGGTGATATGTACTAAAAACACAGGCCTATACTACCCATCTAGACATTATTCAAACTTGCTTAATCCTGTTTAGAGCCATCCTACCATCACCTATTCCAGCAGCATTAAGCATGTCTAATTCAGTTCCTGTAGGGAATTATTCACCAAACTATCATTTTTATATTTACTCATTTGGCCAATGCTTTTATCCAAAGTGACTTACAACATTTGAGATACAATTGGTTACATTTCTTTGTTTTTTTTTTCCCAAATGGAGCACAGGCGGGTGAAGTGACTTGCTCAGGGTTACACAGTGTCAGTGGTGGGATTCAAACTGACAGCCTCAGGGTTTGAAGTCCAAAGCCTTGACCACCTTGCTACTACCTGTCTATCCATTATGTAATCCATTATCTAATCTGTTTATTGTGACGTGTGAGTCCCTGTCTTGCACCCCAAAACACGAGGCTGAGTCTCAGTACTTTAGCAAAACCAGCTTTATTCAACTTGAAACAGGAACAGCAGGGTTATTTATTGTAGCAGGAGCAACTGCTCTCCTATACACAGACACAGCAAACGGGCATAGTCATGGCCAGGTCAGTGGCCAAGTTACACTGTTCCCTGCATTTATAATGTCCCTTGCATCACCCATCGGCCACTGGCACATATAGCATAATCTCAATCGGCTTGTAGTTGTTTCCGCGGCACTCTGCTGCTGCGCTGTGAACCTGTGGTTGCCTCGGCACCAGAGAAGCAGTTCTCCAAGACGTGGCAGGCATGCTTCGGCTTGTCGTCCCATTGGGGTGGGGGGGTTCAAAAAGAGTTCAGAAACCTCACATTATGCAGTTTAGGCTTGCTGTATTCCTTTGATGTTTTACGCTTACAGGATGGGCATCAGCACTGCAGCCACATTGGCACGCTTGAGCAGAAGCTGGGAACTAATGCTGGCAAGGAGTCACTTGTTTGTGGTGCACATCCACACTCATTCATTTAAGGGAAAAAACCTACACAAATATTTAGATTGCAGTTTAAGATGTCTCTTTACATGTTTCTTGCTCAGGAAAATTCCGCAGGGTTGTCAGCTTATATTTGATTAACACTTCTAATTATCAAGTAAACTTCAGAAAAAAAGCAAGCTGGGCAAATGACTGTATGCGCTTTGCTTGACTTGGGATCCTTTGACTCAAGCACATGTTCAAAGTTGTAATTGCGTGCCAGATACAAGTTCAAGAAAAAATTACCCAGAATTATTGTGTGAAGCAGCTATTTTTATTCAAAAAACTCCAAATGCATCATTAGTTTGCATCTAGAAGTGTCATCTGTCAGTGTGGCACTTGATTGCCCAAGGTTTATGTTCATTATATCCATCCATCCATTTATTATCCAACCCACTATATCCTAATACAGGGTCATGGGGGTCTGCTGGTGCCAATCCCAGCCAACACAGGGCACAAGGCAGGAATAAACCCCGGGCAGGGCGCCAGCCCACCGCAGTTCATTATATCAGCGATTCACCAATCAGAAAACAGTAATCGCTAGAGCCTTAATGAGTCAAAGTGAAAGTTTTCATTTCAGAACTTGTTTCATTTTGCGTGCACATCACAGAAATAAGTGAAGGGATAACTACATAAAGAATTAAGCAACAAAAATACATTTTGTGACAGATTTAACTGCTTATGCTCACATGTCAGGTTGCTTTTATTTATTGTCACATTTCATAGTACTTTTATTTATTTGCTTATTTATTTTTGTCCAAAATGTTCCTCCATATTGTACACTTCAGAGTGATTTATAATCTTGGAGCCTGAGGTGTCTTATGTAACCGGAGAAGGGGGATATTGGCTACTGCCATTCATTCAGTATTTGTGCAAAGTGAGACTTATGACCGTATTCTTGCCACTAACTCAGATTTATTTAAGATGATGTTAGAACTCTGATAAGATGGTGCCATTTATATCCTTTGCTGTTGGTTAGTTTCTTAGCTACTGTATCTAAAGCACACACAAGGCCTGTTGAGCACCCATTTTCATTACCTGAGGGTGGCACTTAAGCAGTTTGCAAAAGATGATCTCCTCTGACTCACACTGCTGAATGTTAGGTGCCCGGGATAAGATGCTGCATCTCCAGCCTTGTGGGCTTGGGGGGAATCATCGGTTGCTTTGATCAGTTACACCAAGTGGAATAGTTAAAATGCCTTGTTGTCTTATTTACAAGTGAACCGCCTGAAACACAAGTCCTCCCCTTAAAAAGCCACTACCAGACACTCTTAGTATCAGCTCCTTATTGACTAGGCCGTGCTTTGGAATGCAGCCTCTGTGCCTTTATCTGATAAAATACTGCAAACCAAACAACATCCCAGAGATGTTATAAATACCCAAGCTTGAACAAAGAGCCACAACTTGATGATTGGCAACCTTGATGGACAAAACTTTACTGCAATAACCAACCGAAAAAGGAGGGACTTGTGTGCACCCAATAAAGCAATGGTAAGACATACATTCCTTCCTTTAAAACCCTTCGCAAACCCCAAAGCTCATTGCTCCTAACCTGGCCGTAACTTGTGCTCTCAACAAAGGTTAAAGTGATCTTTTTTTATTCCGAAGTGCAGTACTCAAGTGAAGGGAGACTTGTCTGCATTGGAGTTGGACAAGGTGTCCAGGAGTCCAAACTTTGCTAAGAAAAACAAGTGTACAAGCAAAAGAGAGAAAGAACGTAAAAGCCACATGTTCATCTTGCTAACGACTGGAGTTGACTGATCACCTGCTTCCTAGCATGCTTAACTTTACTTGCAACCAAGGACATTATATGTAAAAAACTCAAAAAGAAAAGTGCAGATCTGCTCGCAACCTGAAGGTGAGACCAAGGCAAAGAAGATGAGTTAATGAAGAAAGACAGAACACTTAAAGATCGTTCCACTTGAGCTTGAAAATTTACCCAGGAAAGTATCAAAGCAGTTCGGGTAAATTCAACTAATATATAATGTTACTGATACCCCTGTAACTGAAAAGTAATAGCCTTTGTTAAGGATAAGTTCTTAGTTGTTATAAGTTTCTTATCCTAAATCAATTAAGGAAGCTCAAGGCTATATTTCTTAACATTCACACACTTACCCACAAACTGCATGTAAAAGGGAGTAAGGCCAGTGCAGACTAGCTGTGAGTAAATCAACACCACCTTCATGGTGCAGGCACTAGAAACTGTATAACTAGCTAAAGCACTTTTCCATTTTGACTATGTGAACTGAAAGATCAGAATTCATAAGTTACGTGCCTTTTTCTATAAAGTATAAAAAGTTGAAAAAAGCTGCCATAAGTTTATGTTTTGTGTTGTTGTCCTTTGTGTGTGTGTGTGTGTATGTATTTATAATATATACATACACATAAATGTTTATACAGACAATCCCCAAGTTTCGCAGGGGTTATGTTCCTAGGAATTGACGCAAAAGTCAGAAACATGAGTTAATACATTGAGAACCTATGAGAAATAAGGGGTTAGATTCCCAAGACCACCAATAACTGTAATCTTTTGCTAGAGACTGCTGAGATTACATGTTCCTGTACTGAATTCCTTATAAATAATACACTAATTTTAGATAAAATTCAGTTTTCATAACAGAGTAACAATGACATAGCCCTTAAAAACCAGTACTCCAAAAAAAATTGGCAACATGCAAAAGATATTTTTTTCTCACAAGTCATGCACTAGAATTCTGCTGTCAGAAGATACAAAGACTCATGTGGTCTGAACATCACCTGTAACACTCTGTCCTTCACGGCTGGCACTGGAGATTGTGAAGAGCGCACTTGCTTGACATTACCCATCAGCAATGTCTGCTTCATGCTTAGCTTTAGTTCTCTAATGATCTCAGTGCATGTGAGCATAGCACTGGCAAGTTGATGTTTAACCTTGAGGCTGCAATTGTTAATGGGACCAGTGGCCCTTAAGTCTCCACCCAGCTGGTTGATTAATTTATGCCAAACTTGCAGTCAACACTCCAGCATGAAGATTATGAAGATTATATAACACCTTTATTTTCTCACAAAGCTGCATTACTGACGTTGCACGCCTGGGCTTTGCCTGAAGGAGTTCTACTATGTTTTGTGGGCATAATTGTATCACAAAACCTGATAATGTAAGCAAAACAATAAAAATATTAAACAAATGGATGGGGAACTCTTTACAATGGTAGAATGAACAAGACTTATGAAGCATCTTGTAGGATACTAGGCACTCCTCAAACTTGCATGCAGTGTGCCACTCATTTTTTCTCTACTGTGCATAGCCATGAACCCTGCAAATGTGTGAAGTTGCTAGCGTGAAAGTAAAAAAGAGATTTAAAAAAAAAAAATCTTGCAAATACTTGAAGTCGTGAAAGTTAAACATGTGAAATGTGAATGATTGTATATATAGTTGCATGCATCCAACTTCTGTTACCCTTAAATGATTTTTTTTGGTTTATTGCAGCAAATGTGTTTGGGTGATTTGTTGAAAATAAGTCTATTGCCATGTCTGATCTACAGCAGAGAAAGTGAAAATATTTAATATAGCTTTCGTCGATTTATAAATCTTATTCCTAAATTGTACAGATCCCTCATATTTCCGGTGTTCCAGCTGGAAGTTTAAGCACAGGTCTTTGGGTGAGCAGAAATTAAAATCATCAGACCCACATTAAATTTGCCATCCTTGGGGTGGCATCTTACAAATTTTTTTAATTTAATTAATTAGAGGCATTGGTAAAGCAAACACTGATAATTAACTGATTAATACCAATCTAGCAACCCTTCTTCTCACACCATACACATCTCCCACAGCTCTGTGCAGTGAGAGAGAGATGATGGAAACATATGACTAAAGTAAGTTTCTTGCACAGGGTTAAGAAGTTTACAAATTCAGGGGCTATTGGTTTACAGCCACTGCTGGATGCATAGGAGTCAACTGAGGTGGTTTGGGCATTTAATGAATATGTGTCTGTAGTATTAGGGTGTTGTACCGTGTTAGTCATTATGAATGTAGTAAGAAGTCAAGCAAAATAGCACATTTTATTGGCTAACTATAAAGATTACAATATGCAAGCTTTCGAGGCAGCTCGAAGAAGGGGCCTTAATTGCCTCAAAAGCTTGCATATTGTAATCTTTATAGTTAGCCAATTAAAGGTGTTATTTTGCTTGACTTCTTACTACATTCATAATGACTAACACGGTACAACACAAGTCATTTTGCTTGACCTTTTATTACATGAATATGTGTCCTAAGGGTTGTCTATAACAGGTGGAAATCACCAGGGGATATTCTGTGTGTTGAGCCAAGTCACTGTGAAGGAACTCTCTCTCTCTTTCTTTTTGGTGGCCCAGGAAGCCCCTTACTACCCACGAGGACAAGGAGATTATTCATGCAAGAATGGGAAATCTGGTGTTACTTGTTTAAACGGTCACCAATAGAAACAGAGGAAAATTTAAACAAGCCTAAGATGGGACAAGGCTTTAAATAAACTGCTGTTATTGCCACGTTACAAAATTGCAGTAGCGGAGTTATGCTACATGTAAGAAGATCAAGTGGAAAACATTTCATGCAGGCTAGAATATAAAGCTCTTTTTGGTGTATCTTGACTTAAAATACATTGTTTTCAATATAATAAACATTTAATTGCCATTACATTACTTGCATAGTATAACGCGAGAAAAACACTAATACCAACATAACGGTAATAGTTATCATTCCCTAACATCCAGTATTTACACTTTTATGTAAAGCTTTATGATATAGTGTTGTAGCAGAAACATGCTATTCAAAGAAGGCACACGGAGTTTCAGAGAGGTAGCAAAATCAAGTTTTATTGTGTTATGCATACACGGACCCAAATCAAATGAAATGAGCAATTAGCAAATTCAACAAGCTTACATTTATTACAATTCTTACCACTTAAGCAAAATACTCTCCTCTTTCTTGCTCTTCCCATCATTACCTAATGTTCATCACTTGACCAAAACTGATATCATTACCTCATACCCTATGCCGATGTCCGAAACTTTGTAGCAGTGCTACTGTGGGGAGAACTTCACTTCCCAGCAGCCCAAGGGGGTTACACGCATAGGATGATGGAAGCGAAAGTAGGGGCTGCTAGGGACGAAAGAAGCCAGCGGGAAAGTTTAAAAGGGAGGCCTGATGGAGCAAAAGGAGATCAGTGTTTTTGTATATCCTGTCCAATGTGTCGTCAAAAAAGTCAATTGTGCCCTGGAATGTTTCACGTTAGGATGAATGGATTGTCTCATGCCTGCCTGTTGTGTGTATAGTGGATTTATCGTCGTGCGTCTTCAAAAGGAGCACTCCTGGAAATCTCACCCCTTGCCACTCAGGACTACCGGTAGGACTGTTTCATTTATTTTCTACGGAAGCTGTTCTCAGGATTCTACAATACAATACAATTTATTTTTGTCTAGCCCAATATCACACAAAAACTGCCGCATTGGGCTTTAACAGGCCCTGCCTCTTGACAGCCCCCCAGCCTTGACTCTCTAAGAAGACAAGGATAAACTCCCAAAAAACCCTTGTAGGGACAAAATAGATAAAACCTTGCAGTTCAAAGAGAGACCCCTTTCCAGGTAGGTTGGGCGTGCAGTGGGTGTCAAAAAGGAGGTCAATACAATACACAGAAAAAATCCTCAATACAGTATAAAAATAAAAATTTTACAAGTACAGAGCTACATTTAACAGTAGTTGATATCACATAATATGATTTGGATTTGTTTAGAGTCCTGGAGACCTCAGCCATCAAGCTACCTCCACCATTTGGCCATTCCAAAGCTGAAACAGCGCTGGGACAGCCAATTCGATGAAAGGACCCCTCTATCCCACAATTCCTGCGATCCTCCATCAGGGATGACTTTACCTTAGGCAGGCAAAACAACTTGGCAGGTGGGCTGTGGCACCAAGTGCCACATTTGAGTACCGAGAAGAGAAACAGAATAGGTGAGGGTTAGTAACAAATTATACCTATCATGTTACTTATGTTTTAGTGCTAATGACTAACAACAGAGATGCAGTCTGTACAGTTAATCAGCAGCTCTAGTCAGGGTGTGCTAAACTGAAGTAGTGAGTCTTCAGCCGGGATTTAAAAGCTGAGACCGAAGTGGCATCTCTTATAGTAGCAGACAGACCATTACACAGTTTAGGGGCCTTGTAACTAAAAGCTCGACCTTCCACTGTTATTTTATTAATCCTTGGAATCATAAGAAGACCGGCATCTTCAGATCTTAATGTGTGCTCTGGTTTGTAAGTCATGATAAGTTCAGAAAAGTAAGCCGGATCTTGGCCAATTAATGCTTTACATTTTAAAAGGAGGATTTTGAAATCTGCCCTAAACTTAACCGGGAGCCAGTGTAAGAATTTAAGAGCTGGAGTTATGTGTTCGTATTTTCTTGTTCTTGTAATAATTCTTGCAGCAGCATTTTGGATTAACTGGAGGCTGTATAAGGAACAGTTTGAACAGCCAGTGAACACCACATTGCAGTAGTCAATCCTATTAGAAATAAATGCATGAATGAATTTTTCAGAATCCTGTTTATTTAGAAAGCACCTTAATTTCCCAGCATTTTTAAGATCGCAGAAACATGATTTGGACAACTTTGTAATATGCGCTTTAAATGACATGCTAGAGTCAAAGATAACTCCTAGATTGCAGGCTGATTCAGTAAAACTGATGGGGATTCCAACTGAGTAAAATGAGGACAAAATATTGTTGTGATCAGCATCATTCCCTCCAACAATTAACATCTCTGTTTTATTGGTGTTTAAAGACAAGTAGTTCTCATCCATTCACTCCTTTAATTCACTAACACAACTAATTAAAGACAACATTGGAGAAACTTCATTTGATCTAAATGAAAGGTATAGCTAGGTGTCATCTGCATACGAGTAAAAATTAACATTATGTTTCCTAATGATAGATCCCAGTGGAAGAATGTAAAGTGAAAACAGTAAAGACAGCAGTACTGAGCCCTGCGGGACACCATATTGAACTTCTGGATAATGATGGAGTACTGTCAGCACATTTCTGTACATATTGGAATCGATTTGATAAATAAGAACTAAACCAAGCGAGCATGGTGCCTGTAAGCCCAACATCATTTTCTAGCCTGTGCAGTAAAATAGAATGGTCAATGGTGTCAAATGCTGCACTTAAGTCTAACAACATAATTACAGTAGAGTTTCCTTCATCAGAGGATATCAGAATGTCGTTTACAACCCTGTTAGTGCCGTCTCTGTACTGTGACCGATGTGGAAACCAGACTGGAATTTCTCCAATAAATTGTAATGCGTACGGTGTGACTGAAACTGATTGGCGACTACTTTTTCTAGTATTTTAGAGAGAAAGGGTAAATTTGAAATAGGCCTATAATTATTTAGTATGTGTGGGTCTGACTTTTTAAGTAATGGTTTAATGACTGACACTTTTAGTGCATCAGGTACTGTGCCATGCAATAAAGAACTATTGATAATGGTTAGAATAGGCGCTGCAAGAACATCCATTGCACTTTTTACTAGTTTCACCTTCACTTCACCTGCTTTGGCAGTATTGAACTGTATAAGGACATTGTCTTGAGTGTTAATTGTTGTGGTTTGTTTGTGTTTATTGTACATTGCCGTAAGCGGACTGGGATGGGAATATTTAGCATATAGTTGTATTTCAGTTAGTAGTGTTTAATACCTTCTTTAATTGTTTTATTACCTGTTGGTTTTTGTCTCTGCTTGTGAGCATGTGCAGGTGGGGCCAAGGTTGAGTGCATCCCTGGAATCTCCACCAAAAAAATAAATAAATCACCGTCTCTTCGACGGTGTGAATCTTAGTGGCACTGGACCACTACAACTTATTTATCAATCCATTCCCACCAGTAAGTCGGAATCAGGCAGACCCATACATTAGATATTGGGCTAGAGGTTGGGGTAGTTGCGCCCATAAAACTGTAACACTGTTTGCTACAAGCTGAATTTTCCTTGACTTGTCATCACCTGTCCAGGCAGGTAGACAGGGAGGCAGAGGCCTATCTGGTTTTCTCTCATGGCCAAAGCCTCAATGGCTGCATTTCTTAAGACAATGGCCCGTTTAGCCCTTTAAAAGTACACAATGTCTTTGACTGAAGTTTTTAAGCTTAGGAGCTGCAAAGAGAGAAATACTGTACTATAGTAGACAGGCAAGGGATTTTTATGGTGTAACCCTTACTATGCTAATGTGCATCAGAATATATAATACTTGTTCTTATACAAGCTTCATGATTCTCGTTAAATATATGCAAATCATCAATGTTACAAATATGCTTTTAATATATTTTTCTATAATAGGAGGTTACTTCCAAAAATGCTACATACAATGGATGACTCACTCTGAAATTCTGTAAATTAGCAAAGATCATAGATACATCATACACAAACACATCGAGCAAAATGGTCTTCTCTGGAAAGCCTAGGTCCCAAGTGTTTTCCCTCAATACCAAAATGTATAGCCTTGCATAGCGGAATTCTAAAAGTGCCTATATCGGGGTCGCCAACCCCGGTCCTGGAGGGCCCCAGTGGCCGTAGGTTTTCATTCTAACCCTTTTTCTTAATTAGTGACTTATGTTTGGTGCTAATTATCTTTTTTTGAATTAATTTTAATTGACTTGTTTTTAAAGATTTGTTCCTCTGAATTTCTTCATTTCTTTCCTTAAATGGCACCCAAACAGAAATGAAATGTGAAGTGAGTGAGCCAACAGAAGACCAACTAAGTCAGGGCCTCAAATTCCAACCAGTTTCTTAATGAGGCGCTGATTTTTGTTGTTAATTAAACCTGTTCTTTAATTTCATGGCTTGTTGCTACTCTCATTGTACAACAGCAGACATTTCTGAAATTGATTTTCTCTTTTCTAAGAGCACCATTAAAATGTGTTGGGAACGTGAGCAGATCAGCATTCCTGAGCCGTTCATCATTCTTTATTTTCAGATATTGTATGATTGACACAGTTTGCTGGTCATGTTTTGGATCATTTTGTATTTCATTATTGTTTGGCTGCTAGGTAAGGAAACAAAAACAATTAAGGGGCCTGAGTCTTCAAGGGCAAGTCATTTAACATTAATTCAAAAGATGTTAATTAGCAGCAAAAACAGGTCACTATTTTAAGAAAAGGGTTAGAATGAAAACCTGCAGCCACTGGAGCCCTCCAGGACCGGGGTTGGGGACCCCTGGTCTGTATGCTGTTGAGAACGCATCCCCACATGCAGAGAAAAATGTTTGGAAGTGAAATTTTCAAAAATTTGTAAATATATGTGTCTTCATGTAACACTTGAATTATATGTGTCTTCATGTAGCACTTGAATTATTAATTTATATAGAAGCGTTCTGGTCCATTTGTCTGCTAGTCTTGTTTTAGTCTGTTCTGGTAGTGGCACAATTGTTAAAACTGTAGTAAACACTAAAAGGCTCCCCTAGAGTCCAAATTTTGACCAAGACTTTTTTGACCAAGTCTATGGTCTTATCCTAAGCAAATGAAGGAGGAGGCAAATATTTCTCCAACACACACACAGACTGAGCTAGATATATTTCATAGCTATTTTTCTTTGGAATGAGGGAGGAAAATTGAGACAAAATATTAAACCGATATGGGTATCTTCTTCTTCATCTCTTCCCATTGGGAGTGAATGTGCCTGATCAGCATTCTGCACACAACTTGTCCAACCTTTTTCCTTCAAATCTTTTTATTTTAACCATTTCCCTGTACTTTCATTTCCATCACTCTTTTGCCCACATACTCTTTTTCTCTCCTCATCACATATCTAAACCACTTCAACCTACTTTCTATGGTATTACTCCCACTTTTGTTGTGCATATGTGTCATTTTTTGTAATTCCACACATCCATCTCAACATTCTCATGTCTGCAGTATCAAACTTCTTCTCCTGTACTCCCTTCACTGCTCATGTCTCAGCTCCATGTATCATTGCTGGTCTTAACCATGGTCTTAAAAATCTTACCTTTAACCTTTGCCTGGATTCTTCAATCACAGAATACTCCTGATATCTTAACTCAATTGTCCCATCCCCACTGCACTTTTTGGGTTATATCTGCATCCAATTCTGATATAGGCATGACTACAGAAATTTGCCATACAAACATAAAAACTGTGAGTCCATTATGGCATATCCATTGCAAAGACCACAATGTTACATTACTGTGATAGGCCACAATTAGAACAGAGGTAACTAAAATATACTTGCTTTGAACATGTGGTGCACTGTATCACTGTGAAGAAAAAGTGAATAAAAACCCTAATTTAATATTTCAAATCAAGCACACAATTCCAGACTTCCAGATAATGAAACTGTACAAGAAGATTCAAAGTTTGAAGAGTGTGGGTCGATCGTGAAGGTGGAGGTCCTGTGATGCCCATCTACTTTCCTGTTTGTATACTCTCTCTCCTATTTTAATGTGTACTAATGCTGCCAATGAAGAGGTTGTTAGGGACCTATTTAACAGGTGGAATCTATACTGGCTTTCTTGGTTAGCTTCAGTATTTTCCAGGACATCCAAAACCTTGCTGGCCCTCAAAATGGATTGTAAATTGGTCAGTCTTGTACATTGCTCTAGAATGTCAAACCTGGGATGATGAAAAAAATAAAAGCTCCATTGCAATGAGAAATGAAAAAGCTAGAGAATGACTCACTTCAGGAACTCTCTTCTACTGAGAAATCATGCCACTGCAACGGTAGGCCCGCACAGATGTTTTCTCGGTGTTTATGGTTTTTCTGTTTTAAATGTTCCATTTCTCCCATCCAGGTGTTAAATAAAAAGCCACTGTTTAGACTGAGACGTACAATTGCCTGTGTTCACTGCACAGTTTCTATCTACCCATTCTTTGAGCAGCTATTTCTTTATATCTGAAAAACTTCCCTTATATATAATGCACAATTTTATACATTGCATCATTAAAGAAAATATGCAAGTTTAAAAGTTGTTATTTAATTGTATTCCCATCTTTGGTCAAAGTTATCAACAGTGATAACATCAGCATAAAATGTAGGCCTAAACCAGAGCCACTTATTTTAAGCTGCACTGACATGAAGCTCTGCAAAACTATTTTGGCGGGGTTGGGGAACACAGACATATTTTAACAGGTGTGGAGGGGGACAGAAACAACAATGCACACAAAGTAACAGCAAATACTTCTTTTAAAGAACAAGGTTCATGGGTCCTTTTACATAACATAAAAAAGTAACAGTAATGTGCAAATGCAGCTGATTACATGTTTACAATCAGTATGACAGTATCGTTGACTTTAAAGGAAAAAAAATACTTAGAGGTATTATATTCATAACCATTTTTTTAATCAGTTTTCACTGTTTATTAAACAGCAAAAATGTTAAAAGATAATTAAAAATTGCATTTTTTCAAAATCAAAACACCTTTTTCTAACAGAATTTGTAAAAAAAAAAACAAAACAAAAAAAAAACAAACTGATATTCAGTATGCCTACTGCCAGAGAGGGATTTGTTTAATTTCTTCCCATGTGAACTTGGTATGATCAAAAATGACACAGTCAAGCTCTTTTAGGTATCAACCATGATACCTTTGTTTGCCTGGAATACACACTTGCTTCTCCTGTTTGTGTAGACAGACAATGCTTGGTCATTCTGATGCTGGTTTTATGGTTGGCTGCCATTTCTCATTCCATTGACATTTCTGCTACAGTCACCATTCCAGCTCAACTGGATACTTTCCTGTGAGACATGCCGTACAGTGTCCTGATTTTAAAGCAGGTCTGCTGTTTTCAGATTTTCTGTCATTTATCATCAAATCTCGTTCTTCTCGTGATCTGATCCCTTCTTGAACAGCAGAGACTAGTCCATTCACAGAAAGATATACCACACTGTTTGCCCCTAGGGAAGATTAAATCACAAAATGTAGTAAAAATTACAAAATACTAATGGAACTGGGGATTGGTCCTTGCCAATAAAAATAATTAACCAATATTATTGTAATATGACTGCTATGCATTCATCTGAAAAAATATTTTTTGTAAGTTTTGTTCAAATGTGTCTATTTGAAGTATATGTTCAAATAAACAAGTATACATAAATAAACAATAATAAACTAATTTATTTCTTTTGTCAATTAAAATTAAAGAATGGATACATCTTGGTTATTTTAATATTTATCACCAACTCATAAAAATATCTAACTCATCTCTTCTAAAAGACAATGTTTGTTGCTGTTGCTGCTATGTCTTTATCCTTAACATACTCAGGGCAAATCAAGGCCCTTCTGTTCTCAGGATAAAGTGCCTTTTTGTTGTAGATATATTTTAAAAGTAAACAAGTAAAATTAATCAATACATGAACTAATAACACCATAACAGGGTGTGTTTTACTTGACAAAAGTAGATTTTGCATATGAGACATTGTATTATTAATACCTTATGGCCTAGCAAATTTTTGGACATAGACAACATGCCACTGTTTCAGAAACTGGATATTTTGTCTGGAATTAACTACACTCTATAAAACATACAAAACAGTAAAGAGAAATGCATTAATTTTCTTTCGAGGTCTGTGGCTGCATGAGTGTTCTACTGTTTCCTAACCTCTGCACTAAGTTTAGAAAGTAGAAAATTTGCCATTGCAGCACACATTTTACCTGCAAAAGGGCTGCTACTCACCCCTTACTCATTACCTCTCCTTCACAATATGAAGAAAGATGATGCATATTAACTTGAAGCTATCACCGATTTTCGTATATAACTGTAATATTTGGGATACTTTAATACATTTCTATAAAATTTGGTATAATGTTAACTGAAGCTCTTAAAGACTACACTAGAATTGTGAAATATGATAAAGACTTGAAAATCCAAAAACAGTTTAATATATATATTACAGTTATAGTCTTATTTTTAAAGTATGTGCACATTACTATTACAGTAATGGCTCCCATAAATTACCGTATATACTCACATATAAGTTGGGTCTTGAAACCCGAAAAAATCGATCATAAAATCAGATCCCAACCTAAACACCCAATGAAAAATATGACAAATTTTTTTTTTTACATCTTCTTGCTTCCTCCAATCTCACACCAGTTTCTCAGACACATCGAATTTTGTTGCAGCAGCGCAGTTACCAATTTCTTTTGCCACTTCAACAACTTTAATTTAAAACCAGCTTTATATTTTCTTCAGATCGAACGCTCCATCGTAGATAAGGGATGCTCTTATGATAAAAGTGTATGAGGGTGTGAGATACAAAAAACACAAAACAGTGCAATCGTCGCTTCGGAATAGTTCAGGTATTACCGTGTGGTCACGTAGGCACAATACATAGAAAAAAAAGGCAATGTGCTCTATGGTTACTCTCTCAGGTGGGCGTTAGCATATCATAATCTCTTGAACCAATAGAGTCACTTTTCCGCATACGACTTATACGACCGACATTATAAAATACCAGAAACTATATGGTAAAATCAAGCCCGTCCTTATCCGCAGGAGAACTTAAACATGAGTATATACGGTAATACATTAAATGTAAAAAAATAACAGTTACGTTTTTTCTAATACAGTAAATATGCATACATAAAATTGATGAACACAAAAAGATTGATCTGTTTCTTTTAAGTATTTGATAACTTGAAATTACTTATACTTTTATATAATCACACCAAAATTTAAAAAACAAATTGGATTAACTGGAAATAAATGGGTTAAAAAAAAGCAATATAAGAGGCACATATACTGCTTCAGAAGTACACTGCAAAATAAAGTTTGATGTCATTCCCTCTTTTTCTGTAGAAAAAAAAAATATCCCTAAGAAGAGACCAAATTATTTTTACTACACATAATACTTTACCGATGTAGCCAGCTATGTCTTTAAATTCCGGTTTGTTGGCTATGAGTTCTTCTTTGGTGGGGATATTGATTCCCATGTAGCAAGGAAAACGGATAGGAGGTGATGCCACTCTGATGTGTACCTGCAAAGGATAAAATTAAGCATAAATACACCTAAGTACTCTATAAACTTCAGTAGCCACTTAATTAGGTATACCAGCTAGTCATCAAAAAAGAAAAAATTAGATTAGACAATGTGCTTGACCTCTGCCAGTTTAGGAATTATTAGTACCAGACATAGTGGTACAGTGGAACCTCGGGTCACAAACATCTTGGACCACATACAAATCAGGATACGACCAAAAAGTTCATCAAACTTTTGCATCTGTTCACGACCACACACTCGGGTGACGAACAAGCCAGTTTCCCTGATTTCCACACATGTTCAGTCTCTCCCTGTGCATTCCCTGTGCAGCGAGCGAGAGATAGCGAGAGAGAGAGCAAGTGAGTAAGAGAGAGAGAGAGAGAGAGCGAGCGTTTGAAGGCAGTTAAAGAAGGCAGTAAGGCCGAGAACGCAGTTAAAGAATGTACCGGGCTTGTTTTTAAAGAGACTGCCTCGAGCATTGTTTTAATCTCGTATTTAATGAAGACTTTTTTCTATTGGATTTTAACCTCCACTTCACTTCTGTTTTTATGGGATCATTTATTTATTGAAGGATTCTGAAAGCACTGCACTTTATTTAATTTAGACTTTGTTTTTGATTGTTATTTTGTTGATTTTAATAAAAGCACTTGGCACTTTTTGCACTATCTGATTGCTCCGTTGTAGTGCCTCACTGTCGTGCTCATTGGTAACATTATCGACGGTGACGGGTTTAAGGGCTCCCGCAAGCGAGATGGGAGCATGCAGTGAACCTGCATCTTCACAGACTGTACCGCAGAACTGTAATTTTTTCAGTACTACAGTATAATTGCCAAGGCTACGTCAAGTGGTGTCTTAGTGCTTTGGTCCTTGCCAATGGATTATCACCATGACATTCTGATAATGCACCCCTGCTCTAACCCCAAAAGTCATAAATAGCCTAATATACCTTTTGTGTATATAAACATAAATAATTTCTTGGCACACAGTATATATTGATTGCAAAAATTTTCAATCGAAAACATATGCTAGCATTTAAATCAACTCCAGTGTAGTGTGACTTTGGGGTAGAACACTATCTATCGTCACCATACTGTATGTAAATACCCGCTTATTAAAGTGGCTCAGGTTGTGCAATATTATAACTGTATCATAAGTACAATTACCTCACTGTAAACTTGCAAGAACAAACAGTACAAACAAGGGGCACTTGATCGAGTGATTGAGTGCATGTATAGTTCTTGGGATGAAACTGTTTGTGAACCGCAAGGTCCGAACAGGAAAGACTCTGAAGCGTTTGTCGGATGAGAGCAGTTCACATAGCAAATGGCTGAGGCAGCGTGTGCTTGATGCTGTATACAGATAATTCTCTTTCTGATCAGCTGCTGTACTCCTGTGATTCACACTCAGATACAGTGATAGAAATACTCCAAGTGGTGCAGTGAAAGTAAATTGGAAAAAGATCATCCGATGTGGCAACCCCTAACGGGAGCAGCTGAAAGAAGAAGAAGGTGCAGTGAGAGTAACAACGCTAAAGCAGCTATTGTATTTAGAATAGTTTGACAAGTCTGTGGACCATTATATTGTTACAGGTTAATTACAATCAGATGCATTAAAGTAATAAACAATATGTGGTTAATTTCAGTGTATTTATAAAGCCGCGCCAGGGATGTGAATCTGAAAAAGAAAGATAAAACCACACAGGAACAGCAGCACTGCTTTGACGCTGGGTCCCGCCAGTCTGCAAAACCGAGCACAGAACTTGCATACGACAGGGTATGAGCTACCGTGGAAATGTGCGTGGCTTTACGCCAACTTTAGGTTTTATACATCGCGATTTGAATATGGAAAAGTTCTTACGCAACATTTCTGTGAATACGCACTGTTTATACATGAGACCCCAGGTCTTGTGACCTCAGACAAACATCCAAAGATGTAATGAAATCACAAAAGAAAAACACCTGCACAGATGAATATAAACTAGTGAATAATTTAACCTGGCAGGCTGTGTGTCATGACAAGAAAACCAATGAGACCTACAGAACATTTTTGTGTAAAGAAAACAAAGGATAGCAACTGAGGTAGAAATTCTAGAAACAACACGCTGTCGTAGATGCATCAAAGATAAGCAAGTAGAGAACAATTAAATTACCTTATTAAAACATATGTAGCTAAAGGAAATATGCATTAATAAGATATTATGTAAATAATTTAACTTGGTTACAATCACAAATAAGGAAATGTAGTACTAATGTTGAATGGTTACATTTTTGAAACTTTTTAAAATAGTAGTTTATTTACTTAATAGTAGTTTATTTAATTAATTCTAGTGAGTTTTTCTTGTTATCTTTGAAATAGTGTAATCTTCACGAGTTAACTAAATTAGCACCACCAAAGAAGATACCAATATATCCTTCTCTAGCTCTATATGGAAAGATTTCTGTTATATGTTAAGCTTAACTGACACAGCTACTAACAAAACACATTAAAGAAAGCATGTATACACCGAGTACTTTCATCCAAGGAATTATTCAGTAGAAGCATGTCAAAAATGCTACTGAGGCTACTTCACACCAAGAGCAATACACCTACATAATGCCTCACTGTGAATTAGACTGCCAAGTCAAAAAAGAGAAAAAAAAAAAGTTGTTTTTTTTTATTTTTAAATTTTCTACCTTTTTAGTCGTACTGGTATGTTCAGACTATAAATAAATTAATAGATACACATGTTAAAGTGCTTCTGCATAAAGCCAAAACTTCCCCAGTGGACAAATAAAGTTCTACCTACCTATAATTCAAACTTTTAATATTAACCTACAACAAAAACATAAGTACACTTTCATCCATCCATCCATTATCCAACCCGCTGCATTCACACTAAACCATATGCCTGAACACTTTGTACTCTTGTTTCTTCCAAAATCATCTTTTTACATGAAGTTTTACCTTACATTGGAATATAGGAATCTACACCCAGAGAAGGTGGCAATATGACTAAAAATGATCAAACTTCTATCTTCTTCTATTACTCAAGACAATGAATCACCTTTTACATCTAAAATGATTAAACTCACCTCTTTAGCACCGGCTTCTCTAAGCAGCCTAATGATTGGAGAGATAGTGTTTCCTCTGACTATGGAGTCATCAATAAGCACAATTCTTTTTCCAGCAAAATTGTCCGTCAGTGCCCCAAATTTTTTAGCAACGCCAAGTTGCCTTAACCTTGTATTGGGCTGGATGAATGTCCTTCCTACATAGCGATTTTTGCATAAAACCTCGACATATGGCAACCCAGACTGCAGAAAGAAAACAGAATCAATTTCAAGAAAAATGGCAATTGTCTAAACAATAGTTGTTAGCGTGTGGGAAATAAAGAAATATTACATTCATGTATTATTCATTTTCTGTTGCTTTCTTTAGAAACCTGATATTATGGCATTTAAAATCTGTATATAGGGGAAATACATAGAAATACCTGCTGTGCATAGCCCAGTGCAGCGGGGGTTGCAGACTCTGGAACAGTGCTGACCAAATCTGCTTCCACGGGTGCTTCAATGGCAAGCTGCTGTCCACAGCGCTGACGTACAGAATACACCATCTGCCCTAAAATATAAAGATTAACTTGAAATCTGCATGTACTGTTATTATACTTGCAAAGGCAAAAATTAATATTAATTATATCCAGCACAGACTGTGTCCAAATTGGATTAGTGGTGATCATATGGTGACTCATTTTTATTCCAACCAATAACTGGAGAAACAAATCCTACGTTTAATGGACTAATTTAAAAATAAAAAATTCTTAACTTTTTTTTTTTTAATAAATGTATTCATCTCTAAATTAATTCAGTATAAATGTGTGTGTATGTCTGTGTTTATGTTTGAACTGAAACGGGTTTGAATCTCAGAAGCTTTTTCTGTTTTGCAGCAGCTTTTATCAGTACATAAACACGAACACTACCTGAACATTAATGGCTTTAGTAAATTCTAAACTATTTAGAATAAGCAGGTAAAGCTAACATTGTCTCATCTAATGAATTTGTTTTAATAAAAGTATTTGAAAAGATTCAAGAACTGTACACACTAGGAGAGCAAAATTAAGCTGGTAGACAATATGAAAAACCACTGACAATAAATATCAATTTATAACCAATTTACATATTTAGTCAATAAATTATGCTATATATTTGTAAAAAAGCTTTAAAAGCATTGGTTACTATTGGATAGTATCAAAGGATAAACTTTACCTCCATTTTGCATGAAAACATGATATTACAATTTTTCTCAGCTTTCACTACATATTAAATATGTTTTCATGACACATTTTTTGTCACGCTTTAAATCAGGCTTATTTTAAAACCTACATACACATATTTTAAAATAAGCCCGATTTAAAGCG
This sequence comes from Polypterus bichir lapradei, assembly GCA_026402145.1. Classification (NCBI taxonomy): domain Eukaryota; kingdom Metazoa; phylum Chordata; class Cladistia; order Polypteriformes; family Polypteridae; genus Polypterus; species Polypterus bichir. The sequence continues at coordinate 29,804,452 of JANRMT010062821.1, read as the reverse complement.
TGACAAAAAATGTGTCATGAAAACTTATTTAATATGTAGTGAAAGCTGAGAAAAATTGTAACATC
>JANRMT010062821.1:29778350-29803987 GCA_026402145.1 Polypterus bichir lapradei | reverse complement strand
GCACTGTTCAGTGGCTTGCTGCCAGCCAACTGTTTTTTTTTTTGCATTTCAAAAGGGCAAATTTACTTCAGCTTTACCAGGGTGAACTGTAATTTCAGACAGAACTATTAAAATGTGCTCTAATCTCTTAACATGAATAATTCTGTATTACAGTATTTTAATGGAAAACATACCTTGATAACCAACATTACTTTCTTTAAGACAGACATACATTCATAAAAATGTATGTACTTGTTTGTCATAACTACCTTAAAACGATGTGAACATTCAGTAAACTATAAAACTGAAAGCATGTATATTAGTTCATTGTTGAAAAATCAGGCACTGACTGCATGAAAAAAAAAATCAATAGGAACCCTACCTTCAAATATTGAATCTGGTCTGGCAAAGTAAACATACTCAAAAATACAAAAGGCTGGTAGATCTCCTTCGGGCCTATCGAAAATACTTAAGGATTTCACTCCATGCTTAGAAATCTGCACTATTTCCCCAGGTAAAACTTCACGGTAATACCTGTAATATAGTAGGGAAACACAGGTTGAAGAGCAAAAGTGCAAAATACAGTGGTACCTCGGTATACATCCTTAATCCTTTCCAGATCCTTTGACTTATACCAAACAGGACGTATACCAAACAAATTTTTCCCATAAGAAATAAAGGGAAAATGATTAATCCGTTCCCATGAAAAAAAAATCCTATTGTTATTGGCATATTATACATTGATGGGGTTGTATAAAATAATGTAAACACTGCTTAATACTAAAATGCACAAATACAAAAGCAATTAGAAATAAATGAAAATTTAACCTCACTTTTCTTTTTAATAACGTCTTTGTTTTTCACAATCGTAGATACTTTCATTCTCGGCATACGGTATGCAACAGCCATGTCCCAGATATGCATGCCACCTTCATACTTTTCAACAATCAATTCAAATTTACGCAAAAAAACACAAAATCACGTGAAAATTCACATACAGTTATAGCGCAGGTTGTTCACTGAATGCTAGCAACTGGTGCACTGATGCTCGTGGGCAGTTGTGGCTTTGTCTCGAGAGAGGTAAACAAGGGTAGTGCGAGGTGTTCTAGCACGCGAGTCGTATTCCAAACAAAGGTCCTACACCAAGCAAAATTTTCGCGTCCAAACAGGACGTATACCAAGTTGGACTTATTCCAAAGCGAATGTATATCGAGGTACCACTGTATTATGTAAGATTTAAAAAAAAAAAAAAAAAAAAAAAAAAAAAACATACAAAGTACCTGGCACCAATGGACTGGAAGCTACAAGACTCTGAGGAAACAACCCATCCTTCTGTATCTGCATCATCAGTTCCTAAGGTAAACAAGAGACATGTGCCCAAATATTCAATACGTTTGTATTTTAACATTATCTGAGACCAATGCTAGATTAACCACAAATAAAAATTAATTTGTATAGAAATATGAATGTTATCAAAGTTAGATTGTATGACACAAGAAGCAAAACAAACTGCTGTTGCAAATAAAATAACTGATGAGAAGTTATAAAAACTAACATTAGTTACAACCCATTGTTCCTCCGCAAGAAAAAATCCAGGAAGAAACAAAAAAGCAGACAGGAGGAAGGGAGTCAGGGAGGTGTAAATTGCATGAGATTTTAATTTATAAAAATACAGTCATGGCCGAAATTATCAACACCCCTGGAATATTTCCAGAAAATGCACCATTTCTTCCAGAAAATTGTTGCAATTACAAATGTTTTGGTATACACATGTTTATTTCCTTTATGTGCATTGTAACAACAAAAATAAAACAGAGAAAAAAAGCCGAATCTTACATCATGTCACACAGAACTCCAAAAATGGGCCAGACAAAATTATTGGCACCTTTTCAAAATTGTGGGTAAATCATTTTATTTCAAGCATATGATGCTCGTTTGAACTCACCTGTGGCAAGAAACAGGCGCTGGCAATATAGCAATCACACCTGAAGCCAGTTAAAATGGAGAAAAGTTGACTCAACCTTTCTGTTGTGTGTCTAAGTGTGCCACACTAAGCATGGAGAACAGAAAGAAGAGCAGAGAATTGTCTGTGGACTTGAGAACAAAAATTGTGGAAAAATATCAACAATCTCAAGGCTACAAGTTTATCTCCAGAGATCTTCATGTTCCTTTGTCCACTGAACGCAACATAATCAAGAAGTTCACAACACATGGCACTGTAGCTAATCTCCTTGGACGTGGACGGAAGAGAACAATTGATAAAAGACTGCAACAAAGGATAGTCCGAATGGTGGATAAACAGCCCCAATCAGCTTCAAAACATATTGAAGCTGTTCTGCAGACTCAGGGTGCAACAGTGTCAGCTCGAACTATCCATCGATATCTGAACTAAATGAAACGCTATGGCAGGAGAGCTGACACAGAAACATAAAAAAGCCAGACTAGAGTTTGCCAAAATGTACTTGAGGAAGCCAAAAGCCTACGAAGAAAAGAACACAGTACCTACAGTCAAACATGGTGGAGGTTCTAAGATGTTTTGGGGATGTTTTGCTGCCTTTGGCACTGGATGCCTTGACTGTGTGCAATGCATCATGAAATCTGAAGACTACCAAAAGATATTGGGGTGCAATGTATGGCCCAGTGTCAGAAAGCTGGGTCTGCATCAGAGGTCATGGGTGTTCCAGCAGGACAATGACCCACAAACATACCTCTAAAAGCACCCAGAAATGGTGGAAGACAAAGCGCTGGAGAGTTCTGAAGTGGCCAGCAATGAGTCCGGATCTAAATCCGATTGAACACTTATGGAGAGATCTCAAAATTGCTGTTGGGAGAAGGCACCCTTTAAATCTGAGAGACCTTGAGCAGTTTGCAAAAGAAGAGTGGTTGGAAATTCCAGTTGAGAGGAATAACAAGCTTGTTGATGGTTATAGGAAGCGCTTGATTTCAGTTATTTTTTCCAAAGGGCGTGCAACCAAATATTAAGTTGAGGGTGCCAATAATTTTGTCTGTCCCATTTTTGGAGTTGTGTGTGACATGATGTCAGATTTGGCTTTTTTCCTCTGTTTTTTTGTGTTGTTCCAATGCACATAAAGGAAATTTACAAATGTTTTGGTAAACACATGTTTTTGCAACAATTTTCTGGGAGAAATGGTGCATTTTCTGGGAAAATTCCAGGGGTGCTGATAATTTTGGCCATGACTATAGCCATCACACCCTGGCTCAATGCCTATCACTCCCTGCCATCATGTCTTTTAATATTTACAGGAGCAAGTCATCTGGAGTCATTTTAAAATACAGTATGAAGGTTTCAGCAAGGACAAAAAGATCACTCATTTCTTAGCTTCACTAAAGAAGACCAGAGAGTCATGTTCAGCTGATGTGCTTATTTTCTGTACCTGCTATACCTCTTAAGAGGTTAAAAAAGTATTGTAAATTGCCAAATGGGTGTGGACAAAAGCATGTTGTTTTCAGCAAAAAAATAATCCAACAAGAGCTTTTCTGGGAGCAGAACTCAGTTGTAACTCTTTGTAGTGAAAACCACCTATCACAAGTTCAGTTAACACACTTTCTTATATAAGATGTCCTAAATAAAGCAGTGAGTACATAATTTATTTAATATTTCACAGACAAAACTAGACAGCATGAAATAAAACAAAAACAATATACTGGACAGTGCATTTGTTTACAGGTAATTTTACTGCAGCTAAATACATACCTGCACTGCGAAGCTTTGAGGCTGGAACAAGACGACCAATACAAAGAGGACGGTTGCCATAAGGATCTCGTACAGCATAAATTACATCTTTGAACATTACAAGAAGAGAATAAGAAGTAGGAGTTTCAGACATCAGTTTCTTTATTCTAAAAAAAAAAACAAAAGAGTTAACAAAACTTTGCTTAAAACGACAAACAGAATAAAAAGGTTTCTTCCACCTTAAAAAAAGGATAACTGTCTATGTGTGTGTGTGTGTGTGTGTGTGTCTGTTGTTCCACTATTAGCTAGTGTTAGGAAGAATAAAAATACCAACTTATGGTCTACAAATAAGAAAACTGGTCTTATCATTCTATTCTACTGTGAGCCATTATACAATGGCAACAACAGTAGGGTAGAGACTTTCTTAAACCCACTCAGGCCATGTGACGAGGTTAATAGCTGTAATGCTAATGACTGATAACTTTGCATGGTGGGCAGCAGATAAATTAAAATAATTATACATGAACACACACATCAGGAAACCAAAGCTCCGACATGACTAGGCTTGAGTCACTACACCAGGCCGATGTGGTAGCAATCACTAACGCATTTTCTTAGCAAAACACTTTAACTATATTGGTAAGTTCAACGAGCAATACCAAGAGGAAATGGTGAATATGGGCGGCTCTATCCAAAGAGGAAAAGGCCACCATGAAGGAAAGGGTACAAATGTGTATTAATATACCAGACCAAAGTGACAACCCATATTTTAAATTAAAAAAAAAATTAAGCCTATGTTGATTACTTACCATCTAAGATGGGTAGTACAGCTAGTTTCATACAAAAGAGAATGTCTTTTACTCCTATGAATGAAAATAGTCATCACTTTCATTAATATTTATTGTGGTATGTCTTAATGACAAAGTGGCTGAAAATCACTGACATGTTGGTGTAGTTGTAACAACTTGATTAATTACAGAATTGTGTTGGCAACACTACTGCATTCTAAAGGGAATGAATGTGCATTTGTTCTGTTCATTTTGGTGTGTTATCCAGGTCTGACTGTTGCCTTTGGCTCATGATAAACTCTTTCTCCTATATTAAATAGAGCATGGTCTGAAAACAGATGCATGAATAAATGAACAATACTGGATATCAAAAGTAATCCTTAATTGGCTGAATATAAATAAAAATAAACATGAAATCATTGCTTTAAAAATTTTGTGTTACTAAGGAGCATCACAACTCTTCACATATTAACCTAACAATTTAAATTTCATACCGTGCCACCCAGTCTGGAGCACCAGCTTCTTCTAATGGAGGTGTCAATGCTAATAGCTGAGTTATGAGTTCACTGTCAGAACTTGTTGACAAACCAACTCCATGATGCATTACCTGTGCAATACATAAAAAAATACAGATTTCACATTTTAGAAAGAAAGTAATACTGTTCTTATTGGGATCAAATCAAAATCAAAAGAAAAAAAATGAAGATGGTGGAATAAGTAAAACAGATCTGTTTCTTCCACTGTAGGCCAGAAGTGTTTAACAAGGAAGAGCAGCTGTAACCTCAACCTCATTACGTTCTCTGGCATAATCATAAAAGGAACCCCCCACTTCATTATTTGACAGTGTGATGACCAACATGGTGAAGGGACAGGCTTTAAGAAAACTGAAGAGAGATGTATGCTGCATTGGCTATTGGCAGTGTGCTGACTTGTTTTCTTCTACTATACAGAGGAAGGGACACTTTGAACATTACTTAACCCCACCAAAATATTCTACTCAAAGCGCTTCACAGAAATTCAGAATGAACAACAGGATATATGAAAAGTTGAATAAAAATAATATCTCCACAAAATAAATAAAAAATACAAGATACACAAAGCTTTGAAACAAAATAAAGGACAAAAAGCCAGAATAAAACACAAAATACAAATATTACAAGAAAACCCTGAACAAATAACAATTTGTGATACAAACACAAACCATCCTGATTATTTGGCTAAAGAGGGCAAACTGAAAGAAGGGTCACAAAGCCAGGACATGTTAAATTACTTCCTAAACAAATCACTTATAAGTTGTTTTTAAAAAGAATGTATTGAGTCAGCTGATCTTATTAATTTAGGAAGGTTGTGCCAAATTGCAAAAGTGCCAAGGGCTTTGTCACCCATACAGCATAAGTTAGTTTTGGGCACAACAAAACTGCCTGAACCAGTGGACCATAGTGGGTGGACAGAAGCATAGTGATGTAGGAGTTTATGGGTATATTCTGGTGCAAGGCCATTTAAAGCTTTGTAGATTAGGAATAGAATGTTATACTCAATCCTATAAGGCACAGGTAGCCAGTGAAGGAGGAGTAGGATGGGTGTTATGTGCAGCAGAGTTCTTAACCAACTGGAGCTTTGATAAAAGATCAGAAGAGGCACCTGCCAGTAGGGAGCTACAGCAGCTGGGGTATAATATAAGCAGTTTCTCAGCATTAGAAAAGGGGAAGAATTGGATATGCTACTGAGGTGGAAGAAAGTATCTCAGAGCCTCCACTGACTCCGCAATGATCATAGCATTGTTGGCAAAGTCAAGATCAATGAGTCTTTCTTCACCAACAGATGCCCCATAACTGCTGGACCTCACAACCCTACCCAATACCTATTCCATGCAAGCACTGAATAGAGCAGGAGCAAGAACACACCCCTGACAAACCTCAGAATCAAATTGGAAAAATGCAGAAGTTCTGCCTCCACTCTGCACAGCATTCACAATACCAGTGTACAGGTGAGCCATGATATCCAGCAAATTTAGGGGGGGTCCCACAAAGTCTCAGGATGTCCTAAGGCTGGACGATATGGACCAAAAATCATAACTCGATATTTTTTAGGTGAATGGCAATATATGATATACAGGTATATCTCAATATATCTCAATAAGTAATAACAAAAAGACAGTTCTGAGTCAAATCCACATGTCTCAAATGTCACACTGGCACTTTTATTAACATACAGCTGTAGATGTACATGATAAATGGCTCAAAAATAAACTGTCGGCATATATTAAATAATAATACTCCTTGAATGTTCTTTTCCTGCGTAACAAAAAACTCACAGCTGTGCAATTAAGAAAATGTAAACAGAAAAGATACAGAGCAAAAATAACAAAAGGCCAAATTGCTCTTTAAAAAGTAGGCTTCCACTGACGCTGAGAGTTCTTTCTTTACCAAAGTGCTTCTTCCTGTGTGTAGTCCTGTACAAACATGTATGGCTTTATGCAAATAACAAAATATGTAACAACTGACAAAACAGAACAAGTGACAACTTTCTTACAAAGAGAAATAGCCCGGGTGAGGGCATCATCCATACCATGTCCTGTAATACACAAAATAAAAACTTTTAAAATCACTTTCACTCTTATGTAAAGCGGCAGATCACTCAAAGGCAAATTAATATCCATCTGTGCAATATGTAACTTACAAATGCTTTTAGTTAAACCATTTTGGTAAAATCACCAGCAGATGAGTGAAAAATATGTATATTTTTAGACCTTCTCAATGTCAAACACTTCTGAATTTAAAATGCATCCCTGTCTCTTGTTAAGCGGAGTGGTGGCTCTGGTGGTAAGGATTTGATGGCGATCACTGGCTTGAATCCCGCAACTGCCGGAACACTTCTTTGGGTACTTGAGGAAGACCCTTAACAGCAATTGCTTCATCCTGGGTATGAAGTTAACCTGCATCCGGCCCTGTAAGCGGTTCTCGAACTTGCAAGGAAAACTTGGGGGTTGGAGGCATAATTGGCACTCTAGCCACCATAAAAACCTGAATGCAGCTCCACATGGAGTTGCGTGGTGCCGAGGCATCACCCATTGCACGTCTTGTGTGACGGGTGCGGCCACATACTGTACACAGTGCATGCTCCCCTTTCGTTTCCTGTCTCTTCTCAGCTGGGGCTCTCATTCAGTGTCACTATCCTTAGTCTAACACACGCATGCACGCACACACTCCAATAGGGCTGATAGTTTATGTAAGTAACAAGGTTTCAATGTCATAAGTTTTAGCTGTATAATCCTAAACATTTCAAATAGATTATCTTGTCGTCAATAGGTATATTTAGCTCTGTAAGTGGTTCTATAAAACTTTTTACTTAACTCTTTTAGGGTGGACAGAGGGCAAAAAAGATTGTAAATGTCGATAAAACTCACCGTTACGTTATAGGTAGACCCTCTTTACTTGGGGGACTGTTAGACTCGTTGCCTTGATATCGAATCCCTGTGTGTGTGTAAGTAGCATAGAGTAAACGTCTAGAATGGCATCGACATCGGACGCGAGAGTGAAGTGAATGTATAAAGCAAAATACTCAGTGGATGACATTTTGCGTATATTTTATTATTTTGAATTGGACTCTGACTTATTGGACTAAGATTTGGTGCAAGTGATCTGGAGATCGAGATCTAAAACGAAAGTGTGGTACTGGCATCAGCTGGTCAATCCCCAGTTGACGTGCCCAGCTGCTGCAACTGCCAGATCTCTAACACACAGCGACAGCACACTGCATACAGCAACAAAGTTCTATGTTGATTTTCTTCGATAGCTTCCTTCATGTCTTTATCTGTGTCCATCCTGTCACTGCCTGTAGGACTTACCCTGAAGCGATGGGGCAGGGTGAAGTTGTGAGAGAGACAAACGAGGAGAAGAGAAAGGCGAATTGGCGGCTGTACGAGAATAATTTTAATGCAACATAGACTCGATATAAACGATATTGTCTCATCCTATATCTTGTATGAAAATATGTCGATATTTTCCAGAAGTTTCACCTTCTCAGCGATCGTCATCATTCTTTGTTGTCGCTTAGGCTCAGCACCAGCCTTGGAAGAAGGAGCACGTTTGGGAGCCATTGCAGGGGGTGAAAATTGAAGCGACGTTCAACACAATCCACAAAAAAAAATCACACACAGCACACTGTAAAATAAACCGGTCAGCGAGAAAGCATGAAGCGAATGACAAGGTGAGATACTGTGGGATCAAGGCATCAGTCAAAGCACCAATTACAGGCCCGATTAGAAAGCGGAAAGCTGTGATTTGTCGTCTCCCTCCCATGTGACAATCACAGCCCGTGCTACAATGCACATAGTCAGCGAACTTGTTTTGTAGTTCTTAGACTAGGAAATACTACTACTATATTTAAAAACCCGCGAAGTCGTGAATCCGCGATAAGTGAACCGCGAAGTAGCGAGGGATTACTGTAACAAATTTTATCAAAGATTCTTGGTACTATTTTTTTTTTCCATTAAGGATATGTTTCTTGCTCTTTTACCTGCTTGCAGTGGTTGTTGTAGGTGGAGTTAGGACAATACAAGACCAAACCCTACCTACATAGCCTATGGAGCGAGATACATGCCATGCGGCAGCATAGACACAAGAGAACATATGAGTTTCACTGTACTTTGTACAAATAAAAATTTATTTGAACTAAACCAATTACTTTACATTGTATTAATAATAAACACCTTTGATTTTCAAAAGAGCCAAGCCACACTTTCCATTGCTTATCTTGCATGTGCAAAAGAAAAAAAAAACTCATAAAATGAAAAAGGTAGAATGTGTAATAATGCTTTCAGAAGTATGAGTTGTTCTTGTCGAGGATATGGTAACAAAAGAAATCAGCACAATGTCTTTTGAGTGAGTAAATTCAATGACACAGATACCAATCAATCCGTACAAATATGGGCAGAACACACATAAACAAACAATGTGAAGCAGGAATGACAGCTCTGAGACACCACTCTGCCTATGTTAAAATATCATTACTAAACTTGGACCTGATTAAACTTTGCTGAACTGGCGTAGCTAAGGTGGTCCAAGTATGTGTATATGTGTATGTGTGTATGCACTTCAATGGACTGGCACCCTGTCCAGGGAAAGTTCCTGCCTTGCATTTAATAATTGCTGGGATAGGCTCCAGCTGCCCTGTGAACCTGCCCTGGATTTGTGGGTTAGGAAGATGGTTAGATGGATGAATATAATGTTTGTTCAGTTCTTGTCATTTGATTGTATGCTACTCCTGGGCTCAATATTTTCAGTCACCAAAGCACACGTGTATATTGTCATTATAGTGGCAGCAGATAATATATTTTTGAAATAAAGAAACAAGCTTCCATACAGTGACAGAATATAAGTAATCGTGTACCTTTTTTGGTTATTATCAGCTAGTTGTCTAGAAAATACAAACAGCAATTCACATCTCATAATAAACATTTAATATCAATAATAGAGTTTAGCAATGACTATTTGAAGTGAATCCATGCCCCTGAGGCTGAAAGGGTGCTGAAGAGGCAGATGAATAGGGTAGTTGGCGAAGTCAGGTACACAGCAGGTGTCTTTTAAAATGGCTAAAACCCACAACAATGGTTTGCTTTTTGCCTTTCACTTTTCCACCTATCACTGTTTTGCAATGTATGTGTAATATCAATACTCTATAGCATTTTGGGTTGGAAAATGGATATATTTAATATGTTTTAAGGCTTTTCTTTACAATGGGATCTTAGTACCTATAAGCTCCATTACAAAACACATGAGCAGGCTAAATATTTATAAATATTTATAAAATAAGCTTAACTTTAGAGCACAATTTAATGAGGCAAACTCATACATACCATGATTGTAAAGAAATAACTTTGACTTGAAAAATACTTATCCGTGAATGCTGTATGATAATAATTCTCTAGTGGTAAGTTAGCAAAATATTAAAAGACAATAACAATGCCTCATACGTAAACCATTTATTAATTTGATAAGTTTACTAGTTAATTGCATATTTTACATAAAATAGCAACAACCAGAGTGAATTTAAAAAAAATATTACCTTTCGACGTAGGTTTTGAGAATTAACTAGTTCTCCATTGTGAGCAACTGCAATCTTTCCATGCAGAGTTTCAACTACAAATGGCTGACAGTTCTGGAGCTCAGACACTCCTGTAGTTGAATACCTTGTATGGCCGATTCCTAGGTAACCAGACCGAAGCTTTTCCAAATCCTCAGCCTGGAAAGCAGTGTTAACAAGGCCCATACCCTATTCAAAAAGGAAAAAAAAAGGTATAAATAGGAGGTAATGATGTGAAGTTATTTTTTCCACATAGCTTAAGTCGCTTGAGAATCTTTGTCTCCACCTAATCAAGTCAGAATGCCAATACAGAATGTTTTATCCATCCATCCATTTTCCAAACTGCTGAATCCGAACACAAGGTCACGGGGATCTGCTGGAGCCAATCCCAGCCAACACAGGGCACAAGGCAGGAACCAATCCCGGGCAGGGTGCCAACCCACCGCAGGACACACACAAACACACCCACACACCAAGCACACACTAGGGCCAATTTAGAATCGCCAGTCCACCTAACCTGCATGTCTTTGGACTGTGGGAGGAAACCGGAGCGCCCGGAGGAAACCCATGCAGACACGGGAAGAAAATGCAAACTCCACGCAGGGAGGACCTGGGAAGCGAACCTGGGTCTCCTAAATGCGAGGCAGCAGCGCTACCACTGCACCACCGTGCCGCCCCGGTTTAGTTTTATGCCGACAGGAATGCAATATTTTTTGTTCATAAAATGGATTACAGGACTTTGGAAACCATCCTCTGCATAAGTGCAGTTTAAAAATTTGTCAAGAGTCCTATTGTGTAACCCTTATCTTACTTATAGGAGATTAGACCATTACCTTGCTTGCCTACAGTATATACACAATAAAGCATTATATGAGCATTATTTGAACTTCTGTATTCAGCACTAAGGACAAAAGCCCAATATTCATTGTTTTTCTTGACTGAAACTGCACCACAGCAGTATTGTTTTAAAAACCCTTTAAGGTTAACATGCAGGTGACATCTGGAGGGTTCTGAAAACAAGCATGATCATCATTCTGTGACAAAGCACTTGCAAAGTTTGTTTTATGTTATCATATGCACTTGATTTCTAACAGCAGTTGAAGCTGTTAGAGGATGAACATTGGCTTGTGCCCCAACATACACTACCACAGAGTGCAACATCCACCAGCAAAGAGTCGGCCTTTGTTGGTAAAAGGAGGAACTTGCATGAACTTAGTAATGTAGCCAATTATAAAAACATACACAGTACTTGCTTGCAGTGGAACTGCAAGCTTAATGGTCAAACTATATGGAGTCTCCAACAGTTAACAAAAGAAAAAAAGAATCCAAGAATGAAACAGAGTTAAAGATAAGTATAATTAACTGAAGTGGTTAAAGGTGAACATTTTAGCCATCATAGCGGAGTACCGGCTTAATTCCTGTGGAAGGTTGAAAGCAAATAATCCACTTTTTAAATGTTTACTGCTGTATGCATTGTTTAAGATAAATTGAAGCAAAATGATCATCGGCACACATCCTCCAACCAATTTTTCTAGAGAAATCTGAGCTGCACTAGTCCTACTGGATTTCATTTGAAGGGGTGGCAAGGAATTGTAACCCTGTAATGTTTTACATAGGAAATATACAACTATAAAGAGTCAGGATTGCCAGGATGGTAGAATTTAGCCTTAATTAATTATATTATTGTTGCAATTTTAACACAATGCTTGATTGTCTTGGTACCAGCTTCTTTTTACAGAGTGCCTAGAAAGCATTCATATTGTTCAACTTTATTATTTTACTATAATTATGTTGCTAATACTGCGGTGGGCTGGTGTCCTGCCCGGTGTTTGTTTCCTGCTTTGCGCCCTGTGTTGGCTGGGATTGGCTCCAGCAGACCCCCGTGACCCTGTGTTAGGATATAGCGGGTTGGATAATGGATGGATGGATGTTGCTGATACGGCCTCAACAGGTATAAGGCAAGATCCAACCACGGACAGAAGTCCAGACTATTAGAGTGCACACATTTCTACATGGCTGATTTAAAAACACCAGCGTGTCTTTGAACTGTTGGTAATCCTAGAAGAAACCCAAACACATAAAATTGAACATATAAAACTCCTTACTGGAGGCACCCCAAAATAAAATTAAACAGAGATCTATGTAATTCAAGGTGGCAATAAAGGGTGATTTACCACTCTAATTCTAAATGTAAATCAACTATTTACAACTGTGCTCCTATGTTACTTAACAAAAAAAAAAAAACACATTTTATTTATAGGAATTATTCTACTGTTGGCTCTCTACCCTCAAATGAAACTATAACTCTGCTGCAGTTCCAAAATAAAGTATTTGATAAGAAATTTGAATATAATGGCAGCCTACCTTGTGCACTGAGTAAACTGGCTTGGCAGCTCCATCACTTGTTACAATTCCAGCACTTTCTTGACCTCTGATGAAATATCAAAAAATAAAATTAAACTTAAAAACCTGCAAGTAAGTTTGACTGGGGGCTAAGTAGTTTAAGATACCATCAATGATTGACATATATAAAATAAAGAACTGTGCAAAGCACAAAGAGTAGTAGAGCAAACAATTATTGTATATAGTCCCTTTTGGAATGCTCACCTCCAGAAAGTACTGCAAAATAGCAATTAAGAAAATATCGCACTCTATGTAGAGTCTTTTGTATAGCAAGGTTATTGTTAGTCTTCAGTTTGCATAGGGTCCTTGACAGTGAACACTAACCAAAAGTATTTTGTACAGACTGAAGAGCGAAATTACAGTCACTTTATATAGTCCATTTCACTGTGAACATTATCATGCAATTCTGTAATTAAGATGAATACTCTTTTTCAATCTCTATCATAAAAGCCTGCAAAAGCACATAGTAAATTTTAAGATTATAGGTAAATCACAAAGCACTATACATGAGTTATTTCACCATTATTGTTTTTGAGCAAACTATGTATATATTTAAACTAGCAAAATACCTGCGCTTCGCAGCGGCGAAGTACTGCCTTAAAATTTTTATTAAGAAGAAAATTAAACCTTTTTAAACTGAGGTAAAATATACCAATAATTTTTTGTTAAGGATCTCTTTGTATGCCACATTGTCATTTCAGCCACCGGTTGTAATATGACCAAGCTGTGCGCTGAGCTTACTCTTGAGCATGCAACGTACAGTTGGCCATGTGAAAAGTAATCTTGTTTCAAATCTCACAGCTTGGATTGCTGCTGTCATAATTGGTTTGCGTTTCATGGTTTGTTTCAATTACGACAGTATTTGCAGGACTTGTGTTGAAGTGACATTCGGCATCTGTCAAGCGTTGTAAACATACAACCGGTTTCATTGATAACTTCACATCCAGCTTTTGAGAGTTTAAAAATTCATAAACATCAAAGTGTCCACTACTGAAATCGTCACCTGTGAATCTATGATGTGTAAAAGGCATTGGCGGTTGTCCAAAGGTGTAAAATATTTGGCTATTTCGGTACACTTGAAAGCGACAACCGAACAATTCAGCGGCAGCCATCAGCTCACATGCAGAACCATAGGTGAAGGGCTTAAGCATTTCACTCCTATAGTGCTCCTGTGTAGTATAATTATCTCCTGTACCGTCATCAGTCCACACCTTGAACCGGTCCCAGTCATTCAACATAAGACACAATGTTCCTCCAGATATCAAGAGTGAGCCTGATATGGTCATTCAATATGTAACACAGAGAATGGAAAAGGCAGGTGCCAACTCTGGGCATGGAAACCACTCGGTAAGTGACAGTTCTTTGATCGATGGTGATCACCTCGACAGACATGTTAATGGGGGTATGGTTGGAACGATAAAGGAAATGGGTACCTGAACAATGTAAAGTAAGTCTAAAATACCTGCACAATAACTATAATCGTAATAAACGAACAATAAAACAGCGGAGAAGCCGTGGATTAAATAAAAAGGCTATAGTTATCAGCAGGGAGACATGAATCCCGTGGCAAAGCAAGGAAGGGAATGTAGAGACGGAGCGACAGACGGCCTTATATAGGCAGGCAGCCAACAACGTGGGAGACGTTGGGATGGGGGACCCAACGCCGCCTCACACGGCAACCGAGCTGCAGGCTATGGACGTATATATGTACGTAAGTAGGATTCAGTTAGCGTTGGGAACCCGCATACCAAATTTCTTGAAGATGGGCCCCTAAGTAACAAAGACCGTTGGAAAGTTCAATATGGCAGCTGGCAGTGGCGTCATACCACCGAAATAAATAAGTACATTGGTTTCGGTTAGCGCAGGGAAGCCACCTACCAAATTTCATGAAGATGGGGCCATAAATAAGAAAGTTCAACATGGCGGATGTTGTCGACCGTTATGACCGTTACGTGTAGAATTTCGAAATTAAACCTGCTTAACTTTTGTAAGTAAGCTGTAAGGAATGAGCCTGCCAAATTTCAGCCTTCTACCTACACGGGAAGTTTGAGAATTAGTGATGTTGGAAAGTTCAATATGGCGGCCGACAGTGGCGTCATACCACCGAAATAAGTACGTACATCGGTTTCGGTTAGCACAGGGAAGCCGCCTACCAAATTTCGTGAAGATGGGGTCAGCCTTCTACCTACACGGGAAGTTGGAGAATTAGTGACGTTGGAAAGTTCAATGTGGCGGCCGACAGTGGCGTCATACCACCAAAATAAGTACGTACATCAGTTTCGGTTAGCGCAAGTCGCCTACCAAATTTCGTGAAGATGGGGCCATAAATAAGAAAGTTCAACATGGCAGACGTCGTTACGTGTAGAATTGTAGAATTAGAAATGAAACCTGCTTAAATGTTGTAAGTAAGCTGTAAGGAATAAGCCTGCCAAATTTCAGCCTTCTACCTACACGGGAAGTTGGAGAATTAGTGATGAGTGAGTCAGTCAGTGAGGGCTTTGCCTTTTATTAGTATAGATATACTAGCATGTAAGCACTGTACAATGAAATTCTTAGTTGCATGTCTCCTACTGACTTTCAGCAGTTACAATACCAACAACAGACAATGTTGAGACAATGAATACAACCGAATATATTTAATGCAACATCAGTTGGGATGCATAGGAAATATTCCTGCAGTTCTCAGTATAAGCGATTGTTCAGTAGCTTTATGACTGGTGGATGTAAACTGTTCATACACCTAGTGACACCAGTGCCAGTTATCCTGTATTGCTAGGCAGAATAGAAGATTAAGAAAAGTGACTATGCCTAATGGCTGAAGTCTTACATAACACAGGCCGACATAGAAAGGCATAAAGTGTTTTTAATGTATTGGACAGGAGACAGCTCTGCACCAGTTATATTCTAAGCTGACGTCACCATGTTATGTACTGAATTTCATAATTACAACAAATAATGTTTACTAACAAAGATCATGTTTACTTCTTTAAAGAAAGAATAATCAGCAGTGACAAAGATTATGTTTACTTTTTCTAAACCACGAACAAAAGTCATTCTTTTTAAATAAAATTTTCATGTTATCATGATTTTTTAAATTATTTCTTTATAGGTCTCAAAGCGAGCATTTATTTTCAGTTTTATAAGCAGTGGTGTCATGAGAATGCTCCTTCTTCTTAGGGGTTAACCTTATAAAGAATGGACAACATGCATATTTAACTTTAACAGGGAAAATGTGTGGCATTCCCTGCAAAAAATATGAAGAGCCAACTGCCTATCACATGTCTCGTTAGTCACGTTACGCTTGCTTATTGGAGAGAGCCATCATGTAGTCATCCTTTTCTTAGCAGCACAGATGCATCTTCAGGTCACTATATGAATAAGCACATTTGATACTTTTAAAAATTATGCAAAGATGCGTCTCACTCACAATTTTTATATTATATATAGACTCACACACATGCACAACAGCTGAAGGGCCTAAACAATAGTAATTCTACGCCAGACCAGGGGGCAGTGGAGTGTACGGACTATCTCTCTCAGTCCCTTGAAGACCTTTCCCGGGAAATCCCGACTGTTTCCAGCCCCAATGATGAGGTCACTTCCGGGCATGAGGATGCCACTCCCAGTTCCTGCACCGATGATGTCATTTCTCTTCAGGGGTGTTAAAACTGCTATCTTGCCTTAATACGGGCAGTTCTGTTTTGGACTCTGAGCTATGCACATAGTGCTACCGTAAAAACAACTTTTGCAGCTGAGAAAATAATATACGGGTGGCTGCCCTTACTCTTTATGAGGTCTCCGACTCATTTTTGTGACAATAGGAATAACAATTAGAATCGAGTGCTTAACCACGGCATTACATTGTGTTACACAGTAAATACACCTAGTTACTCTGTAATTATACAGGTAATTACACGGTAGGTACAGCATAATTTACGGACACCTAATCTAAAGTGATGCCAAAAGCAGTACTAGCAATATCAAGCTTAATTGCATTTAACACGAACACAGAATGTTCACATAAGCATGCTTTAATTAGCTGGGATTTGTACAGTGTTATTTAATGGTGTGTCACACAAAGATAGGATCTGGTAGCCTATCCATTTTTCATTTTGCAAACTTGCTTAGTTCAGTTCAGTGTTACATGAAGATAAGGACAACCCCTTACAAATTGGACTGCCAACACAATCACAGTTACTGCCTTAAGGCCAATTTAAACTCGCCAATAAAGCAAACAAGCACATCATTCAGTACCTATAGACAGTGCTGTCTCAAGAAGTGAGTGGTGGAGGCAGGGAGTAGCAAGAACAGCTGGAGTGTACAGTTGTAGCAAATGCTGTTGGCATGATTAGGAATCTCACTAACATCCTTGTTATGAATGTTATCACCAGTGTACTTTTCCTCATCACTTGTTTTTACAAGAAACCTTTCAAAAAACTCTACATTTGCATTGCCCCATTTTGCTTCCTTTTTCTTTTCTCACATCCTCTTAATGTAAATTCTCCCTATCTCTGCCATTTTTCTCCAATAGAAAGCTTTGTTCAAGTTAGTTTAATTACGCTGCACTCTCCAATAACTTTTGGCATGTAACTGTTGATCCACTAATTTTACATTGTTGTGTGTCATTTTATGAAAATATTTAAACATGTATATTTTTATATCTTTATATGTGTGTCAAGAGGAGATTTGTCCAGCACAGGACTACCAAAATGCAGGGTCTTTGAGAGATATCCACTTCACTGCACTGCCGCCACACTAATCCTCCACTTGGAAATAACTCTACCCACAGGGTACCCATACATGACACACAACGACACATGGAGGCGTGCAAACTCCAAAAACAGTGACAAGACTCCTAGAGCTGTAAAGGTTACAGCAGTAACCAATGTGCTGCTCTCCCAACATGTTATGGCCATGGTAGGTATTTAAAAAAAAACAAACAACCCAAATTTAGCAACAGTTAAGGAAGTGAATCCAATAACTGACCAAAGTGAATCTACTTAATTAACAACTCAGTCTGTAGGAGATTTATCAAATCACTGAAAAGTTTACAATAAACAAGGGAAAAGGAAATCGTTGGCCCCTAATGATGTGCTAATAATCTCAAAGAACCCATATCATATGAAGGTGAACATTTTGCCTGTGATTTATTAGTAAACTGTTCATGAAATGCACATCAACTTTATGCATAACTTTAATAGAACAATATTAAAAACACATGCAATGAAATGTTAAAAATTCTTAAAGATACAGCATTAAAAGCTGTATATTCTTTGTTCAAAATATGAAAAAAGAAATTATTATTGTTATTAGAAGTATCCTAAATGTTGAAATTACCACCTCTCAATTTCCCTGGCTTATTACAATGGATTGCTTTTAACAAAATATGCCAATAAGCTAACTTAAAATACCAGTATATGCTTAATATTTATAGTCAGCCTATCAGAGGAAGCAAACAGAATCTCAGAAATGATCTGAATCAAAGAATGATTTAGGTGACTGCACCAGTAATACAGAAAAGACTGAATCTATTATTGATATATTCAACTCTAAGAAAACACATACCTTTTGAAGAATATGAAAGTAGCTCACTGCAGGTCTGTTTTAAAGAACGACAAATGAGAGCTGCGTTACCTTTCACTGTGTTAGCAGATCAGATATATAGCAAGAGTGCTCACGAAAGCATTTTTTTTCAGAGTTGCCTTATTTGGATTGTTTCTGCATTGCAGCCTGCTTGGGAGGCTGCTTCTCCGGTTACATAAGCTCCCTCCCACTCATTGCAGCTTAAGCCAGTAAACAAGCTCTTTTTGTCTGCGTGGGTGTGCAGTGCCAACCAGCCATCTGGTTGCCTAGGAAACTAGATGTCACTGGGGAGGCAGTGAATTATTTCCAGGTTATTTTGAACATGGAGTGTGGAGCAGGGAAGCATTGGACTGAAGACGAGGTTAAAGCTCTTCTAAATGTCTGGTCAGAGAAAAATGTACAGAACTACCTTCTTGGTGCCACCAGAAACAAAGCAATGTTCATCTACATTTCTAACAGGCTGCAGGAGTTTGGAGTGTTTAGGGATTGGAAACAGTGCAGGGCAAAATATAAAAACCTGAAATATGAATACAGAACAGTCAAGTATGCCCACAACTCTGGTGACTTGGGAAAAACCATGAAGTTTTTTCAAGAGCTTGATGCCATCTTAACCTCTGAAGTTGTGTCACACCCTACAGAAGAGGAGAATGCTAGGTGTTCAGACTCTCTCACCAAAAACTGTGAAGAAGAAACCCAGTCCAGTACGGACATGCTCAATGCAGGTAATATAATGTAAATCGGCATTTATCATATCACACAGTTAACTCATGTCATGATAAAACTTCAGTGTATAAGAAACTCATGTTACTAATATGAATACATGCAATCCTAGCAATCAGAAAATATTCCACATTTTATTCCATTTACTGTATGTCACAACATCAGTAGACCTGGAAACTGCAGTTTTGTGTAGGTTTATTTCCATGTTTTAGCTGCATTAAAAGGACATTTTCATAGTTTAAACACAGACAGTCTTTAGTCAGGCAGAAGGATTACCCCCCACCACCCTCCCTATCAAGAGGAAGGCTGGGGAAAGGTGGGCATGTGCGAATCTAAAGTCAGCTCAAAGTCCATCCTGTTTCACACTGGCCTGTTTTATGCAACACAAAATGAGACATACTAGTAACTGCCTTCTAACTATCCAGAATAAATTATATTAATGAAAAGAACATATGAATCAGTCTCTTTAGCAGCCGCTTAATAGGTTGCTCTACATACTTCAGGCCTGCCTGCAGACAGAAGCAACAGCACATCAAAAAACTAATCAGACATATGGAATGTCATACATGAACGATTACTGCACCATATGTAGAATGCAGCATAAACACATGAAAAATTTCTAATTTTATCTTGTGTTATTTACTCTGTGATGAGACAAGACTTTTTGGAAGATTTTTTCATGTCCCCCAGGATGAGTCTTTGGCCATGAGATTTTTTCAAGTAACGCCCACCTCTCAACCATATTCAACCATACACATGGTAATCTCACCTCTTATTCGTGCGAGTGCTTTTGACAGACAGTTTCTGCTCTCTCAGCTCTTATAATTTTTAAAGGTTTCCTCACTTTAAGTTCCCAATTAAAGAAGATGCATTATGTCCAAATCTTATTGAAGAATTTCAACATGAAGGGTTATGAACAGGAAAAATGAGTACACGGGCAATCCAAGCACAGAGAAATGATGAAGTCAAATGAATTAATGCCAAAGATGTTGATTACATGGCAAATTGGTTAAATCTATGCTGAAACAGTTGGTGGTGATCATGCGGAAGATTAAAACATCAATTTTCAATATCCCGAAGAATATCTACAACCGTTAACGCTGTTCAGTCTTCCACCGCATAAATTACTGTAGAATCCAAGAAAGTACATCTTCCGCAGATAACATTACACAACAAAGAAGATCTTGAGATGCCATTCATATTAAAACGTTAACAGTTTACCGTTAGAATAGCTTTTGAAAAGACAATTAACAAATCTCAGAGCCAAACATTTGAAAAAGTTGGTTTATTTAATAGAGAGAAAGAAACGAAATTCAATCATGGCCAGTTATACGTTGCATTGTCATGATGAAAGTCCAAACACAGAATCAAAATTAAATGCAATATTGCCGAAAATTTAATTAAAAGAAATGTTTTTACTGAAGTTTTACAGTAAAAGTGTAAGTTTAAAAAGTATTTGCATGTTAATTTCAAAGCCAAACAGAACAAAATCTTATTACGCAATGAATAACTCTTAACGCAACATGAAACAATTTACTTTCAAATTATTATGTTTTACTCTTTATGAATATGGTTAATTACTCGCTGTAATGTAAAATAGCTCTATTGTGCTTATGTAACAATTCCCAAGAGAACCGCAAAGAGGCTAGCGTGTAGCACAGGCATGGTGGGTTGGCAAGCGAAGCAAGCAGGTGGCAAAGCCTAGTACATATATCTCAAAAATTAAGCAAGGGTTTTTTTTTTTTATTGTGATCTTTATTCTTTCTTCAATAAAACATAAGTAATGAACTGATTACTAGTGTTTTACAAAGAGGTGGTAAAACACCACCTCCAGCAGTCTCTCTGTCACCCAGCCCTCTGAAGGAAGGTGAACAAAAAGCAAGGAATTGGGATATCAGAGAGGGAGGGCGACAGATATACCCTTTGGCTGCAAGGATTAAACGAACCCTGTGTTGCTAATCTCTGGTCATCATGCTTCTCAAGTATCAAAGCAGTGTGGTATATTCTTGTTATAACAGCTTTAGTACAAATTTGCAAAAGAAGAGCTTCCTTTATTGTATGTGAAGGTACAGATCAAGTTAATTATGCAATCAGCATTTTAACATCTTACCCTTATAATTTAGGGTTCTTGAAGTTGCAGCCAATCCTCACAGCAGAGGGTTTAAGGAAGGACACGGTGTTAGACAGAGCACAGGGTAAATTAATTTTATATTAATCCTGAATTAAATGCTGGATATTATGATTGATTTTACCAATAAAGTGGTGGGGGTTGGTTACAATTTCTCATCATACAATGATATAGCCAGGTGAACAATATGTTGATAGATGAAAAATCAACCCAATCAAAAAAAAAAAAAAAAAAAAAAAAAACACAAATACATATTATAATATACAAGTATATATATATATATATATTATATATATATATATATATATATATATGCCCTCATCCATTCAAACTACTTGTATAAAACATTACACTGATAAAATAATGAATAACCTGCAAGAAGAAAAACAAACAGATTATAATAAACTACATATTCCTCAAAAAAAAAAAAATGTAG
The DNA here is from genome assembly GCA_026402145.1 of Polypterus bichir lapradei. Lineage (NCBI taxonomy): Eukaryota > Metazoa > Chordata > Cladistia > Polypteriformes > Polypteridae > Polypterus > Polypterus bichir. The sequence continues at coordinate 29,782,172 of JANRMT010062821.1, read as the reverse complement.
GAGAACTTTTATTTTCAATGCTCTCTCTAACTCTTCTTTGCGTTTGATCAAACAAGTATCAATCCACTGGTTTTTGGGTATTTTATTTTCTTTGTGGTAATGTGTTTTTTTTGAAGAATATTATGAATGTGAAATTTGATTTTGTACTGGAGTTCTATATTAACAAAAGAACCACTTCTTCAATTCCCAAACAACCCTTAAACTCAACTTGATTGTTTGCTTATGGTCTATCTGGTGCATATTTGGATCACAAATTTCATTTTAAAGAATTATTTCCATTAAAACACAATTTAGTGTTTTAAGTGTTAACGCTCAATATATTTAAAATGTACTCACTGTATGCTGTCCCAATTAATTGGCTTGTAGCAGGTAGTGTGGTCAAATGGATAAATTTTCTAGTTCTATACTCAATCATCAGTGAGCATGCCACTTAATTTTTAAGCCCTTCAAATCAAGAAATATGAAAACTATCGCAGATTACCCTGAAAATGTCTTGGTACAAGTTTTATTTACACAAATGTGCTATATAAAATCAATTTTGTTGCTGTATATAACAATGCTGTTGGCAAAGTAAATCTTTGCAACTTATGTAAGTTGGGGTCAGAGGATTTTATACTGTTAACAATGTATTTTCTTACTGGATCAACATTTTAAAAGAGAAAATTAATTAGGAATAAATATGACTTGTTAATATGATTTACACAGGAGAGATATGTGTGGCTTTAGAGGATGATGACATGAGCACAACATCTGAAGATCCAATTATATCACCAGCAAAAACCAAAGTAAAAACTTCAGAAAAAGGTAATTGTTATAACGAAAAAGTATGATCTTTGACTAAGCACTGACTTCAACTAATTTTGTTCATCAACTCTAGGAAAACTTTGAAATATAAATTGACATTTAAAGGCTAATTATATTTTTTATGATGAAAACCAGCAATAATTAAAATAATGAAACAGTCTGGATATTGTGAACACTTTAACGGTGTGCACAGTTTGTTAGAAAAAAACCCCCAAAACTTTCCAATCCAAGATCTTCCAAGTTTCTGTTTAACTTTCCAGCATAATATTCCTGTATAATTACATATGTAGGGTGACTCTAGAAGGGGAGTAGAAACCTTTGCATTTACAAATTTTTTAATGAGAAATTTTCTATAAAGTATTTAATGATTCACACATGACAGATTTACAAATTTCTTTGATGCGTGGACAAATGTGAGATTTGTTCATTTACATTTCTTCATTAATGATTTCTAAACTTTCTGTATTTTAATGTCTCATAAAGTAGCACATATTAGATTTTCAGTTTATCATAAATGTCACAATTTACATAGATTTTAATAATGATAGCAATGCTCATTTAGTTACCTCAGCCAACATGCAGACTACACTGTAAGTGAATATTCCCTTCACACACAATGCCTAAAACTAAGGCGCAATGGAAAACAAAAGCATTAAGATCAAGTGTATTACAATCTTCTGTAAATGTAAAAAAAGAGGAAAAAAGAGAAACAACAGTTTAGTTTAGTCCCATATTGTTATTTATTGACCACTAGCTCCTCCCAGTAGGATTCAACTGCTGTTTCATGTAACAAAATATCGGTTTGTGCCTGTGGGTCGTGTCCTATAGACTTAATCAGCTATGTTTTTTTGTTGGATTACATTCAGCATGTTTAAGCAACCAAAAGTGATTTTCTCCAAGTGATTTGTGTATGAAATACGTTTTGGTCATATTACATTTTTGTGTGGAAAATCCATGTGAACTACTGTCTTTTGAAGACTGTAGTCTTCACCTGCTTATGGTAAGCAATTGTGCATTTGTCATAAGCATGTAATGGTTTTCTGATGCATCATAAGCAAAAAGGTCAAAACGTTAATAACAAATATAAAAAAGGCTCTTACAGTACAGACACATATGCAACATCCAGAATATTTAAGGTACTTTTGAATGTATTCCAATATATATGATTATTTGTATGTTTTTTTTTGGCTAATTTGGCAGCTGTACTATAGATATGTTTGCTCTGTATTGAAAGTTAAAACTGAAATTGAAAATTTAAAACAAATTAGAACATTGCCTTCATAACACACCAAGGTGTTTAGTGACACCCAGTTTGGAAACCTCTGCTCAAGAGTAAGACATGCTTTCTAAACGTATATATTTTTTCTTAGGCAATAGTGTACCTTGAACAAGAGTAATCTAAGGATAGTGTTTTGAAATGATACAGGGGTAGTAAAAGTTATAGTAGTGTTAATAATGTCACATGAAAAACATACAGTAAAATTCTTATTTGCATATCTGACCATCATGCAAACCATCACCACTGAATGGCTGAATAAAAGCCATATGTAAACTGTGCAGCTGAGAAGTTAAGTACTGTTGTAACACAACAAAATTGAGAAACCATAAAAGTAATCTCAGTTGACATCCTAATAAGTAGATCCTAAACAAGCCATACTGGAGATGACGGGTAGCTCCAAGCATTGTGACCCAAAAAAAAATAACAAAATCTATAGCAGTTTTTATCTGTAACAATATGAGACTCTACATCATTGTTGAAAACGATGGCTTTCCACAAATGATACAGATTTTTTAACTGTGGTATGCTATACTAACCAGAAAGCAAATGAATGAAGTTATTATACCTAGGCTTTATAAAGATCTTAAGCAAAGCATCACCACATCTCTTAGGTCAGTAGAGAGAGTAGCCCTAACTTGTGACAGATGAACATCCAGGGCATCAGATTCCTATGTGACAATCAAATGTCACTACATTGAAAATGACAGTGTTGCAGACAAGCACGCTGCATGCCAGTCACAGCGAGGGCAATGTTGCTGCCTACAGTATACAGTATGCAGAGCTGCTCAGATGACTTGCTGTTGTTCCAAAAACCTTTCTAGTATTTCCAATGAATGTTTCATTGCATGACTTCATCAAACACAAGTTTGTGTGTTGGCAAGTCCAAAAAACTTTGCTTCTCAACGCTCCTCCCAGGCCAAGCAAGCAGTCTATTGTTGGAATTTTCAGGGTAGCCTGCAATACCAAAGTGAGCTTCTGCACAAAGCAGCCGATGTGAATATCTCCATGAGTTGCACCATACAAATCATATTAGTGGTGTTGTCAGTCACAATGGACGGTTCTTTTTCTTTTATGTTCCATTCATCCAATGCCATCGTCAACAAGCATCAGCTCTAGATCCTTATTTTAAAATGCTTCCTTTTTGTCTAAGTAGGATGTATACAGACATATTTTTGAAAACTGATTAAATGCAATGTTACACATAAGCAACTGTATGTGTAACTTGTACAGTCACAGGAAGACACGAGTCTTCCCGCTGTGCCTTTAATTTCGACTAATTCAAGATTATTTTAAATGTCCAAATAGGGGAATAAATTTAGCTGTTTAGTTGAAGGGTGTCTACATGCAGATTCATAAAACACAAATAGGTTATTGAATAACATACTTTTTAGGAAGCAACATTTGATTATTTTATAATAAAAATATTTGCAAGATGACATAGATGTTTCATAAAGTAGATGCAACTGCCTTGTATTAAAACAATGAACCCCCCATGATATGTGTGGACTTTGATGTGGTGATACATATGTTAGTTAAATTATAGAGAATTCTGAATAAGTGCAGTGCTGTGATTTTTTTTTTTTTTTTTTTAAAGAGTAATGATATTTTGTTCCACATCTTCCAAATACTGATGTTAACTGTTCATTTGTAATCAAGTATTTCTTCTTAAATGTCATTTCATGCTTATGCATATGTTATGAAATCACTATGTAGACACTTCAAAAAAAAAAAAAAAAAAT
>JANRMT010062821.1:29757280-29777950 GCA_026402145.1 Polypterus bichir lapradei | reverse complement strand
GGGGGGTTCTGGAACGCAACCCCCGCGATCGAGGAGGGATTACTATATATATATATATATTATAGGAACACTTTTTAATCAGTGTATAGCATCAAATCAAGGAAACGTCTGGGATATCGATCTGGTCAGTTAAGTAGCAGAGGAGGTTATTAATCAGTTTCAGCTGCTTTGGTGTTAATGAAATTTACAACATGTGCACTAGAGGGGCAACAATGAGATGACCCCCAAAACAGGAATGGTTTAACAGTGGAGGCCACTGACATTTTTCCCTACTCATCTTTTCTGACTTTTATTTCACTAGTTCACTAGTTTCACATTTGGCTCTGGTCAGTGTCACTACTGGTAGCACGAGGAGATACTTGGACCCTACAGAGGTTGCACAAGTAGCCCAAACACTCTAGGATGGCACATCAATACGTGCCATTGCCAGAAGGTTTGCTGTGCCTCCCAGCACAGTCTCAAGGGCATGGAGACAATTCCAGGAGACAGGCAGTTACTCTAACAGAGCTGGACAGGGTCGTAGAAGGTCCTTAACCCATCAGCAAGACCGGTATCTGCTCCTTTGGGCAAGAAGGAACAGCAAGAGCACTGCCAGAGCCCTACAAAATGACCTCCAGTAGGCCACTGGTGTGAATGTCTCTGACCAAAGAATCAGAAACAGACTTCATGAGGGTGGCCTGAGGGCCCAACGTCCTCTAGTGGGCCCTGTGCTCACTGCCCGGCACCGTGGAGCTCGACTGGAATTTGCCAAGGTATACCAGAATTGGCAGGTCCACCAATAGCTCCCTGTGCTTTTCACAGAGGAGAGCAGGTTCACCCTGAGCACATGTGACAGACATGAAAGGTTTTGGAGAAGCCGTGGAGAATGTTGTGCTGCCTGCAACATCATTCAGCATGACCAGTTTGGTGGTGGGTCAGTGATGGTCTGGGGAGGTATATCCATGAAGGGACACACAGACCTCTATAGGCTAGACAACGGCACCTTGACTGCCATTAGGTATCAGGATGAAATCCTTGGACCCATTGTTAGACCCTATACTGGTGCAGTGGGTCCTGGTTTCCTCCTGGTGCACAACAATGCCTGGCCTCATGTGGCGAGAGTATGCAGGCAGTTCCTGGAGGATGAAGGAATTGATACCACTGACTGGCCCCCACGCTTGCCTGACCTAAATCCAATAGAACACCTCTGGGATATTATGTTTCAGTCCATCCGACACCGACAGGTTGCACCTCAGACTGTCCAGGAGTTTAGTGATGCCCTGGTCCAGATCTGGGAGGAGATCCCACAGGACACCATCTGTCATCTAATTAGGAGCATGCCTCGATGTTGTCAGGCATGCATACAAGCACGTGATGGCCATACAAATTACCAAGTATGATTCGGAGTTGCTGCAATGAAATTTCATCAAAATGGGCTAGCCTGCCGCATCATTTTTTCATTTTGATTTTTGGGGAGCCTTTGTATTAAGCCCCCTGGGGTGATAATTTTCATTTCCATCAAATGATGTGTCATCCTTTCATTCCTAACACATTACCCAGTCCATGTCTGTATAGACATCCAGCATGATTTTTTTCCCCATTGAGATCTTAAGTGTTCTTTTATATTTTTTTTCTTAGCATGTATGCATTACACCAATCCCTCACTATATCGCGCTTCGACTTGCGCGGCTTCACTCTATTGCGGATTTTAAATGTAAGCATATCTAAATATATAACGCGGATTTATCGCTGCTTCGCGGGTTCTGCAGACAATGGGTCATTTTACTTCCGGTACATGCTTCCTCAGTGGGTTTGCCCAGTCGATTTCATACAAGGGATGCTATTGGCGGATGGCTGGGAAGCTAACCAATCAGAGCATGCAGTTAAGTTCCTGTGTGCTGAATGGCTCAGTGACGGAGCGCCGAATTCGATTCCATGGCGTTAACCAGGAAGTCTCGTCTCGCTCATTCAGCATCAACATGTTTCGCTGTGTAAAGAGTTAACTATTGTGCTCTTTTGTGTTTATCTTTGTGCATAATAAAGCCCTTCGTTATGGCTCCAAAACGATCTGCTCCTGCTACTGCTTCAGGGGCCGTGCCCAAGCGCCAACGGAAGATGCTAATGATTGCCGAAAAGGTAAAGGTTTTGGATATGTTGAAGGAAGGGAAAAGCTACACCGCTGTAGGACGCCATTACGGCATCAATGAGTCAACGATTCTTTTTATTTAAAAAGGAGGAAAAGAATATAAGATCTACGGCCGCAGTGTCCTTTTAACCAGGGCACAAAATGAGTTGTAAGTGGACGTAATAAGGCAGTAGTCCGGATGGAATCTGCTTTAGGGATTTGGATTGAAGACTGCCAGAAGAAGAACAACGGCGGTGCTACACAGTCGCCTAAACAGGCTCCTTTAGAAGGGCTGTAACGCTCTCATTTGTTGTGCAGTAAAATTAAACTCATCGTTATCGGACAAGTCGTCGTGTCATTGTTGGTGAGTAACCATAATTAATTTTCTACTTACAGTACTTAGTACATGTACGTACATTTAGTGTCACTGTACACACATTTACTGTATACAATTTTTCTTGCATTGTACGTATTTATTGCTGGTGGCCTGCCTATCGTAATGTCTGTAACATATGTGATATCGGAGACGCTCGATATCTTTAAAATAATATTTAGGTTTTACTGTATATAAACAGTGTGTTTACATACATAATTTCAATGAATCTTACCTAATATCTATGAGAATACAAAGGGTTTATGCTGTATAACTGTGCGGGGAATATTTATAAACAGTGTGGGAGAGTTTATAAGGGCTTAAAATATATAAAAATAACCATACAAACATATGGTTTCTACTTCGCAAATTTTCACCTATCGCGGGGGGTTCTGGAACGCAACCCCCGCGATCGAGGAGGGATTACTGCATAAATATATTCTGACATACTCTTTTAAAAGAGTACTGTTTAAAATCCATACCAAATTTAAAAAATGCATTGTTGAATTTCTGAATTCCAAGATAATATATCTAAATTTAAACTAACTCTTTAAAGCTGTGTTTGAAACAACATGCTTTTAAAATTTGAGTTGTCACTGAACAAAACGGTTAGGTTTCCTAATTTAGGATTTATTTGCATCATTAGCTGTTTAAAAATATTAAAAAGTAACATTTAACAGATTAGTCAAATTAATTCAAATCTCAAATGTCAGAAATTCATGGTGGTTTAATTTTTATTTTATTTTTTTTAAAGTTTGTCCCATCTTTAAAGCTTCCAATGTGAAATCAAACCTACCAGTTTTACATTAATCCTTTATTTCATAACTCCCGTCAAACAATCTTTGTTTTGCCATTTTCAAGGTTTTATACATTAATGATCAGACTTTGCTATTGCTTATGCCGGTTTACAAATCAAGAATTAGAAAATTAGTTGGACTGTAATTACCTGTAGTCAATTTATAACTGTGAAACTGTGAGTAGGTTATACTAATGAACATTAGTTTGCCTTCAAAAGACAAGGTTCAGTGTTTGCAGATTTATTATTTGGCAAAGAAGTATGCTGGTGTTATTGTCCTTCTAACTGTACGCATCTGTGATTAGGCGTCTCTGTTAACACAGCACACGTCATATCAATAGGGAGTTGAGTCTTGTCCTTTAAAGAAACTGAAACACTAAATAAGTTTTAAGTCTGTTATTAACAAATAAAGCAACTAGTGTCAACGCCAGAGTAGACAAATCAAATGGCCACTTCTTTTGAATCTTGCATTGATGTTTACTTGCTACAACCATTATTTGCAATGGCAGTCCTCCCACATCCCATATGCCTAGCTGCGTATGCATGTAAATTGCACCCTAGTGTGAATCTTAAATGTATACACTGGTTAGAAAATAGCAGATGCTTGGACTGATGGACATATATAAATAAATATATTAAATCTAATCAGTGATTATTAATCCAGCTTTATAAGTAACACTGTTTATACAGTAACATATGCTCTGACAGAATACATTAGTAACAGACTTATGAATCTGTTCAGAATTTAAATTTTCAGCCACTCAAAAGCCACTGTGTGATCAAGTGAAGCCTCCATTCATCCCTTCAGTTGCCACAGAAGGAGGAAAACATTGGACTGATGATGAAGTCCGAGCCTTGTTGTATGTCTGGTCAGATAGCAACATACAGGGACAGCTTGAAGGAGCAGTACGCAACAAAGGAATTTTTGAAGAAATTGCAAATAAACTACAGAAATTTGGAGTAGACCGGGACTGGAAGCAATGCAGAACTAAATATAAAAACCTAAAATATGAATACAAGACTGTACGAAGTGCTCAAGGCTCAGGAAACGCATGGAAAAGCATGAAGTTCTTCAATGAGATTGATGTCATTCTGCGGCACAAGTCTACAAAAGCAAGAAATAATAATGAACTGGGAAAAGAAACTGTCAGTGAAGGTAACATTCTCTTTTGTTTCTTGCCACCAACAAGCTAATTTGTTAAAATATTTTACTTTTATGATAGATAGAAGCATGAAGAAAAAAAAACAGGTTAAAAAATGCAAATTCAAAATGTCAGCTTTAGAATAATTTTGTGGATGCTTTTAGAAATTCCACAATAGTTTGTGAATTCAATTTTTTTACATATTAATTAAAATTTTTTTTTTAAATGACATCCCATTTTATACTTTTACCCTTTTATAATGATGTAACCTTTAATGAATTTTGGGGAAAAAAAAAAAAAAATCAGATCAACTTAGTTTTGAAGGGAAAATTGTCTTTATGCTAGCAGTTTAGGTCAGTACAGGAACAATTAATGGTATACCTTAAATTGGGTAAACTATTTGAGTGGTTTTTATACCTGCATGCATTTCCTCTAAATAAAGTCTGAAAGACTGGAAAAACCTAAACCTTGCCTGTATTTAATACACAATGGTCTGTACACAAAAAGTTGGAATTGCCTAAAAGTACGGAATTCACAAAAATGCAGAGGCAAAGAAATGACCATGTTAATTTAGGATAAGTGCCCAATAATATGTAACATATGTGTACAGTTACTAGATAGCCTAGGATAAAAAAATATAAACACTTAAGTCTGATGATGCTGTAGGAAACTAACAAGAATAAATACTATAGATTTTCGTTTTCCTGTTACAGAGGAGAATCTCACTGGTTTGGATGAGGACGATTCCTTCAGCACAGCATCCGAAGATTTAAACAATGCATACATTAAAAAAGAGCCTCAATTTGAAGGTAAGTGCAGAACCAGTAGATTTGTGTAAATGCCCTGCACAATTTTCTAGCCTTATGCCCCTGCAATTTTCATGAACTATATATAGTCATGTTGAATGTTTTCCCCATCATAGTACACCACCTTATGGACAAAAGCTGTATTGAAGTTTTGTTTCAACATGCTTTATTACAGTTTCAGTTTTTAGCAAACGTCATATGTGGATGCAAACATTTATATTATTATTTATTAAATACTGTAACTCAAAAGATGTAGAATTATTAGAAATCAAGGGAACTTTTAGAACTATCCACACTGATTAAAACAAATTTCTTTTGAAATTAAACATTAGAACTTACTATTTTTAATAAAAAAACTAATTATTTAACACTGTAATGTACTGAAAAGGCCAATAGTTAAATCTAAATATGTATTTTTGATTAAAGATGACGATTCTGCCAGTATTGCATCAGAAGATCCAGTGCCTCCACTACACTGGAAAACAATGACAGACAGAGGTAAATAGATAACTGGTATTTTATACTGTAATTCTGACAAGTTCATGTTACGTATATTCATGTAATGTTATTCAAAAACTAAAAACTTAAATCCTGAAAAACTTTTTAATTTAAATTAAATCTTAAAGTTTAATAACAATTGACAAAGTGAAAGACACACTATAATCACACACAAAACAGAAAACTAAATTAAATTCTACACAGGATTAGCTGTTGTAATCCATTTAAATTTTTTTTATCTACTGTACATCTCTGCCTACTAGTTTACTATACCAGTAATCTTGTGGTATTTTACACAGACCCTCCCAGGATCATATTGTATATGTCAAGTAATACCACCAATATAATTTGTAACAGTAATTTTTATAGGATAACATACAATCTCTGCTGAGTATTGGAAAGCCAATTATTAAAAAAAAAAAAAATACAAATCCTACCAAATCACCACATAATAAAAAATCTAAACAATCAATTTCATTTTTAAAATGTATATGATAAACATATATTAATAAATAGTCTTACAGTATAAAAAAATAAATACTGCCAAAGACATTCTAACTTAGGAACTAATGACCTGTATTGAGTCTGCATGTTCTTCCAATGATTATATTTATTTTTCAGGTAGTCTGGCATCCTCTACTGTCCTGAAATTCATGCAAATTATTTTAATTGTTTTTTTTTTGTTTCAGAAACAAAAATACACATTCAGAAAACCGGTCAGAAACAAGATTACAGGAAGGTTCCTTATCGGTCACTTTCTTCAGTTTAACAGATTTCAATAAAGAGAAACATCAGTATTTTTGCTTCTGATATTTAATATAAATCAAAAACTGAACAAACTGAAAAATATTATGCAAGATACAAAATAACAGTGTCGTCATCTAGACCACAGGCATGCATGATGTAGGCTTATTGCTATTTTACTTTAGGTTTCTTTTTAATAAAAATAGATACTTTACATGCACATTTCAATTTAAAGGTCTTCTTCTTAAGCTATATTAAGTTTTTTTTAAATTTGCTTTTTAAATTTTACTGTTGAGTACACTAGTATGTAATACTACTTCCAGTTTATAAATATTTCTGAATTTCAAGCACTATGAGAAAGCTGGGGACAGTTACATCAGGATAGATAGATAGATGGATCTAAACTTTATTGATCCCAAAGGAAACTGCTAAAAGGGAAGGATGAAGTTGCTCCAAGTCCGTGTGCTAGAATGTTTAAAGTACATACACTAACATTCTCACTTAATTCAATTTAAGGTCATTGGACGCCAAGGTCTTTCCTGGTAGTAGTTGCAACCTTGGACATGGCACTAATCCTTTCAAGCTCACAGTTATGTTCAGTTTATTCACAACAGGAAAGCCATGAAAATAAGCATCCTCTCTAATCTCACTTTGACTTTAAGTAGGTGATGATGTATTAATATTTTGCAAAAAACATTTTTTCTGCATGCATTTATTTAATATGATGCAATATAAAATTCAGTTATTTTTATTATATATAAATAAAGATATCCTAAATGTTACACGTAAAAAAACATACCATAGTTAAAAAGAAGAAAAAAAAAACTCTGCTCATAGATTGAAATACAAGGACAGCACTTACCTATTATCCTGTCACAAAAACACTGCAATAAATAGAATACAGCCACAAATACACAAGGGTATCACTTGGACTATGTGTTTCTTACTTTGATAGCTGCATATGTTAATGTGCATCGTAAACTCACTAGATTTTAAATTTTGAATGTTACTTTCACATTTTTAGATTGATAATAATAAGGAACTTTTCTAAAAATAATGAACCTTTAATGTCCTTATTTGAATGTGGCTTTCCAGGTGATCATATTTCAGCAGATGACAAATTCAATCAATTCAGAGTCATCACAGTCAATGACACAGGAATAGGACGGCACTGGAGTGATGACGAAGTTAAAGCTCTAATTCTTATCTGGTCTGATGAAAATATCAGACAGCAGCTTGAAGGGGCAACAAGAAACAAAGAGATTTTTGAACAGATTGCCAGCAGATTAATGGAAATTGGCATTGACCGGGACTGGAAGCAATGTCGGACAAAATATAAAAATCTGAAGTATGAATATAGAGCACTTCAAAGAGGAAATAATCAGCTCTGCAATCCCCGGAGAAGTATGCGGTTCTATGATGAAGTAGATGATATCCTAAAGAAGTCAAGCTCACATCAAAGAAAAGAATCAGAATCCCTCCCTCAGCCAACAAACCTAAACAGAAAGAACAGTGATGAGACAGACACACCAAAAAGCACACATTCTGCAGAACAACATAATACAGGTAAAAAAAAAAAAAAAAAAAAAAAAGGTAAGTAAGTATCTTCCATCAATGTGTAATGTATAAAATGACTATATCTTTGAAATGTTATCTGTTGTGTCTTAATTCCTAAAAGTTTCATATTGAATAAAAGTCTGTGCAGTTCTAGTGGGAAAAACATGCTGTACTTTGACACTTTTTTTTGAAGATATTCAGCACTAATATCTTGCGTCAGTGGTTATCAATTCAGATACGGTAAAATCATTTTATTTGGGGCGATACAAAAATAGCAGTTTGATAAACCAAGATACCAAGCTAACTATAATCAGTAAATACAGTAGCAACCAGAAACAATCAGAGAAAGTTTTGCGTGTTCCACTCTTTCATGCTGGCTAAAAAGTGTTGCACCTCAGTGTTGATTTACCCCGAGTACACAAATGCTTCAATAAGCAAATTCGGTCTGATTTACTTATCAATGAACTAAATGTCAATTAACCCAGCTCATTTTCGAATACAGTCTACAAATTAGTGGTCTGTGTACTTTCTTTGACTTTGAGAAAACATCATGCAATGAGAACTATTTCACTGCTCCTTGCTTCAAGTTGGTATTTAACTGTTTGACATAAAAGAACAGTGTAAGTGAATTCCAAAAATGCCATTAGCTCCCAATACTCTGCCCTCTCTATAATTTTAGCAATTATGTATGGTATATTGTCTGCTAGGCAGCTTTCTTAAAGATAGAGTATTAAAGCTCTTTTTGCTGTGGAATCTCAGCAATTGGTGATAATGACCATTTGTTTTCCAGTAGCTAAACACTGAGACATTTACCACTCAATTTATGCTATAGTGTTTTCACCAATTCTTTTTTCACGATTATTTGACAATTTTCCATTGCTAGCCAGCCTTTTATAAATTTTCACTAAATAGAAAGGGATTCCAGATAACAAGTTACACCTCAGCATTTCTCCTACCCCTAAAAATACTGTATAGAAGTACACTTTGAGAGTAATGTACTAACATTTAATATTTAGCTTATCATAACTTATAAACAGATTTATGACTTTAGAATTTCCAGCAGTGATTAGATGGTAAGGACTGTAGAATAAATATGGTCTAGGCCAAAATATTTCTTTCCAGCCAATTAAATCTTCAAAGTGCATCACTTCTTGTAATTTTCTTATTGCGTTAATCATATGTATCTACTGACAAATGACTGAAATTCAGAAAAACAAGGCTTGCATGTGTGTTTTTTGCCATTTTCTTTTATCTATCTCTCTATCTAGCATTTAGCCACTTCCTAGTCCCTATTTTTTGGTCCATTATTAAAATCAATCTGGGGCTTAAGTTTGTACAGTACAGTACTGAAATCTGCTTTTTTGTCCTTGAAGCAACATGATGTTTCATTTACTGACATAAATGTATTACTTTGTTGTTTCATCCATTATTGCTTACTATATGCTCATAATATAAATGCTGTGACTTTATACATTATACAGGTATTGGCTTTCTTTAATTTACATCATAATGTGCTCAAGACAGACATGGATTGCACAACTTCCAGTAGGAGAGCATGCCAAATGACTATAGTTGCTGTATTTTGCTGCCTTGAGAATGTCAGATTACACGACTGCCTCATGACTATGACTTGTCAGCATTGTTTCAAATTTCCAAAGCTTACCACATTTTGACAGCCAAATGATGCACTGCTAAATAGTGCTGTTGGCCATACAAATAATTTCCAGGTATGGAGAGATCAGCCACAGTCTCCACCCATCTTTTTCCCTTTCCCATTCTGTCATGGTACCAAAAAACACAAGACATCGGGCAGACCAACCTCCTTCTGTTTTTGTGGGTAAAAAAAAAAACAAACAAAAAAACAACCACCAATTTTTCTTTGTTCCTTACAGCTTCACCATATGCATTATAGCTCCAGCAGAGAGCTCATTCGTTATGAGCTCTCTCACATACAGAAGCCTTTCCCTTTAACTTAAGACAAATTTACATGAAAACAACTAAAACATTGTCTGCATTTTAAACATTTATAAGTCATTTATTACTGTATGAATAAAATCCCATTACATTACGCAAAGTAGTAACTGCATGCAGTATACATTCAGAAACATATACATATTTACAATTAACTGTTCAAATACTACATATTTAGCCCAAACTGACATTGATATATGAATGTATACTATGAATGTATGCTAAATTCAACTACAGAATTTAGAAGGTATTACATTGTGACATGATTATTTAAAGAACATACGGGTGCTAAACATATGAAGTACATATCAAACTCCAATCACTTTATAACAATGTCTTTGTCATTTTTTGAAAAACAGATGAAAATGAATACACCAACAAAGTGGAAGAACTAGTGGTCCTTGGTACAAAGAGGAAAGCCAAAAAAGAAGGTAAAAGTGAACATATTTAGAGTGCCAAAAGTAAAATTAAGACTTCAGATCTACTCAAAACTCCACTTTTTAACTCAAAAGTGGAGAAGATAAAATATTTACCATCTTACCAATATATTCAACCTCACTAGAAATATGCATGTTCATTATTTATTTTTATTAAGATGGCAAAAGGAAAATAATTATACTTTTGTATAACCGTTATACTTTTTCTGTATTTTACGTGCCAGACTTGCACATATAGAGACTATGTATTTGTTTTATTTGTAGAATATACTGTATGTGTAAAATTTTCCAAAATTCTTTTATGGCTTCAAGACCTCATCCTAGGCATTAGATGAAGGCCAAGCCAAAACTTCCATTTCATAAACATAATTTTTTAATGAATTCCAGAAATAACATTATTAATCAATGTCTACCCATTGTCTTAATTCAGCAAATTAGTTGTTGAGAGCTCTAACCATTTTTTCAGAATGCTTGTTTTTCATTTAAACTAAATGAACCACAAACATGTATGTATACAGCACATACTGTACATATTCTTTAAATAAACTTGTTTTACTGTATACATTTTTTACTCACCCTGAGGATGTCTTCTAATTCATATTAGGTGTTTAACAATCAGTTATATATCTCAGAACAATGACAATGACATTTCAATGTTTTCTAAACAGCAGTGAGGTGGTTGTCATCAATATGTGTGGTCACACAGAGAAATTTTTCCCCCCACTTGTGTTTTAAGTTTTCTGATAATGGCAATGAATAAAATGTTTAGAAAGTGTACAAGTAATGCTTAAATGAGTAACTCGTTATAATTTCAAAATTAAGACACACATTTAAAAAAGAGATTTTACCAGCATCTTATGATCATTTTAAAAGTATGAACTTGCTCATTTTGAAAATGTATTGCCCTGAAACACAGGTATTAATAAATAAGAAAAGGTAAAGGTAAAATTCAGCCATTAGTACATTTCATTTTTCCTACCCATTTTATAATTTCCTACAGAAACTGGCCATACCTAATTAAATCTGAATTGTATTTTATTTATAAAAAAAAAACAAAAAAAAAACACAGTTTATGATTGTTGTCTTACACCAATTGCTGCCATGACAAGCTTGAGCCACCTTTGACCCTGATCTGGATCAAGCAGACTTGTGAATACATGAATGTACTGTATGTAATTCAAAAACCTTTGCATTCTGGCCCATGGCAAATGATAAGAAGTGCATTTAAAAATAAAGTGGGGCTTGTTATCTAAAGGACCATTTCATTCCCATCAGCACTTTTCAGATGCTTATTTTCTGTGGGACCAAACCATATCTGTCAAACAAATGGATAATCCAGAAAATTAAGTGAACTGGAGAAATAAGCTAATTATGTCACGATGAAAATAACATGAATTGATATTTACAAAGGTAAAGCATTTTTGTGTCCACAAGATTGTGTTGAGGGTTTTCTTAATGCAAAAATCATTTTAAATGCTCTTTCCAAACTCAGAGAAACTGTGTATAGTTGGGTTACAACCTGAACTGCACATTATTACATGGTTGATATGACTCATACTCGAGTACTTGGTAAACTGCCTGGTGATGGTGTGCTCAGTGAAAGGAAATATATAAGTTAACAGACTACAGTTCAAGTATAACTGGGAGTTTAAGTACAATAGCAGTTGAAGATCTATTCAAAACACGATCAGAGCAAACTTAAATTTCTTCATTAGTAGCTACTACGTTGCCCTGTTTTAAGATGCATCAGAAAGACTGGTCCCTATTTTTTTCCCCTCAATTTTAACTTTAAAAATATACTGCGACCACTCTTCTTTTCTGCCTCATTAAAAGGTAAAATATTTTGCACAATGTGGTAGGCTGGCGCCCTGATCAGGGTTTGTTCCTGCATTGTGCCCTGTGTTGGCTGCGATTGGCTCCAGCAGACCCCCCATGACCCTGAAGTTAGGATATAGCGGGTTGAATAATGGATGGATGGATAATCTGCAAAACCAGATCAGAATCAGAATTTGCAGCAGAATGTCTAGAACTGGGAATCAAAATAAACTAGTTTCTTCTGAATATTTTCATGTTTGGTTGCCATTGTTTAAGCCAATGTTACTCTAGCAAGTCATTTGTGGCCTTCATTCCCATAAAGCAGGCTCTGATAGAATAGATGATTAGAGAAGACCTAATATAAAGGGGTTCATGGTTTGGTTAGCACAATGGTAAAATGACTGGCACTTGCACTATGAGTTTTTGCTCAGGTAGTCCAGTTTTCCTCCCACATCCCAGAGACATACATGGTTAATTAATTCACAAGCCCAAACTGGTTCTTTATGGGAGTGCATAAGACAATGTCTTGAAATGGTCTACAACCTCATACAGGGTGGATTTCTGCCACCCTGTGCCCAATGCTGCTAGGATAAGTTATAGCCCCTTGATCCACAGAATTAAGCAGGTTCACGGATGAATGCATGTATTTTTCAGTATTACCTACTCATGCTATGTATTGTGGATCAAGCAGCAATGACTTGCCAATTATCTGTTCTATAACGGATACATGGCTTTCCCTTAAAGATACGGTGAGAAGCTCAGTCATCCGGGAGGGGCTTAGAGTAGAGCTGCTGTTCATCCGCATCGAGAGCAGTCAGATGAGGTGGCTCGGGCATCTGATCAGAATGCCTCCTGGACGCCTCCCTGGTGAGGTGTTCCGGGCACGTCTAACTGGAAGGAGGCCCCAGGGAAGACCCAGGACACACTGGAGGGACTATGTCTCCCGGCTGGCCTGGGAACGCCTTGGGATTCCCCCGGAAGAGCTAGAAGAAGTAGCCAGGGAGAGGGAAGTCTGAGCATCTCTGCTCAAGCTGCTGCCCCCGCGACCCGATCTCGGATAAGCCGAAGAGGATGAATGGATGGATGGATGGATAATGGATATATAAAAATAAAGTTCCCAGCTTACACAAATTAGAACTAATATCAATGATGAAAAGATCTAACAATTAGAAGTCTTCTAATTACATATTATGTATATCCCTTCTTTGAGAAATCGCACTTTGAAATATGGAGGAGACAACAATATGTGCTGTCTTGGAATGGAGGCACAACAGTGCGCACCTGAAAAGAAAACACATCTGAGGGTGATTACTCTGTAATTCACACAG
Source organism: Polypterus bichir lapradei (assembly GCA_026402145.1). Classification (NCBI taxonomy): domain Eukaryota; kingdom Metazoa; phylum Chordata; class Cladistia; order Polypteriformes; family Polypteridae; genus Polypterus; species Polypterus bichir. The sequence continues at coordinate 29,764,379 of JANRMT010062821.1, read as the reverse complement.
GGATAGCCCAGTAACATTTTAAATGTTACTTTCTTAGTTTCTTTTTTTTGCCTAACAGTTCAAAATTTTTACCTGACAGTATAATCATCAACAAGTGCAAAGCAATTGCTGAGTAATTCTACGATAGTACAAACAACTCAATTCATCTTGTTGTGCATGCAGCCATCTACAAAATCAAACAATAACTTTTGCTGATTTTAATATTTTCAGTCTACTACCTACTTGATGTTGACAACATCCTTGAAAGTGTTCAAGTTAGTAACAAGACTTATTGCTATGACCTTTTATCCCCAAACATACTTTTAGAGGACACTTGTACTATTGCTAAGAAGGAGGTAATTGTGCAAGGAATAAAACTTTAAATTCTTAAACATTCAATAATTTATTTACCTCTGTAGGAAAGAAAAGAGTTTTTCAAAAATATTTTATTTTTCAATGTAGTACCCTGATAGCTCCATATACTTCATCCACTTTTCCAGTAATGACTTTAACCACTTAGAAAAAAAAACCTTCTGTTTTGTCACAGTTACCTTGACGTCTTCATCACTTGAAAAGTGCTGTCCATGGAGAGATTTCTTCAAAACTCAGAACAGAAAATGATCTAAGGGAGCCAGGTCAAGACAATAGGGTGGATGGTTCAGCTGCTGAAACCCACATTCTTGGATTGCGGCTTGTGACTAACATGACATGCGAACTGGCGCATTGTCATGAAGAAGCAGCACACCCGCTGCGAGTTTTCCTCATCTTTTCTCCTTGTTCGACTCCCGCAAAGCGATCATTGTGTTGGCGTAACTCTCCCCGGTTATGGTTGTCTTGCGTGGCATGATCTCCAGAAGCAAAAGTCCTTCAGTATCCCAGAAGACAGTTGCCATGACATGGCTTGAATTTTTTTAGGGTGGGGGTTGACTTATGCTTTCACTGCATTGAATCCATTTTGGACTCAGGATCTCTGTGATAGACCCAAGTCTCATCTCCAGTCACCAAGCAATGAAAAAAATTCACGGAGCCATCTCCAAGTTCTCCTTACAGCAATGGAGCCTCGTGGCCTTCTGACATGGCGTCAGCATTCTTGGAACCCATCTTGCACTGACATGCCCAAATTTTCATGAATTACTTTCCAAACTGTACCAGCTGAGATGCCCATTTCTTCAGCTATTTAGGAAACCTTAATTAGTCTGTCTGAGAAAATTAAATCCTTGACTTTCTTGCACATTTATGTGGAAGTTGCTTCCACAGGCCATCCAGTGTGAGGGTCATCTTCAATGGACTCTCTACCCCATTTAAACTGCTTCCTCCACAATTTTACTTTGTAGGATGATGGGACAGACTCACCATAAACTGCAGTGATGTGTTCATGGATCTTCTTTGGCTTTTTCCCCCTTCTTTCATGAGAAATTATACACTGAACATTGTTCCAAATCTAGTATTTTCTGACATGATTCACACAAGGACTCACCTGACATTCTGTCTCTTGGAACATTAGACTCACACTGAGCCACAACTATGCATGAGTAACCTTGCGACATGTCACAATATGCACAGTCTTGTTTCAACATGCTTGCTACTTTCTTTCATACTCAAGTAGATAAATAACACCCCTCTTACAGTATATTGCATTGTGTAAAACCTCAAATTAATCAGCCAACTGTTGAATTATTAATAGTTACTAGTTTCAGTCCTAATTAAAAACTCCACTCATTGGTATTAGAGAACACAGTGGGTTGTCTTTTAATTGCAAACCATAATAATAAAATGCTTAACAATAATAAACCTCCTGAGTTAGCACCAAATGTACATTTTTGTTGACTTGCACACAATTTCATTTTCTAACATATAACTGAATCTTATATCTTTGATATACCAAAGTCTAACAATTTGATCCATGCTTTATACCCATCGGTCTGTTTTATATTGGTACTTTTCATGATTGCAGTCACGGACAACACTTTTACTTTTAAAATCAAATGCTATTGTCATAGAATTATTTTAAAAAATAAGCATGACTGATGTTTAATTAATTAGATGCTGAACATACTGCATGTACAATGAATGTTAACTGAAACTTCAAAGTAAAGAGTACGACTCAAGGATATTGCCGACCATTCCATTCTTCATTTTCATATTGATATCCATTGAAGGAAAAGTGGTACGTTTACATTTATTTTTTAGAACAACCAATATTTTCTGCTAAACAATAGGCTTTCAAAACAAAGTTATTTGCAGCCCATTTAGCTTACAAAATAAGCTAATTTACAACCTACTTATATGCATATGCCTTATAGCAAGTTGTTTAGTCATGGCCACATACAGAACATACTGCGAATTATACTGAACTTCTAAACAGGTATTTACTTACAATATAGAGTCTTTTTTCAATACAGTAGTTTAAACTTTAATTTTTTTTTTGTTTTAGAATCTCCATCAAGTAAAAAGAGAGTTCATGCAGCACAGCCAATTGAATGTATGGTGGACAGTCAAACTCTATCTAAAAGCAACCCTTGCAAGCAAGAGGAAGAAGGCCTTTGCATGCCGACAACAAAGACCATCACCCACACTTCCAATCAAAGTGCCTGCCAGTTGACTCAGGTAAATCTTGATCTTCTACAGTATTACAAAACATTTCAAGCATCGAAAGAATTCTGTACATGGAGCATTACCGTAGATCCCGGAATACAAGCCGACCCGGTATATTAGCCGATCCCCTTATCTACCTACTAAATTACATGTATTTGCCGATGACCGGTATTTAAGCCGACCCCCTTCTCCAAGCAAAATTTTCTAAATTTCCTTAAAAGTGTCTCTTCGGGTATATTTATAATGTTTATCGGCGAGTATTTGAGACTGCCGGCATTTTTGATGGAAACCAGGAAGTGATTGCGGAGAAGTTTGGTAAAATGGAACCTTTGTGTTGAAACTATATACGCAAATACGGTACATTGGCGGGTGGATTTCCGGAGACTTGTTATAAATTTGATTAACTTAAATACGCAATACAGTGGACCCTTGACTTACGAACTTAATTCGTTTGCAAAGGCTAACCCATAATGCGTTCCGAACCTCCCACTGCAACACTTACTTAACCTTTTCATAATAAAAAACACCAATACTTTTTCTAACGTACTAACCAAAAAGTTATAAAAAGTGCCTAGCCTACTTCGATTAGGCTAGGAGCATGGCGGCGCGCATCGTCGCAGCGGATCAAGGCTCTCCTTTTCAGTGCACTTTTTTGTGGTTTTTGTACTTTTTTTTTTGTCCTTGTTTGTGCACGATCGGTTCGGCGAACATCCGCTACACCATTCAGAACCTTATAGACATCGGTGTCCAGAGCCAGACATCTGTTTTGAGTGTTTTTCATCACACGCACAACATCCCAGACAACATAGCGAGACCAGCGGGCTCTCCGTGGTTTGTTGTCGGGTCTAGGAGACGACACAGACGGAGGAGGGAAAGAAAGCAGAAGCGGGGCCACAGATACGGCATTATGCTAAGGCTAAAAAACAACCATACAAGCCCCATACAGAACTTTTTTCTGCACTGAAGGAGCTGCTTTTAATCTCATTGTAGATGCGTATAGTGACAGTAAAAGGCATTCTATTCTAGAAACAATTTCATACTGTACTCAATATTTAATTTGACATCTTTGGGCTGCAGGAAGGGAGGAGGAGGAGATATTTCCACACAATGTCCATCTTCGTTTCGAAATTACATCCACAAACACATGTATCTGGGCTCCAACTGATGCTACTAACGCTCTCGGTTGTTTGTTTACAATCGCGTGACCGCATCCGTTTCGTAACGCAAGATGTGGATCGTAAATCAAAATAAAAAATTTTATTTTAAACTTCCCGATAATTTATTATAAATTTTATTAATAAAATCAACAACTAAAACACTTTTTTGAATAAATTCTTTATTTAAAGTACCGGCATGCAAAGTTACTTCTTCGTCTGAAAGATGGCTCTGTGGTTTCGTCATTATTTACTTCCGTATTCATCGGCAAAACTGGCATTGCGCTGGAAATATTGAATCTGAAATGATACTCGTAGTATAAACCGATCCCCAAACTCCAACCCAAAAATCTAGGACGAAATTCTCGGCTTGTATTCCGGGATATACCGTATTTGAAAAATGTTGACAACTCATAAAAGTAATTACCTTTATACCATATACCTGATGTAGAACACTATTTATTGACAATGAACTTCAGAATATAGATACTTTAGAATATAATGACTGTGGGCTATAATCCCCAACACACCTGTGAACTTATGGCCAGCTTGTCCTGATTTTCTCGCCTGTGCTTGAATTCTCAGTTTCTGACTCTTACCTTCTCAGCCGCACCACTGCAAGCAGTATGTTCACTCCCACATACATTGCTTGACGTACACTCAGAGGTCCTATTCACATAGGCTATTCCCCACATTAACTTTTTGCTGCCATGAAAATAGCACAGTCAGGCTGCTAGATAACAAACCGATTTTCAAAATGTTTCAAAGTATGGTTTTGGCACTGAAAATTTCAATAACACCTTAAAAGCAAATGAAAAATGCTAGCAATGCTAATACTGAGTGTACAGAAAGATCCAAAAACATTGCATTGGAGTATGCTGATCAGTCAAGGTCATGGATTTGTTTAATATGGTGAAGTCACCAAAGCAACAGGCTGAAGTTTCCAACTTCCATTATAAATGGTATGTTGAGCAGTCTTATAGCTAATTGGCAAAAAAAGAATTTTATATATATTAGTGATAAAAGCGCTATATTGCACCTGACCCGGCACAGACTGACCCAGAGGCACGTGTAAAATCCAACAGACTTTATTTTTCTTCAGCTGGAGGGCACGTCTTCCCCGTACTCCCTCCAGACACAACACAGTCCCAAAAGTACTTAGTTTGGTTAACACACAACTCTCCACCTTGGCACCACCACTCCTCCCAGGCAACCTCGTCCTCTTCCTCCCGATTCTGGCTCCTGAGTGGTGGACGCTGGCCCTTTTCATAACCCACCCAGCTCCAGGTGCTTGATCAGCTGTTGCTAATTGCACTTCCGGGCGAGACTGTAGAGGTGTCCAGGTTGGCTCAGAGATCCATGAAGCACCCCCTGACGGCCACCCCAGATCCCCACAGAGTTGGGGAGAACTCCATCTCCCATGAAACCCTGCGGGAAACTGAGGCACCATCGTCAACCAGGGAGGCTGCCACCAAGTGTCCCGGGGGAGGTACTGAGGAGCCCATGGCTGCTCCCATAGAACATAAGTAGAAGGGGCGTACCGGGCCTGCCACATTGCCCCTCTTCCAGATGAGTCCTGTGGGAGCAAAGTTTAGCGAAGCACGAAAGAAGATACATTTAGCAAATGTTTGCCAGGAACTGTGTCTATGTTCGCAGTCAATTTCATGTAACTGATCTAGTAAGAAAAGTATTTATTCTAAACTACTCCCCACCCACCTTCATCTTATCTGCAACCTTGTGCAAATACAGAACTGGAGACTAGCACATTGAACACATTTTATAAGTGGTCAGAAACTTGTAAATAACTCATGAAAGAATAAAGTTACAGTAAAACCAAGCACACCATTGTTTTTCTTGTAAAATTCCCAATAAGTTTGATGTGTCACATGACCCTCTTCCTATTTAAAAAACAAAAGTTGGATCCAAAATGGCCGACTTCAAAATGGCCACCATGGTCACCACCCATCTTGAAAACTTTCCCCCCTCACATATACTAATGTGCCACAAACAGGAAGTTAATATCACCAACCATTCCCATTTTATTAAGGTGTATCCATATAAATGGCCCACCCTGTATACTAATAAAAGGCAAAGCCCTCACTGACTGACTGACTCACTCACTGACTCATCACTAATTCTCCAAGTTCCCGTGTAGGTAGAAGGCTGAAATTTGGCAGGCTCATTCCTTACAGCTTACTTACAAAAGTTGGGCAGGTTTCATTTCGAAATTCTACGCATAATGGTCATAACTGGAAGCTATTTTTCTGCATATATTGTAATGGAGTTGAGCTCGAAAGCCATGGGGGCGGAGTTTCGTGTGAACTGACTGTCAACGCAGTGTGTAGAAAACCAGGAAGACCTCCAAAAAGCGCTGAAGAAAACATGCATTATATAATTGGGAAGGCAGCGAAACAATAAGAAGCGAGCGAGTGGCATATACTACCATATTCATGAGTGCAGCTACTTTGGAAAGAAAGCAAGGTGTAAACCTAAACTTTAAATTAAGTTCATAGACAGGCTGCTGCTGGCGTTTCTCATGCCCACGGGTAATGCAGGATACAAGTTTAATGAGAGGACGCAGGATATAAACGAGAGTTTTGATCACTTTGTAACTAAGTTAAAATTGCAGGTGAAGGGGTGTGCTTATGCAAATTCCGAGAGACTGTGTTTGTGGGGGATTGACAGTTAAGGCGGGTGGGGGAGTCACGTCATCATCTCCCCTCCCATTTACCTCATTTTTGTATGTGTATATATATATATATATATATATATATACACACACATACATACTAGCAGAATACCCGCGCTTCGCAGCGGAGAAGTAGTGTGTTAAAGAAGTTATGAAAAAGAAAAGGAAATATTTTAAAAATAACGTAACATGATTGTTAATGTAATTGTTTTGTCATTGATATGAGTGTTGTTGTCATCTCTCTCTCTCTCTATTATATATCTATACTAATAAACGGCAAAGCCCTCACTCACTCACTCACTCACTCACTCACTCACTCATCACTAATTCTCCAACTTCCCGTGTAGGTAGAAGGCTGAAATTTGGCAGGCTTATTCCTTACAGCTTCCTTACAAAAGTTGGGCAGGTTTCATTTCGAAATTCTACGCGTAATGGTCATAACTGGAAGGTATTTTTCTCCATTTACTGTAATGGAGTTGAGCTTGACCGCCGTGGGGGCGGAGTTTCGTGTGACATCATTACGCCGCCCACGTAATCACGTGAACTGACTGTCAACGCACTATGTAGAAAACCAGGAAGAGCTCCAAAATACGCTGAACAAAACATGCATTATATAATTGAGAAGGCAGCGAAACATTAAGAAGCGAGCGAGTGACATACTACCATATTCATCAGTACAGCT
>JANRMT010062821.1:29736193-29747280 GCA_026402145.1 Polypterus bichir lapradei | reverse complement strand
GGTTTACACTGTGCTTTGTTTCCGAAGTAGCAGAACTCATGAATATGGTTGTATATATCACTCGCTCGCTTCTTATTGTTTCGCTGCCTTCTCAATTATATAATGCATGTTTTCTTCAGCGCTTTTTGGGGCTCTTCCTGGTTTTCTACGTACTGCGTGATTACGTGGGAGGCGTGATGATGTCAAACTCCGCCCCCACGGGTTTCAAGCTCATCTCCATTACAGTAAATGGAGAAAAACAGCATCCAGTTATGACCATTACGCGTAGAATTTCGAAATGAAACCTGCCCAACTTTTGTAAGGAAGCTGTAAGGAATAAGCCTGCCAAATTTCAGCCTTCTACCTACACGGGAAGTTGGAGAATTAGTGATGAGTGAGTCAGTCAGTCAGTCAGTCAGTGAGTGAGTGAGTGAGGGCTTTGCCTTTGATTAGTATAGATCACAGCAACACTCATAACAGTGACAAAACAATTACATTGACAATCATGTTACGTTATTTTGAAAATGTTTCCTTTTGTTTCTCTTTCCTTCTTTAACACATTACTTCTCCGCTGCCAATCACGGTTATTTTGCTATATATATATATATATATATATATATATATATATATATATATATATAGATAGATAGATAGATAGATAGATATGAGAACAACACTCATATCAATGACAAAACAATTACATTAACAATCATGTTACGTTATTTTTATAATTTTTCCTTTTCTTTTTCATACCTTCTTTAACACACTACTTCTCCGCTGCGAAGCTTGGGTATTCCGCTAGTTCTTACTATTTAGATTTCTGAATCATGTGCACACACATTTGCCTTCAAATTACGTGGTCATCAGTGTTTTGGATATCATGGGCATACAGCTGGATAACCGATATGTGAATTATGCAACAAGAATAACAGGAGATTTTTTTTCACGGACATTTAAATCCAGATTTATATTTTCTACAAAAAAAAAAAATCCTGTTACTCAATTACTGGACAGAATGGTATGTATAAAAATTGTACATGTCACTGTTTGTTCAAATCATTAACTGGCAAGGCCATAAAAGCAAGTCTCTTGAGAAGTAGATATCTTAATGTCCTTGAAAGAAATACTTGAACATTTGTATCTTTTTAAAAACAAATTGAGGAATGCAAGACAATGAAAAGCGTGTCTTTCTTAAGTGAAACAAATTGATTAGTTATTGCATAGTAAGACAAAAACAAACACTTTCATGAAATAAAAAACTAAAAAAAAAATATGTAGAAAGCTACAACTCTAACAGTTGTTTTAAAATATTTGATTAATAACTCAAAATGCAAAACTGTCTTTCATTAAGGTACAATTTGATTATCCTCAATCATTATTTTCTGATGAGACATGAATAGGGCTCCTTATTTATATAATCTCCTTAATTTTGTTTTTAAAACCAGCTGAGATTTAATCTAAATGAGGACATCCTAAATATTATACATTTTTTCTATAACCTACTATTAGGTATGTTGTTACTTGATACAAATATATCTATAATTTAAATTTTGCCAGCAGGTAAAAGGATTAAAATAAAAATGTAAAAAACATGGGAATGGTGTTATATAAACAAAATGTATTATTATTATTTCTCATCTCCCATAAGTTAAAAATGCTTTTGTCTGAAGATACTTGCTTTCAAAATGCAAGTTTATAAACAGACATGTATAAGTGACCTTGCCACATCTGTAAAATTAGAAGACATGCACTTCTGTTGTCACTATTTTCCATATGCCATTATCACAACTTCACTTTTGTTTATCTATTTTGAAAATTACCAAAATTTCTTTGTTTGCTTTTTCTGCAAAGAACTCTTCTAAAAGCATCTGTTTGTTGGAGCCTACCATACTTTTGGACAGTTTGGAGTATAACAAATTATGATGCTGATCTCAAAGCTCCCTTGGTGAACACTCATTCACCATTGTTGTCCTCTGTAAATCTCTCACCCCAGACCTTTCTTTGTGTGTGATTTCAAATGTATTCTCTGTACTGTGTTTTTTTTTTGGGACTCACCTTATTATACTTACTATGGTACAGTATATTAAATCTACTTACTACCACTGTCTTTTGACTTTTGTTAACCACTTTATATTCTGGCTTCATACCAAACAACTTCAGGCTCTTCTGATTGTTTCAGTATTTATTCCGTGATTTACTCTAGGAAATGTGACTAAGGGTTTTAGGCCTTGGACTTTAGACTACAAGGTTACTGGTTCAATATTGCCTACTCTCTGTATGATCCTTAGACATTCATTTAACCTGTGTGTTTTCAAAAGGCAACAATGTTCTCAAACCCTCCCTTTAATTCAGCCTCTCCTGGCAGCATCAAGCTCAATACAGGAATTAGCCCCTGAATGAAGTCTCAATCCATCACAGGGACCACTCACACATAGACATACATTTACACTTACATTAGGACCAATTTAAAATTACCAGTCAACCTCAAACAATCGTTTTTGGAATGTGAGAGGAATGCTGGTCCACATGGAGAAAAGGTAACACAGATATGGACAGAACATGAAGACTATTTACAAACTATGACATGGATGAGGATTCCAAATTAGATTCTGGAGCTGTAACGCAGCAGTGCCAACCACAGCTTCATCAGAGAATAAATAAATTCGAATGGAAACTGTTGTACTCTGTGTAGTTGTGAGGTGACACAAGACGACAGTCGCTTACTAAGTGTTATAGATTTCCTAAGCTTTTCGTTCACTACTACAGAGTACTACTACTGCTCCTATCGCTTGTGCGTATCACCATTACCACTTAACCGTGCTTGGGCGCCAAATGAATAAAATGCACTTTTGCTTCAAACAATCATTTCTTCCGGACAACAAACAAACAACCTCTAGCCTACTATAAGTTATACGTTTACGAATTCAAGTATTACCGCTAAAATTATGACATCCGGCAAATAACTTAACCTGCTACAGCCTCATCATTATAAATAAATCGAATTAGGTAAAACAACGCAGTACACCCAAAATATGACCTACGGCGACCGATCCAAGAATACTCTTCTTCCAACAAAGACGAAGAGAAAAACCAATGAAGTTGTTTACGATCGATTAGTCAACAGATTTGCGAAAGGTTGGCATTGTGCACCCACAAATATTTTGACCGTTTAGGCAGGCGATAGACACCCGCGTTATTGGAAACAATGCGGTGCATGAAAATGGGGTTCTCACCAATTTATTATTTACCGGTCAGCATAGCATCATTTGCATACAACAGACATAAAGGGTAAAATAAGTAATATTCATTAAGTGATTTATATTAAACTATTTAGACCTAGCCTCATACGCATCACATCGTTATAACAATTAGCCTTATTTACCTGTGCTGTAGGGCTACCAGCCCCAAAGTTATGACCTGTGCCACTTCGAGCTGGGTCGGCCACTGTCCGGCAGCCACACAGCCGAAAACTCCGCACTCCTCCCGAATCCCGAGCTCCTCGAACTCCATGTCTTAAAATATGGGGTTTGGGGTGAGAACGGTACAGCAGTGAAGAACCCCAAATCCAGTGCGCTATATTTTTTGTCACCCCAAGTCAGCTGTACTTCCACTGGCAGCAACTTTCAGCAGCACCCACGTGTTGCTTAGTGCCACCGTAAGAGAGCTCAATGGACTAAACCATTTGTTGCGTGGGGGAGACTGAACCATGAATAATAAACAAAAGTTGATGAACTAATTTATTTTAACACGTTTCAGTAGTGCTTCGGAGAAGTAAAACTGAGTCAGAAACGTGGATGGTCTTTACTTTGTATTTATTTATCGAATTAACATATGTATAAAAGTTAACACGTACATTGGTACACGCTTTAGCAGACCTGTTGAATAGCTTGCAGAAATGTATTTAATTTAACAGAAAAAGATATGCATACAGTATGAATATGTAGCGTTTTTATTATTGTTAATAACATAGGTGTGCAATTATGCATGTGCTTATACATGTATTAATTTCTGTATGTATGCATGTAAGTAAGTCTCATGTGTACATTTCTTTCGGACTACCGCCTCACGTGGAGCGTACGGGCATAGTGCGTCACGAGGTATCGACGTGATTTGAGTTTAAAAGAAAGGCTTTTGAAAACTTTTGAAGTCCGTTTAGTTCGGGATCGCCTTTCAGACACTTGTATATTTTTTTACTCTGGTTTTGCTGGTAAGTACTTTTGCTTTCACTAAAGAGAAACTGATGTGTAGGGTTGCGATTATGTTTTGCCCGAGGTGATGGATGAACAGAGTGCGTTATTACGAAATTTGAAGGGGGGAAGGGTGATAGGCAAAGAATTAACATTCAGCTCACGTCGTTTTTTATTTTGCAGGTACAGCGACTGACCGAAGAAATGGACCCTGCACACGGTTCGTATTTTTTTTATAAAATGGGGTAAAAACTTTTTAGATTAGCACGTGCACTTGCTTTACTTCCGCTGCGAGGCTGCAACATTTCGGGCGCATCCTAAGCGTTGATCCTTGGTGTTTGTCCATTTGGAGTTTTCACCGTCTGCCGCGTACACGTGGATTTTTTTCGGATATCTTAAAATCCACACATTTCAGGCTATTTTTGAGGCTACCCTGAATAAGTTATTGTTGGCGCGCCCATGACTGCCCAGCGATAAGTTGGCGGCCCGTTCTAGCCCTTTGCCCAGTGCAACTTCAACTGTGATCTAGCTAATGTGGGATAGAAAATGGATCGAGTTTACCCCCCAAATTAAAGGGAGCTAGTGTGGGCCCCAGAAACCCTTGCGTTACGGTTTCAAAACCTGCTACTGACACTATGACAATGAGCAAGTCACTTCACCAGCCCGTTCTGCAAGAGCTGACAAAATAAATGTAACCAATTGTTTCTAACAGTATGTTGTATGCTGCCATAGATAAGGCGTTTGTCAAATAATAAGCGTAATATTAAAATCATTATTTGCAGAAAACAGAAATTATCTTGAATATATAGCAGGTATCTTTCCCTATCCTCTTTTTTTGCAAACTTCGTTTATTTTAATAGGTTTACTGTACCTTTTAAATTGCCAATAAAAAGGCACCCCCTACACCTGTTAATTCACGTAGGGTGATAATTTATCTTTTACCTAGGGATTCATGTTTGACAGCTCGGACCTGTTAAGTGAAGCACGCTTATTGCCATTTCCACCAACACCATCAACCAGAACAAAGTAGTCTTCTCTGGTTCCTGGTTTCTTCAGTTACAGCTAAAGATGACATTAATTGTGCCTTGATTAATATATGAGACAGGTATCTGTATACATGACTAGCCTTTGATGAAGATACTAGGGAAGTACTGCAGTGCCTTTTATTTTAAGTCTTGTATTACCTTAATTATTTCTCTGCACAGTTTTGCACTGTGTGGGGCATCAGTTTGTTTATATGTAAACTTGTACGCTGACTTTTATTTTTGGATGGATGATTACAGTTGCATTGAAAACTGTTAATATGTGCTGGTACCTAGTCATAAAAATGTTTTTGAAGCCAATGGAGCACATGTAGATAGGACTGCCAAATTCCTAAAACGTCTATAAATGGGCAAAGAGGTAGATCATCATTGTGCATCCATAATGGAGTCTGAGTTGATCTTTTTGGATCTGTGGTTAATTTTTACCAATATCCATATTTCATCAAAATAAGTGCATGCCATAGTATCTTGTGGTAGATTATTCAGGAATATTGGATTCTAGGACTTCTGCTGTACACCTTGCAGTTCCCATGTACTTCTGTTATGCTGAGTTTGCTCTGTTATGAGTATTGGACTTTGCCAAGGGTTCACCTTGTCGTCTCTCCTTTTCATGTTTGGGAGAGTTCACCACTAAGTGTGATAAGATTGGAATGTGAACTATAGGTTCATGGGGTCAATATTGTCATTTGTTCAGAGTACAAGGAAATTCTTGCTTGCATGTGCTAATCAATGTGCAACATGTTGACACTTTTCTGACACCATGATTAGTGAATATATGTAACTACCTCAAAACTCCTGTCTTCTCTGAAATAAAAATCTTGGAACATATTTGACATTTCCTTATTCTATTAATTTATACTGATCAGAGTGTACTTCACTTGCAGTTCTTTGCATACAATTTTACTAATTTTTCCTGACTGTAACATGGAGAGGTGATCTAGCACTTCTAAATGTATCGTCCTTTGCTCGCTTTCCTAGAAAAATGTCACTTGTTCATTTCAGGTAAAGGGTAAGCAGCTGAAGTGCTTTAGGCTCTTGCTTACATGATGGTAGAGGTGATTAGAAGTTTGACCAGTGATTCTGTGCTGAAGCAGCAGTTTTATGGACATTGTACTTAGCCAAATGTTTTGACTTACTTTTAGTCCATATTCCCATTCTCCCCTTTCATCATGAGCTCTGGTTATTTACTGAAAGACTGAGCTTACAAATATAGGTTCCCAAGTGGCATTTAGCACAGTTAGTTAATTTATGTATCCCAATCTTAATGTATGTGACAAGGTGTATAGGTGGCTTTAATGTTGAATAAGTTGGTTAAATTGCTAGACATAACTTGGGAATGATGCATGACTCCTGCAGATGTTTGTCCTCCTGTGTTTTTTATATATAAATTTCCACATTCTTAGTTGTTCATTTTCATTCATATCAGACACATGCTGTTGTGTGGTACATTATTTTACAAAGTATCCCCTGGTTTTACAATTCTCTATTTCAGTGCTTAATAAAATATAGAGTATACTTCAGAGGAAGAGTGCCTTTTGGTGTTGGTACGTTATGGGGAAAAAAACAATTTATACCTGATCCATTCACGCCATCTTCCAAAGTGCTATTACCATAAAAATCATGGGAAAAGCACACAACTTTGAATAAAATATTCACCCCATCCATACAGGAACTAACAAGGTTTATTTCCCAGAGGATGTGAATTATATTTTGGTTCTTGTACTGGTTAATGCAATTTTCTAATCATTCATAAAACCTTACTCTACATCAGTGACAGAAATGGCAATAATTAGATGTTTTTGGTGCAACATTTTCCTTCCAATATTAAATAGTTAGGCTTGTTTCTTCCATTTCAAAACAAAATATTTCTTGCTGCATAGCTTATGCAAGAAACGCCATGTTTTCAGAATTTTAACATACCTGTGTGTTTTATTTTACAATTGATACAAGCTTCTCTAATTAAGTATATTTGTGCTTCTCTTAGAATTAAAACTAGGAAAGAAACTTAGTGAAGGTAAAACAAAAGAGATTTATGAGCTACCAGACTGCCAAGGTCTTGTGCTGGTACAGTCTAAGGACCAGATTACTGCTGGAAATGCAGCTCGAAAGGACCAAATGGAAGGGAAAGCTGCCATTTCTAACAAGACGACCAGCTGTGTTTTCAAGTTGTTGCAAGAATCTGGTAAGTAAATTTACAGCAATCTTTGGCAGCTTAAAAGTTTTATATATATATAAAATTTTTTTTTTTTTTTTTGGAAAATGCTGTCTTGGTGTTTGCATGTTTAAGATGTCATTCTATTAAAGTTAATCAAAATGATTTCTTTTTTGGTAAGGAATTATTCAAGTGTGTCATGACCATACTTAGACACTCTATCAGGTAGTGTTTGTGTGTTCTTTTTTTTAATTTTTTTTTTTTTTTTTTTCATGAGATAGTTTACAATCACGTTCTACTTATTGTCAATTCATAAAAGGTTTTCTGTGCTCATGGTTATTTTTGGTTAGAATTACATAGTTCTTTCTGGACCATCAAAGGTATATATTAAATATGGGAACCCAACTCGGAGCTAACATATTAATAATAGAAGAAGAACATTGTGCACCCCGTCAATTTTCTAAACAAAGCTATATTCATTTAGAGACCACTAAACCCTGAGAATGTTAACTACAGTAAATTTTAGATAAACGCTTTTATAAAGGTATTGACTCCTAAAATACTGCCCTTACTGCCTTCATGTATGGTAAAGATGTGGTCACAAACTGCCTTGCCATTCATTTCCTTCTAGTCTGTTATGGGGGAATAAAGAAAAAAAATTACCATCTTTCCAGGCTAATTTGCTTTTTAAACCTTGATTATGTTCTATACTTAATGCACATTTCCACAGAGTATGTCTGAATGCATTGAAAAAATTTAGAATTTGTGTGGCAGAGTTATTTAGCACTACTGCTGTTCGGCTCCAGAATTCCTGGGTCACATCTTGGCCATTTACAAAGTATGTGAAGGCATAATTAAAATACTATTGGGATTTTCAGTAGACACGCACAATACACCATAATGTATAAATATATAAATTTAACAGCATACAAGTTCAGTTTAGTAAAATGGTAATCAAAACAATCTACCATGTGAAAATGATGGTGTGTGTCACCCTGCTGAGAAGAGAAGCTGTGTGCTATGCAACACAAAAAGAGAAGTCATTTTCAGTTTGTGAATGTATTGCAGTGTATGCAGGGGGTATTTGGTTCCTTTTGCTTGTGGTGGTGGTGGTGGTGGTGGTGGTAGTAGTAGTATTAAATGTTGCCAAACGTACAGTGAAATTCTTACTTGTATGTGTGACCAACATGCAACTACTCACTATTCTCGGCACTATTATTAACAAGAATATATTAAAATACACCATTTGTTTCATAGAAAACACAAATTGTCTTACCTCGGTATGTAAGATGTCTGCCAGATACTGCTGTACTAAACATTTATTCAAAGTACATCATAAGCATTTCAGTTACTAAATTTAAAGGGGGGAGGGGGTTGTGAGAAGCATATTATGTATTGAGGTGCATTTTCTTGTGATATTACAGCAAGTTAACACATTTTACTATTCTACTGTATAGGACTCTGTAGTAAGTCCAGAAGGCTTGTTGAGTAACATTCTCAAACCCACTTAACCCAGATCAGAAGAAGACAACAACCCAGCCCAATCCCATCATGTACAAGGCATGAACTGTCCCTAGATAGGGTGGTAGTCCATTGCAAGGCTCAGTAATGCACTCACCCACTGTCACTTAGGGCCAGTTATAAAGTTTGCACTTAACATAATCAGAAAATATTTGGAATGTGAAAATCCATACAGACACACTGGGTAGCAGTGTGGAGTTTGCAATTGTCCAAGCGCAGGACTCAATCCCAGAACAGCAGATCCATGCAGCAACAGCTGTAACCATGGTGCTGCAAGGAGCCAGGCGTGTGATTATGTAGTTTGTTAGATCAAAACCCCCACCCAAGAAATATTTTTAACTTTAAAAGTTAATGTTTGAATTCTGCTTCTTACCATCTGTAAAGTACTTACTTACATTTAACTTATTTCAGTTTGTGTTGTGCGTGGTTTTTTTTTTTTTTTTTTTTTTTTTGTTTTTTTCCCCTCCCTCCTATGGTTGTGATGCAATTCAATGCGGATAATGGAATGTGCAGATCAATGATATCTGACCTTGCATAGTTCATAGGTAAAGATCTGTTGTCTTTATATTTGTGTACAATGTATGACAAAGATAACGATTATCTCCAGTTCCTAGAAACAAATTAGTTAAAAATAACTAACTTTTCTTGCACAGAGTTTTTATTTGATAGCTTTAATTACAGGAAATTATTGCTTCCCAGATCGTGTCAAAAGGGGGCATATATAATAAAGTAAAAAGGAAGTGACTCGACACACGTAAAAAGGTTTGGTGCAGCCACCCGTATAATATTCCTAGCTGCAAAGGTTTGTTTTTTCATTCAACAGAGTAGTTGATTGCAGAGAGTCCAAGACAGAACTGATGAAGGTTGGAAAAGATGGCGGTTTTAAGTGGTCAGACAGGAAGTGATATATGTTAACCCGAAGTGATGTAGGTTGACCGGAAGTGATGTTTCTCTGACATCAGCCTGGGAGCCGGAATCGGAAGTGACGTTCTTCTGGGCGCCAGAACAGGAAGTGACGTTCTTGATTCAGATAGGTTTTCCCGCGGCTGGTCTGTAGAGATAGCAGGAGAAGGTTTGATGCACCCCGCCCTCCCCTGGTCTGGTGTGGAATTACCTTTACTTGGTCCACACAATGTCCTCCTATTCGCACGTGTGTGACAAATATATATCTATACTAATAAACGGCAAAGCCCTCACTCACTCACTCACTCACTCACTCACTCACTCACTGACTGACTGACTGACTGACTGACTCATCACTAATTCTCCAACTTCCCGTGTAGGTAGAAGGCTGAAATTTGGCAGGCTTATTCCTTACAGCTTCCTTACAAAAGTTGGGCAGGTTTCATTTCGAAATTCTACACGTAATTGTCATAACTGGAAGCTGTTTTTTCTCCATTTACTGTAATGGAGATGAGCTTGAAACCCGTGGGGGCGGAGTTTGACATAATCACGCCTCCCACGTAATCACGCAGTACGTAGAAAACCAGGAAGAGCCCCAAAAAGCGCTGAAGAAAACATGCATTATATAATTGAGAAGGTAGCGAAACAATAAGAAGCGAGCGAGTGATATATACAACCATATTCACGAGTTCTGCTACTTCGGAAACAAAGCACAGTGTAAACCTACACTTTAAATTAAGTTCATAGACAGGCTGCCGCTGGCGTTTGTAATTTAGTGCCTGCCCATATAAGGCCGTCCGTCAGCGGCAATCCAATAGCAATCTGCCACGGGTAAATATTCACGGGTGTAGGACTGTGCTTATGGAGAAGAAGATGAGATAGTCAGGGTGGTGTTTGGCACAAACTCAGCGAAACTGCGAGAGAAAGTTTTAAGTACCGGGACTTCGGTAGCATTAGATACAGCCATGGACATAGCACGACATGGCAACAGCACAGCTGGGAAACTTCGATGCAAGAACACCGAGCGGCTCACGTGAACTGACGCAGTGCACAGACAAAAAGCAAGAGTTCCGAAGAGCGCTGAACAAAAACCGAATTACACAATTGAAAAGGCAGCAAAAAAATATGAAGCGTCTGATACATACAAGATAAGTATGTAATAAGTACAGCTACTGCAGAAACAAAGCACACGGTGGAAAAAGTGAATGTCCCGCTAAAGGAAGACAGTGTTAAAAAAAAAACCCGTGCATGCAGTGTGTCAGGTTTCAGATAAAGAAGAAGACGAGCTGTTTATTGATGCAG
>JANRMT010062821.1:29685380-29721193 GCA_026402145.1 Polypterus bichir lapradei | reverse complement strand
TCCCCTCCCATTTACCTCATTTCGCTCTGAGCTGAGCTCCGCGGCTAACGCCGTCTTCCGAAGCAACCTCGTCACACTGCCACCTAATATTCGCAGAAAAATCCACAAGTTAATACACACGCTGTCTCTAGAGTTTCTCCACACTGAATCCTCCAGGCACTACCTACAAAAGGTTACATTGACAATCGTGTTACGTTATTTTTAAAATCTTTCCTTTTCTTAGCACAAGCACAGCTGAGAAGCTTCGATGCATGTGCTCCATAACGCGTTAAAAAATAATGCATTTAATCACACTTTGCATTACAATCAAAGGGGAACTTTTGTCAATGCATGATTTCCTGGTACACCGATTACATTGATCAGCGCATCCCAATTCATTTTAGCCTCGCACCACCTTGGTTTGAGAAGAAGTATGAAAAAATATGAGGTTAACACAGAAAAACAGATCACCAATTCAAGCTTTCTGAATAATCGATTCGCCATCATTGTTGGTGTGTTTCATATTGTATGACCATCCTGTTTCTCCATCTGGGAAAAGCAAAAGAGAGTATGGATCGTAATGTGGTGAATTATTAGACAGAAATGTTGATTCATGTTTTGCTTTTGGATAAACACGAATATCTACTCGGTTTTTGATATTTCTGTCTTTCGAAACTATTATCGCTGATAATTTGTCACATGTTGATCTATTATATATGCGTGTGTGTGGTCTTTCTGATTCATATAGAAATCCAAGAATACTTCTTCTTTGTCCATGTTTTGCAGATAAATTTCGTGTAAAGTGCGATACTTTTGGACGTATGGATTTGTATCAGTTATTGGCTGTATAATTTCTAATACGTCCAATCGTTTAACCGTTTTGATTCTATGTTGCATCACTTCTCCGTGATCATAAATATATACCTAACTGAAGTGTGCATTCTTCGAAATTAAACTTTTCATTGCTTTAATTGTTGCTGGACCACAGATTCTCAAAGCGTATGGTCCGTTCTTGTGTAAATCTACGTTTTGGGCATTGAATGATGCAAATGTGAAAAGATTATTTTAGACTCAGATATTTTGCCTGTAGTTAGAGATGCACCGATATGGGAATTTTGGGCCGATGCCGATATCCGATAATGTCTATGTACTTATCTGCCGATGCCGATATACATATTTGTAAGATACAGAGAAAAATGAGACTTGATCTGTCTGGACAAGAATTACAGACAAAGTGAACATTTATTTGTATAACAATTTTGCACTCCACATTCAATCATTAAAAATAAATGATATCTGCCACATTTGGCTGGCTACCTGTTGGTTATATGGGAAACAGTTTTGCAGGTTGTTGCTTTAAATAACACTTTTCTCTTTCTTTTTGATGGAACAAATACAACAAATTCAACTATAATCGAAAAAATGAAAACTGAAAAAAATGGTAAAATGTACAATGACAATAAGATAAGCAATACCGCTTAAGAATAACATCTTTTGCAGATTATTTACAATCATTAAAAGTGGCTCAACCACATTTTCTGGCTATGTGATCCTTTGTTTTACAGTCTGCAGTATTAAATATCACAACTTTTTTTCTTTCTTTTTGATGGAATAAGTCTAACCAATCTATAATTTTAAAAAACAGAAAAACGTACAACAGTAAAGAAATAAATAACTTTTTTTCCGGAGGCTTATCATTCTTTTCTATTTTTTAAGCATGATGGGGAGGTTTTTCTTAACGAACAAGAGCATCTCTGCCTTGTCGCAGGAAATTCTGTTTCTCTTTTCATTGATCACATTAGAAGCCAAACTGAATAATCTCTCGCTGTCCATACTAGTACATGGAGCTGACAGGAACTTGTTTGCTACTTTGGCAATGGTAGGAAACCGACTCCAGTTGTTCCAGTATTTCAGTGGATTTTCATTCCTCCAGATTGGTGCTTCAGAAAGAAATCCCTGCACCTGCTGAGTAGCATGCATATATATATATATATATATATATATATATATATATCTAAAAGATAGATCTGCATTTTGGCTTTTACCAGGGCTGTCAGATTAAGATTAGAATCCTTACAATGAAAATAAGTATATGGCATTTGAATTGAATGCATGTCTGTATTGTATTTGCTGTTTTTTAAAATATTTTATTATTAATATTTTGCTTTTCACTGTAGATCATGATCTGCTTACAAGTTGCTCATTATTGCTTAAGAGACTCTGGTGAAAACAGTGGCTTCCATGAATTAGATTGGCTCTCGCACAAAAAGCAACACAAAACACACACCGCACTGACACTTTCTAAAGACAATGTTCAAAAGAAAACCAAACAAAATTGTCCGTGATTGCTTAAACAAAGTAAATGCAGTCATTTTTTCTCTTTTTTTCCTAGAGGCCAGAGGACCTTATATCCCTGTGTCTATTTTTTTACAGTAAATAAACTGAAGCATTGTGACCCTTTTAAGTGTTTTACAAATGAAACAAGTGTATTAAATGTTACTTTGTTGAGGTCTTTTAATTATGTTGTGTATTATAATCAATTATTAGAAGACAGCATTTTTCAAAGTAACAAAAAATGTAAACCAAGTTTGTGTTTATTTATGAAACTATTTAGTTAACACGCACCGAACAAAAATCTGAAGCAAAGAAGCATAGGCTCTAGTTGGCTCAGTCGCTTGATGAAAACTAGCGATCTTTAAAATGGGTGTGTTTAACACAGAAGATGCCGACCGTTTAACTAATGACGAATAACAATATGGGTTAACAATTTAGAAACACGTATAGGCTGATCCTAAAAAGTTACGTGCAAAAAACAGATCTGTAAAATCCCACAGTAGCGTGTAGCACGTCTTAAGTAACATGAAGCCAAAGTTAGTGTGCGGTAAAACCAATGTACCGCTCTTTTACATTCGATTGCCGTTTTTCTGAGATTTTTTTTATACATTCGAATTGTTAGAATAGTGATATTCGATCCGACAGCCCTAGTTATTTACTTAAAACAATGTTGTAAAGAGCTCTACAGAGCTGTTTTTTTTTTTTTTTTTAAAACTCACCTCTGTTGTCATCTGGCTGTTTTCCCGGGGCATCAATGTGTTCTCTTCAAGAATTTCGTTGTACATTTTCAAAGAGCAGGCATGCCACCTCGTCATTTATCTTGGCCCTTTTCTGTTGTGGACCATCTATCTGTGATTCACTCGTTTGCATTTCGTTCGATGCAAGTTCCATTTGAGCTTGCAACATTTTGAGTGCCAGCTACATCTGCATCAAAATAGCGGTCTTTGTATCTCAGGTCTACAATAGTGGCAACACAGTATATGGATTCTGTGTAAATATCAATGAAACGATTGTTTACAGCATCCAAGAGAGCGCTTTTACTGGTTTTGACTCCGAAGTCGGTACGAGCGCTTTTAATCAAATCGTTTTAAAGCATTAACTGAGGGAATAACATTAGAAGCCAAGGCTTCAGAATGGCAAATTTCTTTTGTCAGTTGCTCAAATGGAGCAAGGAGTGTGATTATGTTCTCAATCAAACCCCACTGATTAGGCGTTAGAGTTGCAGGTAACTCAAATTAGGAGACATAAGCCCCAGGGGCTCTTTTCTGCTCCAGCAAGCTTTGCAGCATATAGAAGATGTTGTTCCATCTAGTCGAAACGTCTTGTTGAAGCATTTTTGGCTGCATACCAAGTTCAGTTTGTATAGTTTTGAGACGCGAGTTGGCTAATTGTGAATGCTTAAAGTGACCGACTATTTTTCTGCCGATCGCTATTGTATCCGAGACGCCGCGCTGGGATAGTACGCCGTCGTTCACGGCAAGCTGTAAAGTATGAGCCCCCCAGCACTTTTGGGTCTCTTTTCTCCACGCTGCTCTTTCTTCTTCGCTTAGTTTCATCTATAACGTATTGTCCTTATACGCTTTATATGCGCTGAGAGCCCTGGATCTGTGTCTGCTAAAAGCCATTTCATGACTGAGCATTTTGCTGCCTGTGGTCTTATTTGATATTGGTTGTAAGTAGGGTGTATCTTGCAAGAATCTCATGTTAAAGGCCCCTGCGAGACTGTCTGTGGCCAATCTCTTTTGTCTCATGGGTCTTTTAAGTGTCTTCTGTGAAGATCATGTTTCCTCTCCCTAGTCTGTCCCTCCCAGGATTTTTTTTTTATAATATATAATAATGTTACGGCCAAATGGTCATGTTCTAATCTTTATTTTGTTTTTTCCACTTCTATCAACCTTTGGAGTCTTTGGAATAAAAGGCACTCTTTTCTTGTCTTTTGCCTGCACATTTTCACCACACTCGGTATGGCCATGAACCCACATGTTCCATACCTCCTAACCAGTACTTTGTCTACTTGCTTCTGTAGGTTTTGGACTTTTGAAGTTTTCAAACTCCTTCAGTTCTGCTTTGTTTTTTGTCAGACTGTTCAATATCATTGGTAAACAAATTCCTATGGTTACAGTGATCTTTTTGATCAATTTCCCTAAAGGTATTTGACTGGGAATGAGATCCTTTTTTGAGTTTGAAAAAATTTTATTTGAAATATTTACTTATGGTGGTTTTTTAAATTTAGAAGATTTGGGGTAACAAGTGAAAATGTAACTTCTGACTATCCTTTTCTTAAAGGGATCAAGACTGCCTTTATCAGACAACATTCTGACACTGCCTTTGTAGCAGCTCACTGTGAGATGATCCCAATAGAATGGGTTTGTCGGAGAATTGCTACTGGTTCCTTCCTGAAGAGGTGTCCTGGCGTAAAGGAGGGGTACAGATTTACCCCTTTGAAGGTTGAAACCTTCTTTAAAGTAAGGCTACATTTATATTTCATGAAGGCTATGTGTTTGAGTGTGTGTTTTATTTTTTAACAATTATTATGGTAAAATCATGCCCAGAAAAATGCAAGTTAGGTAAAAGCACCATATTATGCACTGCTTTAATGTGAGTAGTACTCCTTGGAACTCCTTTGCTTCTCCTTTCTTGTTGTTCCTTTTGTTTTTGAAAATGTGAGATCACACCACAGCAATTGAGATTTTTTATTAATTTGTTTTCTAAGACCACTGTTGCAGGGGAGCTAAAGTTTGTTTTATCTACATAAGGGACCAATCTTGTTCAGTGTTGCAGTCCATCACAGGGCACACTCATTCATAACAGATCAATTTAGAATCACTAGTTGACCTAGCAAACATATCCTCAGGATTTACAGAGTGTTCAATGTACAAACTCCACTTGGTGAGAAGGCCAGCAATAAAATTTAGTTCTGGAAATGTGATGCCACTGCAGCGCCAGGTGACGTCTAGACAGAAAACTGCAGTGTATTAAATGAAGCATAGTAATTGAACTTTTGAGATGTGTATTTTCTTTAGAGAACTGATCAGGAATTGAGACTCTTTTCAGTCTAGTAATGTTGCAAAACAGTGAAAACTATAACTGACTCTATTCTGAAGTGTAATTCATGCTTGATTCACATGCAGTTAATTGCTAATCAGTTGGTTATAATCAATGGAAAGTGTCTATTTTGTCTTTTCCAATATATAGGATGATGCCAATAATGATCCCCAGTGGTCAGAAGAACAGTTGATTGAAGCAAACTTCTGCCTTGGAGAGCTTAAAATTGGACGTTGTGAAGTAGACATTATGACCCGCACTACTATGACCATATTTGAGATTTTGGAGAGGGCCTGGGAAACGCAGGACTGCACACTTGTTGACATGAAAGTAAGAAATTGCCTTTTTTTTTTTTTTTTTTTTTATTATTTCATCTGCTGGACGCCTTGAGCATAAGTGGTTAAACAATGTTTGCAATACTATATTGTTATATGTATGCATTGATAAAAATTAAGTAGAGATGACCATTTTATGGTATTATATGATATGGATGGACACTAACTTGAGGTTTTTACCTGTTTTTCCCCAGATTGAGTTTGGTGTTAATAAGATGACCAAAGAAATTATTCTTGCTGATGTTATTGACAATGATTCATGGAGATTATGGCCCTCTGGGGATCGTAGCCAACAAAAGGATAAGCAAGTGGGTTTTGAACTTGTTTTGTCAGCATAAATAGATTGCATAGAATCTTAATTCTGTTAAGAAACAATATACTTCTTGTACTTGTTGTAAGTGAAAGTTTTTTGTTTTTTTTTTTTTTCTTTTTTTTTGCCTTTACTTGATTTTAATTTCTTACCTATATGTGAGTACATTTTCCCCAGAAAGTACTAACTAGAGGTGCACCAATCTATTTATTGCCAGTTCTGGTCTTGGATTAATTTTACTGAAAATTGGACAGTTTTAAATCCTTTTGCTCATTTCATGATACCATATGATGTTCCAGGCACATGTGGATCATTCAAATCCTGATGGTAAAATTTTTGCCTATTAAGCAATAATAAAAGAGACTTTTAAACTTTTGAATACTTAATAATCAAATTGTAGACAGTAACTTGGTTTAATTTTTTCTTTGTTTCTTCTACTTTGAATTTAATACAGTTTTGTCCTTCCTGTGTTTCTGTGTGTTATGCTCAGAAATGTGAAAAGGATTCATGATATTTATTTTTATGAAAACTGGTTGAACAGGTTGAAATTGACAGGTTAAATAATTCATCCGTTGCATCTAAGTCAATTCAAGGTGGGAAGCACGTCCATCACACAGGAGACTTGCGTATGCACACACCAGAACTCAACAATAGTGTATTATAGTGGTTAAAATTGAGGCTCTGCTTTGTATGGATTGTAATAAAATTAATAAAAAAAAAAAAAAAATTGAGGCTAAAAAAATTCACATTTTTATGTCCATTTTAAGACATCTCGTTATTTGTAATCAAGATATTAAAATACTAATATATGCTGTAAATTAAAAACCAGAAATGTATTGTGTTTAGATAAATAAGATTTGTGACCTTAATTCATTGAGTGTGGGGTTGTCTACTTGAAGTTGGCAGCAGAATACGGTTCCAGATGCATCATGGGGGGGGGAAGTGATTGTAGTGTAATGGTGAGATTACACTCATGACTCCAAATTGAAAATAATGTTTTTAGAGACAATATGGCTTGATGAAAAGACAATGGGGAAAGTCTTTGATTAAGGATTACTGCACACTAAACTTCAACTTTTTTAACTTTAACTGCATTAGAAGCAAGTGCGGTAACCATTATACCACCAAAGTAACCTCTTTATACCTTCTCTCTAGGTAGATTTTTGTGCATCATTTCATGACACTTTTTCTGCCAATGAAATTGTAGTGAGACACTGTATAGCCTATATTCTAAGTTAGATTGACCTTTAAAGATCAGGATCATGAAAATTGGAGGAGCTGTGTTTGTGTGGTTCTGGAGCAAACATGCAATCGGGCACCAACTCAGCCTAATATAGATAATGCTAGTGTTCCTCTTCCTTGGCATGGAAACAAAATTCAGGAAGACTTGTTTACTTGGGTGTGTTTTTTAATTTTACATTGCTAAATTTTGTTGCAGATGGGTTTTTTCCACAGCATGAATATTTAGTCTTCTCTAAAACTTTACAATCTTGAGAACTGAAACCTGGTATGTTAGCCCTTTACTTACAATTACAATGCTCAGGTGTATTGTTTTGAATACACAATATTAAAGAAGGTTGTGTCTGATCCAAGCAAGGTGGATATTCATCTGTGCAATGTAGCCTACTAAAATAACATATTCATAAGTATCAGCTACACTGCAAAGAGATGAAAAAAAATCACTTTACTGATCCTTTGTAAGTGTCATTAACACCAACAGAAGCCTTTGTTAAGGTCTTTATATGTAAGACTAAATTACTAATAAATGCATTTTTGCAGGACCCAAACAGTGTTACCAGAACAACCAAAATAATATTCAGCTGGCCCTTTTGTATGCTTATCACTCATACTGGTCCCCTAGCACTTTGTTAATTGTTTGGAAATGTTTTTCTGTATTATAAGGATAAAGTAATGCACAGTGTGTTGATGTGGTGTGTGGTGTTCTCTTTTTTTTTTTTTTTTTTTTTAAATGTGGTAACTAGTGCAATTACTAGAACAGACATGAAAGACAACCGTTTCTGATCATTTGTAAGGCACACATTTATTTTATTTTTTTATGTAATATACAGCAAAAGAGCAACCACTTAAAACTGATTTGCTAACTATATGTAAAGCGCAAAAAACAACTGATTTCAATCCCTAGTCAGCCAGTCCGTGTACTAGTGTTGGATAAGTACCAAACTTTTTTACTTTGGTATCAATACTAGCTTTTCAACCTTTGTACCATTACCAATATGGTTCAAAAACTAATGGATGCCCTCTACCCCACCCCATCTCACAGCTTTCTCAACTCACATGCATATACAAGCCTCCCTGTGTAAAATAAACTGTACACCACCCAACCCTTCAGTGTACTACAGTATTAAAGTAACATTTTATACATACTTGTAATTCAGATTAATTTTTACAGGTTTATCGGGATCTCAAAGAAGTTACTCCAGAAGCGATGCAGATGGTGAAGAAGAACTTCGAGTGGGTAGCAGAAAGAGTTCAGGTATACATCACTGATCAGTTAATGTTGATACTCTTAAAATATACTTGTTTATAGATGTTCAAATTTACAATATTACATTTTCTTAGCAATGTTTTATGGCATTTTAGTTTTTCTTGTACTGTATTTTTTTTTTCTTGCATACTGTATATTTTGGACCTTCATTTTGGTTGTGGGGAGTAGGGATTGGGAAAAGGAGAAGTCTGTTTCTGAAAGTGTTAAAATCTTTTGGTCAAGTAAGGATATGGCACTGTTTGTATATGACTTTATAATAATAAATAATAATAATGCATTTTATTTCTAGGGCACTTTACATTTGTAGTAAATCTCAAAGTGCTACATAAAAAGTTTAAACAAAGGCAAACAAGATAAAAACAGAGATAAAACAAAACAATTAGTAGCATTCTTGTTAATATGCTTTCCTAAATAGACAAGCCTTTAGCTGCTTTTTAAAACAGCCCACAATCTGCTATGTTCTTAGGCTCTCTCTTGTAGGGCATTCCAGAGCTGTGGAGCAGTGAATGCAAAGGCTCGGTCATTCATTGTACGAAGTTTGGTCATAGGGGGGCGAAAGCGGTAGGTATTTGCAAAAACGGAGGTTTCTTGTAGTGGATTGTAATATAAGGAGTTCCTTAAGATATTGTGGAGCATTTACATGGATACACTAGTGAGTAAGCAGACAAATTTTTGTATTCAATAAGGAGGTGAATAGGGAGCCAATGAAGTGACTGAAGGATTGGTGAAATGTGTTCATATTTCTGCACCCTCATCAGGATCCTTTCAGCGCTATTTTGAAT
Source organism: Polypterus bichir lapradei (assembly GCA_026402145.1). Lineage (NCBI taxonomy): Eukaryota > Metazoa > Chordata > Cladistia > Polypteriformes > Polypteridae > Polypterus > Polypterus bichir. The sequence goes on along the minus strand of JANRMT010062821.1, from coordinate 29,711,902 downwards.
TTGTTGGAGCTTTTGAAGGCTCTTGCTGGGGATCCCAATGAGGAGTGCATTACAATAGTCCAACCTGGAGGAGATAAAGGCATGAACCAGCTTTTCAGCATCACCGAGGGAGAGGCAGGGACGGAGTTTGGCTATATTTTGGAGATGAAGCAATGCAATTTTACAAAGGTGATGGACATGTGTATCAAATGACAGATGGGAGTCTAACTTGACACCCAAATTTGTAACTGAAGGGGAGAGGGCAATGGTACGGTCAGAAAAGGAAGTGCAATTTACGGAGGAACGAAGTTGATGGGGGGTACCAATTAAGAGCTTCAGTTTTGGTGCTGTTCAGCTTGAGGAAATTCTTGGACATCTAAGCCTCAATCTCATCCAAGCAAGAGGAAAGAGTTAATGGAGGTGTAAGGGAGGTTGAATCCAATCTCACATAGAGCTGCGTATCATTGGCATAACAGTGGAATGAAATTCCATGCCTGCCGATGATGTGACCCAGGGATAGCATATAGATGTTGAAAAGGGTCGGTCCAAGGACTGATCCTTGTGGGACCCCACAGGTGACAGTGTGGGTACGAAATTTAGCATCCCCCAGGGCCACATACTCGGCTCTATCTTTGAAATAGGACTCGGACCACTCCAGAGCAGTGCTTAAAAGTCCAATTATATAGGGAAGACGATGGAGGAGAATATTATGGTCTATTTTATAAAATGCAGCTGTGAGGTCCAGGAGGATAAGAAGTGATGGAGAGCGCTGGTCAGCAGCCATCAGGAGGTCATTGGTGACTGATCAGGACTGTACTGTCTCTGTACTGTGAGAAGATCGGAACCCAGATTGAAATTTTTCAAACAGATTGAATTTTTTGAAGTGATCCTGAAGCTGGACCAAAACAACCTTTTCCAAAACCTTAGACAAAAATGGAAGGTTGGAAATCGGACGATAGTTTGCTGTCACTTCAGGATCCAAGAGGATTTTTTTAAATGAGGTCTAATCTTTGTGGATTTCAAGGCCAATGGGACTAAGCCGCTCTGGAGAAAGTGATTAATGATATCAGCAATAAGAGGGCTTAAGTCCGATACATTTAGCTTTTACCAGAGGAGTAGGAAAGGGGTCCAATGAACACATTGAAGTCCTGGTCCTCTGGATGAGGCCTTCAGCGTCTTTAACGTGGTACAAAGGAACTGGGAGAAGCAGCCCATTGGCTTTGATATGGAAACATCCAGCGATGGAGAGCTGGAAATGCACATTGAGGAGTGCATGGTGTCTACCTCGGAGGTGAAATATTCAATGAAATTATTACACTGCTCCTCTGTGAAATTATTACAGGTGTAGCTATGAGGATTAATCACAAGAAAAGTTGTTTGGTGTTTCCAGGACTGTTATTAATAAAATTTGAATAGTATTGAGATCTGGCGGTGGACAGTGCTCTAGAGTAGTGTTTTTTTTTTTTTTTGTTTTTTTTTTTTTTTTTGGTGTTCTCGATAGGCTAATTTGTGGACCGCTAAACTGGTTGCAACAAAACGCTGCTCGAGGGCTCACCATGCTGCTTTCATCTGTCGAAGCTCACTTGTAAACCACGGGGCAGATTTTACAAAAGAGACCACTCGTGATTTAACTGGGGCATGGGTCTCAAGAATGCTCTGGAGCCCATTGTTGTAATGATCAACTAATTCACTGACAGAAGAAAGGTGGGGAGCAATGGAGAAAATCTTAATGTCAACATTTAAATCAGTAATATTTATTTTTTTCCGGCTCCTGAAGCGGATACAGCGCTGTGGTTTAGAGTATAGTGAATATGTGGGTAAATCCGTTGAAACAATTTTGTGATCGGAAACACCCAGATCAATTACTTGGAGGTCAGAGATTTGAACCGAGTCAGCAATGACTAAATTGAGGGTATTGCCCTTGTTGTGAGTGGGTTTTTAGGTAACAAGTGTAGGAACTGTGAGACAGATTAATAGGTATTGATTAATGGTTTTGCTTTGGCAGTGCAATAAATTAGACATTTTACTAAGGAACACACTTAATTTTCTTTACATTTCTCTATAGATGATTTGGGGTGTCGGGGAGGGGATCCTGGCTGTTAGATTGACATATAGGTAGAAGAATTCTAATCATTTAAGAAATTTAGTAACATACAGTGCCTTCCATAATGTTTGGGTCAAAGACACATTTTTCCTTAACATACCCTCTACCCTACAGTACCCCAGACTTTCAGTTGCGGGTATTTGCATACATGTTGGTCATAGCATGTAGAAATGACAACACTTTTTCTACATGGTCTCCCCATTTCATGGTATCCTAATGTTTGGGACAATTGGCATCACAGGTATTACTTGTGTGTGTGTTTCATTGCTTCGTTAGTGCAGCCATAAGATACCAAGGCTTGATTCTACCTACAGATTACCTTTAGAGTCTGTAGTTGCTATTGTTCAACATGAGGACAAGAGCTGTGCCAGTGAAAGTCAAAGAAATATCATAGGTGGTCCGTGGTGCAGAGAACTCTTCTCCCCAATTGGAATTGTTTTTAATAAAAGTACTTTGGCACCTACCCCATGTTTTGATGCATGTGTACTCATCTGCCCAGCTCATCTGAGTAATGTTATTGATGGTGGCGGGTTCAAGAGGCTCCTGGAAGGAACTGGAAGCGTGCAGCCAACCTGCACTCTCAGAAACCATAGTGAGGCTAAAAAAACTAGAATAACACCACTAGATCCATTAGTAAAACCTTTAGGACTACTGAAATCAACTGTCTGGAATATCATTAAGAAGAAAAAAATGCATTGGTGATCTCGGTAATCGCAAAGGGACTGGTAAGCCAAGGAAGACCTCCACTTGTGATGACAGAAGAATTACTTACTGTGGTCAAGCAAAAACCCAAAATACCTGTTCGGCAGATCAGAGACAAAGTCTTTAAGAGGCAGATATGTATGTCTCGGAGACTTCTATCTGCAGAAGACGTCATAAACAGAAATACAGAGGCCACACTGCAAGATGCAAACCACTAGTTGGTCACAAAAGCAGGAGAGGTCGATTTACAGTTTGTGAAAAAGTACTTAAAGAGACAGCAGAATACTGGAAAAGGACTTGTGGGCAGATGAAACCAAGGTTAACTTGTATGAGAGTGATGGCAGGAACAAAGTGTAGAAGTGCATGTAGAAATAGTGTTGTAATTCATGCATGGTGTGATAGAAATGTATGCAAATGTGCACTTTTAATCATGTCTGAATTATTTCATTTGTAATTTTAAATTGTGGAGCAGAGGGGTGAATAAAGGAAAAATGTGTCTTTGTCCTAAACATTTTACAAGGTAGCTTGTTGAAAAGCGTATTTTATTTTGGAGATTTTGATTTAACAAGCTTTAATTTAACATTTTACTTTTTGCAATTTTAACATTAAGTCCACTCACTGTTAATTTAATGCTTGGGTGGGAGAATACTTAATCATTTAAGTTTTTTGTGAGCCTTTTTTTACCTTCAAATTGGTTAAAAGCTAATTTTCATGGCTTAGTTAAGCAGGAGGCTGTTACACAGTAACAAGCAAGAAAAAGCAGCTCTGTAGCTGGCGCTTTATTAGCTACTTGGACTTCTAGTTTCTTTTGTCACAGAACCCTTTTTATGATACCAAGGCTTTAGGAATGATGTCTGATTCGGTGAGGTTGCATGTCATTGCTCCAGGTTTGAGTAAAGAATCTTCCTTGTGGAGTGCAATCTTTGTTTTTTCCGTTGATGTCCTTGGTCTGTTGTGGTGTTGTCTTCCTTTCAGGGAAAAGATTACTTCTTAAACATTTACTAGAAGTTATCCAGTTCTGATTGGGTTGCTTCTAAGTCTTCTCCAATTGTGTGCGATCATTTGCATGGAACTTAAGTTTAGGAGATCACAGAACTAGTAATCCCTCCAAGAGTATTCCGTGGAGTGTTCGTCTTGCAATCAGAATAGGTCTGCTTCAGCCCCAAAAGAGTTGCTGGCTTTCTACTTCCTACTTTCTCTACTCCAGAGCAAAAGCTGAACATTGTTGATGCAGAGAAGGCAAGGACCTAGTGCTGACTTAAATAAGAGGCCTGGTGTGGAGGCAATGAATGTAGTTGTGCAAAGGAGAAACCAACTAGGTGGTGCATGTGACACAAAAGACAGAAGATGGTATGAAATAAAAGGATCTCGTCTCAAAAGACACACAGGGCCATTGAGAATGGAGAAAAACGATATTTGAATCTGGAAAATGGCCGTTTAAAGCAGTGTTTTCCAACATAGGTCCTGAGGGCACACTGTGGCTGAAGGTTTTTGTTCCAACCAGCTTCTGTTTTTAATTGGACTCCTGGGCTAATTAAGTGATGTGTTATTTCCCAAGTTTTGTGTTTTGGGACCAATATAAAAATTAGAAAACTAAGTTTGGTTAAAATATATATATATAATATTAAAATGTACCAAGCAGTTATATGGGAATATTTTTTTTTTTCTTTTTAACAATATTTTCATCTTGATTTTCATTCTACTTTTCTAGTTGTTCTAATTGTTTAATGAATCCATTATTTACTAATTAGTGGGTCTGATGCTAAAGTAGTTGCAGCCTTTGATTATTCAGTGGTGTTTGCCAGCGTGTCTGCTCTGCTCATTTTTAATTATCATTAATAAGATGCATCCATCCATCCATCCATCCATCCCGCTATATCCTAACTACAGGGTCACAGGGGTCTGCTGGAGCCAATCCCAGCAAACACAGGGCGCAAGGCAGGAAACAAACCCCGGGCAGGGCGCCAGTCCACCGCAGGGCGCGCACACACACACACACACACACACACTAGGGACAATTTAGGCTCACCAATGCACCTAACCTGCATGTCTTTGGACTGTGGGAGGAAACCAGAGTACCCGGAGGAAACCCACGCAGACACGGGGAGAACATGCAAAGGAGAACATGCAAACTCCATGCAGGGAGGACCCGGGAAGCGTAAGATACAACAAAGGGAAAAAACTGCACAGAGAAATGGCAAAATAATGAAATCAACAAGTGGTAAACATTTAAATCTATAGCAAAAGCAGAAATATTTCTAAATGTCTCATAAATGTAAAAATCATGCTGCTGTGCATTTCTGAATGTAGAATAAAAGAAAAATAATACCAGCTAATTAAATGAGATGAGTGTTATCAGGTGTTGTCACTGATTAGGAATCTGGTAGGAACAAAAACCTGCAGCCACAGGGGGTCCCCAGGACCGAGTTTGGGAAACACTGGTTTAAACAACTGATGATCGCAAAGATAAAGACAAAACTATCTGCAAGGATAAAAGACAAAACTAGGTTTTTGCTTGGTAGCATCCTAAATTAGATTAGTCACCTAGGTGTGAACTACTTGAACTAGAAAGTCATGAAGTATAAATTTTGGGTGCAGTTTAGAGCTTTGGTCTTGTATCATCATTCTTGTGAAAAGGGAAAAGATCTCCTGGCCTTTCCCATGTGTCTTGTCAAATTCATGTCAATTCAGTTTTGCTCAATTTTTACGTTTGGTTGTACATCTTCATATAAATAGGACTTTTTTTAGTGAATTAGTCCTTGGATTACACAATGTATGGAAAAGCTACACCATTTTGGAAACCGCTCTTACTGGATATTGCAAAGGAAAGCATGCTATGTACAAGGGAATCTGCTAAAAACTGAATTTCATTATAAAGGGTATGAACATCAGATGTAACTTCACTGCAATACTTTTGAAAATATCGTTGGGCCAGAATGAATATTTAGAAATGGGCATTTGGGAATTTATATTGCCTTCATCATCTGGGGTTAAGTGCAGATTTAAAAGTAGGATTTAAACATAAACAGTTATTGAAGCATAGTATTTCTCTGTTTTCTTTATTAGTACTTCTGTCGACTCCATTTTGTGTATACCTCCTTTTGATGGTGGTTACATCTTTGCATTCTAATAGGATATTATCAGTTAGTGTTTTTTTTTTTTTGCGATGTAAGGCCATTTTTGCAGATAAGCTTCAGCAAAGTAGCTTACCTGTGGAGAAAATAAAGGCTACACTCCTACCACTTTATGTATTTCAGTTTTTAAAGTTACTGGTATCAGAAAGGGTGATGGGATTCAACATATAATGAAAATGTGGAAGATCAGGCGCAGATGTACAGTGTCTGTTATATTCTTGGGGTATGATTTAATGTTTCATTTCTTGCAGAACATTTTTTTTCTGATAGTTGCAGATTTCATTGGTGTTCATTTGAGACCTCTGTGCTCATGGCCTTGTTCAAACTGCAAACTGGATTAGATTTGTCTTTGTTTGCTTTGTGTTTTAGGACTGTCTGCCTATGGTTGGATGTCTGCTAACTTTGTTTTGTTAGGTTCACAATGCCTTTACTGTACAGTTAAATTAAGTTTATGACGTTAATCTGCATCCATCCCTGCATAGTGTGGTGCTGAGGTATCACCCATTGCATGGCTGCACTCAGATCCTGATCTGGATCCTGACTTGGTTTGTCGTGTGGTGGGTGCGCCAATGCGCAGTATTAGTGCATTCTCCTAACCTCTTCCTCCTATATGCACAAGAAATACTGTTTGGAAAGTCCAGATTCAATGTGTATTATTCTTTAACTTGCGTATGCTTTTAAAAAAGGTCTGATTGTAATGTCACATTTCATCCGTTTTTTTGTTTTCTTTTTTTCTTGTTTTTTTCCTTAAAGCTGCTGTTGGAATCCAAGAATCCTGAAAGAGTTGTCGTGCTGATGGGATCAACTTCTGACATCGCTCACAGTGAAAAAATCAAGAAAGCTTGTGTCGGTTATGGCATTCGGTGTGCTCTAAGAGTTACTTCGGCTCACAAAGGTCCAGATGAAACCATGAGAATAAAGGCAGAATATGAAGGTGCATTTTTGGGGGTGTTTATGGTGTTTTTAAAAATAGAACACAAACTTTTTAATTTATCTTTTTCATGAAAAATCTGACTCTTTGGCAGGTGATGGAGTTCCAACTGTTTTTATAGCTGTGGCTGGACGAAGTAATGGCCTTGGACCTGTCTTGGCTGGCAACACTGCATTTCCGGTTATCAACTGTCCACCAGTTTCTCCTGACTGGGGTGCTCAGGACATCTGGTCATCTCTGAGAATGCCAAGTGGTAACTCTTGATATTTTTGTTTTACTTTGCATAACACAGTATGTGAAATCTCTGATAACCACTTCAGTGTAACTATTTTATGCCTCTTATGATTTATTATTACTTAACCGTATAGGTGATGTGTCTGCAAAGTTGGTCCTGGAGGTCTGTAGTGGCTACAAATTTTTGTTCCAACCCGATTGCTTAAGAGAAAACCAACTAGTCATTGACAATAAGAAATATTACATTTTATGGTTTGCTTGTGTTCATTCTACAATCATATCGGGTCATTCTTTGGCCATCCAATTCTCAGTCTTTCACTTTTTTCCTCTTCAATTTCCCTTCAGATATTTTTATTAAATTACATGGTTCATGTTGAAAATATGCAGGTGTCAGTGGAAACAAGTTAGATGGAAAACTGCTGGTTCCTTTGCTATGTTCAAAGGGTGAATCGTAGCAAGTGAGATGTTTAAAATAATGTAGAAAAAGTGCATTCAACAGCAGTTGACTTCTTATTAAGAAACTGGGTTGCAACAAAACCTGCAGTCACTACACAGTTGTAAAAGTTCAGATTTGTGGATGAACAGTAGAGAGTGGTACATTGTAAAGAAAGAGAAAACTGGAGAAACTGCACCTTAGCAAAGACTAATCCTGTCTCGCTGTAGTAAATCTCTCCAAATATAAATTTAAACAGGTATTGAAATGTTGAACATGCAATTAGACTGAAGTCTAGTGCCATGCCAGAAGATTCCCTGTGTTATTGTTGCCATGTTGCTTAAAACATTGTGTGTTCATTTGTTAAATGCAGCACATGGAGGAGGTAAAGTAAACCCTCAACCGTTTGTTCTGCTGCTAGTTAGAGGATTTTGTTTTAGGAATATTGCCTGTCGTATAAATGTTACCACCATGTTTGGCATAACCCCTTTTTGTTTGGATTTTTGTCTAGGTCTGGGGTGCACCACCGTTCTGTCTCCTGAGGCCGCAGCTCAGTTTGCAGCACAGATTTTTGGACTGAACAACCACCTTGTCTGGGCTAAATTAAAAGCCTCCATGTTGAATACTTGGGTGGCTTTAAAAGTGGCTGACCAGAAACTGCAAGAATGCTCCTTGTGATTTTAAGTTACAAAGAAAGCTGACGCACGCCCCATGGCACTGCCAAATTCAAGTAATAAAAGATTTTCTGACATTATAATTGATTCCCTTATTTCTTGTAATTGATCTTGTATACTATATGGAATTCTTTGTATGGACATCTGGCAGCTGTTTTGAGTGGAAAAGCAGTGGTCATTTTTTGGGCAAGTAATGCATTTGAAGCAGGCTGTAGTAAAACTCCGCTACAATCGTGTACTTCAATAAACAGGTTGAAGTGACCGAATTTAAATGGTTGTCATTTATATAATCCAGTTGAGTAGAGCAACACAGAATAGTGTGTTACCTTTGCTTCATGCTGTTTTCTAAAACCTTATCAGGCTTGAACTGCTGTGTACTTCTGTTCAAGGCCACTGCTTACCAAAAAAAAAAAAATCTTGAACATTTGGACCATTTAGATAAGAGAATATTTTGTCTAGAATTCAATACTCTCTAGTAATAAAGATTTTCTATTGGTAGGACGATTTTTACATTTTAAGGAAGAATAAAAAATAAGCAAGAAAAAGGATTTTTGAACTTCGTCTTTAATGCCGTATGACATGTGACATTCTTAAAGTTAACAGTACACACTTGCGGATTAATAAACGATACAGGACAACATTTTAGCTTCTAGTTTTATAGCTCAGACTTGAAAATGTGAACTTTTTTTTTTTTTTTTTTAAATATTGTAGTACCCTTTCAATAACGGAACAAGAGCAACATAAAATTTGATATGAATAATGAGTAACATACAAAATTAAATCAATATGCCCTTACATAAAATTCTCTCTCTCTCTCTCTCATATATAATATAGTGAAATGGACACTGTATAGCGCCCGACCCGGCACAGAGGCACATGTAAAACCCAACAAGACTTTGATTTTTCTCCACCTGTGGGGCACGTCTTCCCCGTGAACCCCACAGGCAATACACTGTCCCACAAGCACTTCACTCCACACAACACAATCCTTCCTCTGGCACCACCACTCCTCCTCCCAGGCAACCTCATCCTCTTCCTCCCGATTCTGGCCCTGAGTGGTGGTTGCCGGCCCTTTTTACAGTCGGAAGTGCTCCAGGTGCTTGATCACCTGATTCTGAATGAACAGTATTGTCCAGATATAGTGACATAAAGAAAAATGTAGTATAACAAAGACTCAAATATTCAGTTCAGGATACTAGTTGACGCTGCTTTGGACTTTGTGTCAGAGTGTCTAAACTAATACAGGTGCAGCTCACCTTATGTCACGCTGGATCATTCGTCTTGCAATCATCATCTTTGATATGCCATATAAATAAATCTGCAATCTGTTGAACTTTTAAACTGCATAAAAGAAAGTGCTCCGTTGACTTGGCTGGAATGTCAAAGGATGGGCGACCAGGGCAGGTAACTTGGTCATCTGAACTGGCGTGTAACCTACTCCATTGCACCAGTCCTTCAATGTTTTCAAAAATAATTTCATCAATAGTGTAGTCTACAAGGGCCACCAACATTGTAACTTCTACTCATAAATCTTCAGTTTTCTCTGTGACATATGTGATATCGTTGTCAGTAGTAAGCATTTTTCTAATTACTACCTGTGCTTCCTCATTTATCTCCATCTCCCGCATTGAAGATGATTCACCAATCAGAACACAGTATGTGCTAGAGCCCACCCTCTCAACTTTGACGAGTGAAAGTGACAGTTTTATTTCAAGACGTATTTCATGATGCATTTGGAGGAATATTATGGACAAAAATAAATAAATAAGCAATAAAACACTTACCATATATAGTCATGTATAAGTCGGGTCTTGAAACCAGAAAAATCAATCATAAAATCAGACCCCAACTTATTACATCTTCTTGCTTACTCTAATCTCGCATCAGTTTCTCAGACGCATCGAATTTTGTTGCAGCAGCGCAGTTGCCAATTTCTTTCGCTACTTCAACATTTAATTTAAAACCAGCTTCATATTTTCTTCTGATTGAACAATCCATCGTAGATAAGGGATGCTCTTTCGATAAAGGGTGTGAGAAACAAAGAACACAAAGCAGTGCAAATGTCGGTTCGGAATAGTTTGGGTATTACCGTGCGGTCATGTAGGCACAATACATAAAAAAAAAAAAAAGGCAGCATGCTTCGTGGTTACTCTCTCAGATGGACATTAGCATATCATAAACTCTTGGACCAATAGCGTGAGTTTTCCGCATTCAACTTATATGACCGACATTATAAAATACCAGAAATTATACTGTAAAATAAAGCCCTGACTTATCCGCGAGTGTATACGTTATTTAATGACACCATTTATGCTCACACTTCATGATACATTTATTTATGCTCACATTTCACCATATTTTTTTATATTTGTGCTTTTATTTATTTATTTATTTATTTATTTAACTTAGTCTAAAATATTCCTCCATACATGTCGGCTTACCTGATGTACTCCTTTTCCAGAGCCGGTGCTACAATTTTTGCTGCCCTAGGTGAAGTTGTAAATGGCATGCCATCCCCCCTTTTCCTTTGAGAGGAATCCTCACTGCCAGACCTGTACATTGAGACCTGGAGATAGAACTGGGGACAACAAAGTATTTAGGACCTCAAATTCACAATTTGAGAATGTTGAATTATAGCAATGTCTGTTTACAACACTGTGTCAGAAAAATACACTCTTGAGGGGTGTATTTCAGAAGATAATTAGGCATCGGGCTGTATTAGTAGTCTTTATTTATTGCTTTTAATGTTTCTCTAAAGAAAATTAAGAAAGAAACAAAAAGTTATTGCTAAAAGTAAAGTTTAACTTCAATGGTTATCTATTTAAACTACCTGCTAAACATGTGTTTGTTGATGATGGTGACATACTACATATAATTTTTTCTTTTTTTTTTTTATCTAAGACATTACCGTAACATATACATGTCGTTAAGATTAATTAAATAAATCAAACACTTGGCATAATGACAACATTCAGTGAAACTGGGAATAAAATGAATATTTATGAATAGGAATCTTTTACCCACAATACCCCTATTTATTGTATGCTTGTGTATGCAAATTATGCAATCTGCCTTTCCAAAAAAACACACAACTGCTTTAGTGTGCCCAGAGCGAATCTCACAAATGGTGGTGAGCATCAGAGAACGATATTTGCTAAGGTTTAACACAAGGTGTAGTGCAAGTCCATTTGAGAGACGATCACAGTGTGGGTGAAATCAGCTTTTAGAAATTCACTCAAGAGCTACAGTACTATTGTCATTTTGATTGTTTAATTTTATTTCGCCGTGACTTTGTAGGTCTTCAGACGTTAAGACCAAACATCTTTGCGAATATAATATAAAACAATATAATCGGACATTCGATTTAAGTCTGGGTATTCGCAGGTCTGAACTGTTTAAAAAAAAAAATGTCACGTCACCCAAAGCCGTTTTCTAGGCAGCAGATTGTGCTTTGTGTATAGTGCAGACACTGCTGAGACGCACAACATAAACATTTCTTTGTGTTCCGATCCGGAAACATTTTTGTAAACAAAAAAAAAAGACAGGCGTCTCTATGTGCGGCTGCAGTAATGCACCCTGACCACTAGAGGATGCCCTTGGTGCTTGCCTAGACTGCCTATGCCCAGAAACAGCCCTGTTCCTTTCTCTGCTCCCATTACCTGAAACTTGGTGAAAAAAAAACCTTAAGACTGTCTTTTTATTTCCTCATTAACTCCCTATATACACTTTGATGTTATTGGTAGGCCAAATGAGAAACCAGGGACGCACAGGACAAGAGATCACCAGCAAGGGCAAACTCTACTACTGGCCACGCATCTGTCTTTTCCTGGAGTTCCACTGAGGGTTACACTTGGGTGTAAAGGCTTCTTTTATGTTCTTTAATTCAATGAGGAACACAGGAAAGTAGTTCAGCTGTGCTATAACTTCATTATTTCAGTTGAGTTCAGTTTGGTTCATCATCAGCTAATCTAAAAACAGCACCGTCAAACCTGCTGAGTCCAAACCTAATAAAAGGACCTCAGACAGTGTGTGGTGGCATTAGGTTTTTGTTGAATTAGACTTCAGTCTTAACTCATTTTTGACAGTAGTGGTGAAAAGTCTCCATCCACTCATCTAGTGAGAATGTATGCCAGGACAGTTGGGAGCCATCAATGATTTCTACAAGTTTTTTTTCCTGTGGTAGAATGACCGTACAACATACATTTTTATTGAAAATATATTTTATGCACAAGTTTTAATTTACTGTGGGTTTCCTGAAACCATGAAGGGCCAAAATGAAACTTACAACACACCTTATATTTGGTTAGTACTAGGGATGCACCGATACTACTTTTTTGGAAAACGAGTATGAGTACGAGTATTTGCATTTCAGTACTCGCCGATACCGAGTACTTAATAAAAACATGATTTAAATTTACAGGTAACAGCTTTAGTCATATAATTTAACAAAAAAAACAAGGGACTAGTTTGGAATTAAGAACATTTATTTAAAATGAAAAGCATGTTGTATGCAACATATTACAGAATAAATAATTATAAAAAAAAATTTAAACAGTGACAGTGCAACTCAAGTATTTTTTTCAGTTTGTTGTAAACTCTGCCGCTTTGGACAACACAAGGGGCATTAATAAACATCTTTGCTATTTAGTGCACAATATTTGAATAAACTAACAACATCCACCAACATAGAACTGTGGCAGTCAGTGCAACTGAGGTAGGTATTAACATCAAGTCTAAGACGACTCACTTAATGGAGCCTATTTAGAAAAAGTGAGTGGCAGGTTTTTTTTTTTTTTTAAGAAAAGTAGCTTTTCTGCATTATCAGCAGTCAGCCTGTTTCTGTTTTCATCTATAATGTGTGACACTGAGCTAAAAAGCCTTTCACTTTCCACACTGCTACATGGGGCTGAGAGGTATTTCTGGGCCATTTTAGCCAAAGTGGGGAACCTGATTTTGTTGACACCCCAGTACTTCAGAGGACTGTCTTCACGAGGGCTTGGGGCCTCTCCGAGGTATGTGTCGAGCTCAATGGCAGCACCTGCTGCCAGCGGCTGTGCTGCCTGGGGCTGCTCCTTAGCGATTTCTTCAAATACAGTGTCCAGACTGCTGCTAGTGCTGGCCTGGGCCTTGAGGAACAGTTTAGCAGGAGGTTCTGCAGCTTCTGCCCGACTCCCCTCTGCCTCAGCTCTGGACATCATCTGCAGCGCCTGCTTCAGGTGCAGCTTGGCCTCCGGAGCAGTGTTGTTGGAGAAGAAGCGATCTTTATACCTGAACAAAATTCATGAATGTATTAATATGTGGAAAAATAGAACTGATTTTAGTTTCCCCTAAACCACTGTCACAAATGCCAGCCATTTGGCTTTCTGGTAGTAATAAGGGAAATATATTTCATATTATATATATTGCATACATTTGTATTTGTGTATTTTAGTTACAAAAATATAATATTTCAGATGGAAATTAATCTTACATTTAGTACTGTAGTTTATCATTGAATACCTATAGCACACAGACTTTACCTTGGGTCAAGTATGGTGGAGATGAAGTACAGTGGGTTGGTCTCGACGTCACTGAAGCGCTTCTTGACAGCTGCCAGTAAGGTTGCTTTCATTGTCTTGACGCCGTGGTCCTCGTCTGTTTCTCTGTTTAGAAGTCTCACTAGCACAGTCACAGCTGGGATGACATCAGAGGCTAGTGCGTCGTAGCTGCTCACTTTTTTAGTTAGTTCCTCAAAGGGGGCGAGGATGGCAACAGTCTTTTCCATAAGAGCCCATTGGTGAGCGGTGAGATAGTCAGGGAGTTCATGCTTGGACACATACACCCCCAGCACTCGCTTTTGCTCAATGAGGGACTGGAGCATGTAATATGTGCTGTTCCAGCGCGTCTGTACGTCCTGCTGCAGTCTCTTTATTGGCTGGTTGAGCTGTCCCTGAATGTCCTCGAGACGGGAGTAGGCTAAGGCGGAATGTTTAAAATGCCCAACTATTTTCCGCCCCACTGCTATAGCATCAGCTATGCTCCTCTGTGCTAATAAGCCCTCGTGAACAGCCAGTTGGAGCGTGTGCGTGACGCACAGCAGACTTAGGAGCCCTGCGTCATTCATGGCTTTAATCATGTTTTTGGCATTGTCACAAAGCACAACATGTACTGATGTTTTAGGTATACCCCATGTCTGGAGCATTTCCTCAAACACATGCGCTATAGCCTGGCTGGTGTGCGAGCCGCGGAACTGTTTCGCATGTAATATGGCTCGTTGCGGCGTGAAACTCTCGTCTATCCACTCCATGTCAGTCATGTAGCGGCGGCTTGGGACATCATATCTGGGCTCCAGAACATGGAGGAGATGCAGGAATCCCACATTTTCTACCTCCGAGAGTGGCTGGTCACTCAATGCAATGTACTCGATAATTGCCTGTGGTGTTTTCACAGCACGTGGATTTTTCTCAGGACATTTTCTCTCGTCTTGCAAGAGTTTGCTGCAGTGTGGGTTGTGTTGGTTTAGAAGCGTGGGTAAACTCTTTGTACTCGTTGTCGTGTTGGGATTTTAGGTGCTTGATTAAATTACTTGTGTTAAATGCGCTACCTTCTGAGCCTCCTCTGGACAATTTCGCTGAGCACAATTTGCAGTCCGCCTTTGTTTTGTCGTCTTCATTCACTTTGAAATAGTTCCACACGGCTGACATGTCTCGCCTCGCCTTCTCCCCACTCTGAGCTGCAGCCGAGGCCTGGGGGCGGGCACTCGCCGCCTGTAATTAACCCCTTACACGCAGCTCAAACATAGACATTTCTCAGACCGTGGTATCGGTCCCTGGTATCGGGGGACTTTTAACGAGTACGAGTACTTTAGAAAATGTGGTATCGAGGCCGATACCAGATACCGGTATCGGTATCAGTGCATCCCTAGTTAGTACGTTTCATGTTGATCACAGGTTTCTGATAGCCATTAACAAGCTTCTGGCTGGGTATTGGACCATTCTTCTTGAGTTCAACCAGCTTTGTTGTTTTCCTGGCACAGACCTGACTTTTTGTGAAGGCCAATCCAAACCCTTATTTTTAACAATGTCTGATTTAGCCATTCCAAAACCAGCTCTGATGTGTGCTTAAAGTCGTTGTCCTGTTGTAAAGCAAAATTGTATTCATGTTTCAGCCTTCTAGCTAATGGCTTGAGATTATGCGAAAGGATTCAGAGGTAATCCACCGTCTTCATTATTCTGTCCATTTCGTGCCAGTGTCATTGGCAGTGAAACAGCCCCTGAGCATGAAGCTACCCCCACCATGTTTAGCAGTTGGTACAGTGTTCTTGGGGTTGAATGCCTCACTTTTTCTCTTCCATAAATACTTCTGGTCAATGTGGCCAAATAACACAATTTTTTCCTCCAGAAGACTTGAGACTGGTCAAGTTCGAAGGTGTGGACTTTGGAGCGGAGGCTTCTTTCTTTGATGACAGCCTCTCAGCCCACGGCAATGTAAAACTCGCTTGAATGTGGACTGTGACCCTGGTGTTCCATCAGCTTCCAGTTCATGGCAGACCTGTTTCTTGGTGATACTTAAATTGCATCTGACCAATTTCCTCTCAGCTGAGTGTGACAGTTTGGATTTTCTTCCAGACCTTGGCAAAATGACCATAAGTAGAAGATATTTGGAGCCACGAATAACTGTTTGAACTGATGATTATGAAATGTTAAGATGTTTTGAAATGGGCCCCAAGTGACATTTCTGTCTTGTGTAAATCTACGATCGACTTTGTCACATCTACACTGAGCTCTTTGGACTTTTTTAATGTGTGTTGAGTGTTGCTGGCAAAAGGGCACCAGAGAAAAGCTACCAACTGTAGCCCATCATGTTCACTAATAGGCAGTTAAGAGGCACGGAATTAAAACATGTTTTAGGACTTACAGCCCCCACTTACTTAATGATATGCAGTAAGCAGGCATCTGGATAGCTTTGACCCTGTATATTGTATATATATTGTCACACACGTGTGTATAGGGGGACGTTGTGTGGACCAAGTAAAGGTAATTCCACACCAGACCAGGGGAGGGCGGAGTGCACTAAACCTTCTCCTGCTATCTCTACAGACCAACCGTGGGAAAACCTATCTGAATCAAGAACGTCACTTCCGGTTCCGCCGCCCAGAAGAAAGTCACTTCTGGTTCCGACGCCCAGGAGAACATCACTTCCAGTTCCAAAGCCCAGAAGAATGTCACTTCCGGGCCCGGCGCCCAGAAGAATGTCACTTCCAGTTCCGATGCCCAGGTTGATGTCAGACAAATATCACTTCTGGTCACCCTACACCACTTCCGGTTAATATACATCACTTCCTGTCTGACCACTTAAAACCGCCATCTTTGCCAACCTTCATCAGTTCTGTCTTGGATTCTGTACAATCAACTACTCTGCTGAATGAAAAAGAAAACCTTTGCAGCTAGGAATATTATATGGGTGGCTGCCCCAAACCTTTTTACGTATGTCGAGTCTCTTCCTTTTTACAGTGGTGTAGTTGGCAGGATAATGGCCTCCTGGAGAGATCGGAAGGCAAACCTAAACCTAGGCTCGACACACACCTATAATCCAACGAAAGATCAGATGGGTAAGTACCGCTCCTGAGTTGCCGAGTGGGCATCAGTCGGGGCGAGTTGGGGAAAGCTTGAATATGCTTCGATCATCCTGTTGAAGGTCCTGGGAAAAATAGCCCCGGGACCCACAGGCTAGAGCCAAGTGCTTCAGGGAACGCACTGAGTGCTTATTATGGCCTCCCAGGTGTGGGGACTGCCCCTACATATCCCACGAAGGGCAAGCCTTTTAATAAAGGTGGGAGAAACCCAGGCTGGCAGGTGGAAAACATAATGGCCTGGAAAATTAACCCCGCTAAGGCAACTAAGAAACAGGCCATGGCTTTATGGGCTAAGGTGGTTGGTTGGTTGGTTACAGCCCTATAAAAAATCCAGCCACCTAATAGCGGAGCAGGTGGCCTGCGCCTTACTCCTCAGAAGCCTGCCCAGAAAAATCGCCCAGCCGGCCTGGAAATATACAGATATTGTCTCGCTAGCCGAGACAATATATCACTTTAGGACAGAAACCGGCTTGGGAGTGTCAGGATGGGACTTGTGTGAACCCGGGTGTGCTTGCGTCCCTAATACAGAGTCCCGCGGCTATAATGCGAAGCATGTTCGAGTGGACCCTGGGACGCGTCGGCAGGCCCTGAGAAGCAACAAAGGGGTCTGCAAGGTGATGTGGGAGGAGGCACGGTGCGCTCTCCCTAATCCACTGGCCTGTTCACATACGGGAGAAGTGCTAGTTAATGCAATTAAAGTATTCGCTTTATTTGATTCCAGCAGTAACATTTCCATTGTGTGCTTGCCATTTGATATTACCGCAACAATGGTGTAAGACCTGCATTACCTGTATTCACGGAGATGTCTGGTATTATCGATCCGCTAACAGCTTTATATGTCAGGACGGCATAGTTAAAAAGTTAATGGTGGCAGTGATGGATAATCCTCCCTTCCCCGCGATACTAGGAAGAGATTGGGTCGACATAAATAGAGTTGATACAGGCACTTCTTCTCCTCGATCACTAGGTCTAGTCACGGATTCAACGCCTCAACTTCCTCCACGCCGTGTACACAGCTGGCTGAGGAGTGGACTTTGGCCTCTAGTGATAACAAAGAAACAACCGGGACATCGCAACCCGAGACGTCATCAGCAAGCGCCCAGACGGCTCGGGACGAAACCCCGCCCCTTGAGGTCGAATCCGATTCTCTCTCACGCCTGCAGTTTCAATTCAGGCAGACGACGGCTTCATTTAAAAGGGAGCAATGGAATGACGACTCCCTTGAATTTGCAAAGAATGCAGTCGTTCTAATAGACAGCCAATGCACCTCACATCCAATGCCAAAGGGTCCTTACTTTGTGCTTAATAATGATCTGTTATACTGGGTGGCAGAGCATGAGGGACAGATGAGGTCGTTGTTGTTAGTACTACGGACTTACCGGCGACAGGTCTGTGAACTACCACATACCCATCTGCTGGGAGTCCATTTGGGCCCCGAAAAAACACTCGAGAGAATTAAGCTCCGATTTTTTTGGCCCAGGATTAACAAGGAGGTCCGCTGCTTTTGCACATCCTGTCCGGAATGTCAATTGAGGCAAAATTCCTAGGAGGGACCGTGCTCCTCTATTTCCCTTACTCTTAATAGATATCCCTTTTCAACATATTGGGGTCGACCTGGTGGGACCCCTAGAGCCCCCAGCCAGAGGTCATAAATATATAATGGTCCTGGTAGATTATACTACCCGGTTTCCAGAGGCTGTTCCGCTGCGCTCAGCTACTTCAAAAGCTATCACACGGGAATTAGTTGGGATATTTGCACGTGTCAGATCCTGATCACTGTCAATTAAATCCGATTCTGAAAAATCAGAGTCCGACTCCGCGATAATGCGCAAAACATTGTCTGCCGAGTGTTTCCTTTTCTGCACTCGCTTCGCTCCCTTGTCACATGTGGATGCCATCTTGCCATTGTTTACATTTCGCAACTCACACACACGCAAGGATTTCATATCATCATCATCATATCAATCTGTTGAAACCATGGAAGGACAGGGATTCTGAGCCCTCCTCCAGACAGTACCGCTCTCTCTTCGCTCATCAATTACACCTTAATTTTGGAGACAATTTGACTCGCCAGCAACGTCAGGAGCTCGAAGCAGTTATCCTGTCTGTCCCTGAGGTAGTCAGTGAAAATCCAGGTCGGACCTCCCTGGTTGCGCATGACATTGTGACGAAACCTGGGAATATAGTCCGAGAACGCCCATACAGAATTCCCAAGGCAAAAAAGGCTGAAGTGGAGTTGGAGATCACATGAATGCTGGAACTAGGTGTGATTGAGGAAAGTTATAGTCCCTGGTCCAGTCCTATCATTATGGTCAGTAAGCCCGATGGAAGTTGGAGGTTTTGCAATGACTTCTGTCGGCTTAACCAAGTCTCCCAGTTTGACGCCTATCTGATGCCATGAGTGGATGACCTCCTCGAGCGGCTAGGACATGCCAAATTTTTGACTACTTTAGATATGACTAAGGGGTACTGGCAGGTTCCCTTAACAGACTCCGCTAAGGAAAAGACAGTGTTCAGCACCCCTAGCGGTCACTGGCAGTATCGTATCCTCCCATTTGGATTACATGGGGCACCTGCGACCTTCCAACATCTGGTGGATAAAGTGCTCCGTCCTCATAATTCATATTGTGCTGCCTACTTGGATGACATTGTCATCTATTTCAACACCTGGGAGGAATACATACAGCAGGTTGGAGCTGTATTGCTGACCATGGCATAAGCTGGGCTTCATATCAACCCGAAAAAGTGTTACTTTGGGTTGGTCGAGGCCAAATATTTAGGCTATCTAGTGGGCCGGGGTATAGTGAGACCACAGTGTTCTAAAATAGATGCCATTGTGAATTGGCCCCGTCCGATAACCAAGAGGCAAGTTCAGGCCTTTCTCGGCTTAGCGGGTTACTATTGCCGGTTTGTACCTCAGTTTTCCGAGAGAGCTACGCCCTTGATAAACCTCACAAAGAAGGGTCGACCTAATCACGTGGTATGGGATGATATATCAGAGGCTGCATTCAGTGACTTGAAACTGGCCCTTACGTCAGCTCCTATATTAAAGGTGTCAGACTTTTATTTACCTTTCATTCTCCAGACGGATGCTTCGGACACAGGTTTTGGAGTAGTGCCGATCCAAAGCATCGATGGAGTTGAACACCCCATTATGTACCTGAGCCGGAAACTGTTGGATCGGAAAACTAGGTATGCGGCAGTGGAGCAGGAGGCTTTGGCTATAGAATGGGCTATTACTCAGCCGAGATATTACCTCTTTGGATGTGAATTCACTCTTGTGACAGACCATGCGCCCTTACAGTGGATGGCCTTGCACAGGGAGTCCAATCCACGGGTCACGAGTTGGTTTTTGGATCTACAGCCATATAAGTATTTGTTCGTTTATCGCCAGGGTGTTCTGCAAGCCAATGCCGATGCCCTTTCTAGATGCCACGACTTCTCGGACCAGTATGCCCGACCCAACGGGTCTGGGCTGAGGGGGGGCCATGTCACACACGTGAGAATAGGGGGACGTTGTGTGGATCAAGTAAAGGTAATTCCACGCCAGGCCAGGGGAGGGTGGGGTGCATTAAACCTTCTCCTGCTATCTCTACAGACCAGCCGTGGTAAAAAAACCTATCTGAGTCAAGAATGTCACTTTGGGTTCCGGCGCCCAGAAGAACGTCACTTCCGGTTCTGGTGCCCAGAAGAATGTCACTTCTGGTCCCGGTGCCCAGAAGAATGTCACTTCCAGTTCCGACGCCCAGGCTGATGTCAGAGAAACATCACTTCCGGTTAACATACATCACTTCCTGTCTGACCACTTAAAACTGCCATCTTTGCCAACCTTCATCAGTTCTGTCTTGGACTCTGTACGATCAACTGCTCTGTTGAATGAAAAAGAAAACCTTTGCAGCTAGGAATATTATACGGGGGGCTGCTTCAAACCTTTTTACATGTGTTGAGTCTCTTCCTTTTTACTATATATATAAAAGTTTGGTTTCAGAGACACAAGAAATGAAAACTTGTGTACCATTTTTTTAATAAAGATGTATGTTGCACAACCACTCTGAAACAGAAAAACCACAATTGTAGAAATCATTCAAAATCTAATCCTGCCCTGACCCTAAATGTCCATTAGATGAGTGTATGGGAATTTTTCACAACTGTGACTGTGAATTGGTAGTGCTTTTATTCTGTCATGTCAAGTCATTGTAGATTTTTTGTTTTTGGAGAACAGATTAATCATTTGCATTCCTTCATGTTTGAATCTTCCATCCGTTTCTAAATATTTTATTAAAACAGATGCCTTCAGTTGCTGCAAGGTCCAGCAGTCTAACTGCATGGAACCTGCATATTACATGCACATGTAATTCATTTTTAACTTGTAACTTTGCAATTATTCTCAACACTTATTATTCTAATTTGCTTTCTACGATGGCTCCAGGACACGCTCTGGGCTGGATATTAGTGGTCATTCCAGCTATACTATTCATTTGATCAAAATTTTGAATAACCTAAAAGTTCCTCAATACTACCCCATCCATTAAACCCACCATTCAACAAACTGTCTAGACATGTAGTGCAATAAGATCAAGAAAAAGGTACAAATGGTTTTATTCAAAAATTAAATATTCAAGCCAAAGCAAATTGGAAGAAACATAGAAGTGCTTAAACACACAGTAAATTCATTCCACAACTACACAAACATACTGTACATAAACAAATACAAATACAGCAGGACTCTGCCGGCCGCATCAAGGGAAATGCAAACCAAGCCACAGCGCGTGCTGTCCAGCAGAATGCAAACTGCATAAGGCAAAGGTTTTTTCATAATAATAAAGTCAGTGTACCTTAAATGGGGTCATCACACTTCACAATACCCCTAACTTTGTGTTTACATAATTATTCATTCAATATAAATATGTCAAGGCTGAACCACAACCTCTAAATAGTAGTGTACTGTAATTCTGACAGCAATGCACATTCCCACTTAAATTTGTACATGTAAATATGTACAAAGATGACATTTGTTGTCACAGCCTCTATTATGTTTGAAAGCAGAACTCAACAGCTTGTAAGGTATTTGGCAGTAAAGCACAGAAGACATGACTGGTTCATGACTGCCATCTTATGGAAGAGTAATTGAAGATTTTAAGACACAGAAGCTTATATAAGACACAATTGGTTGCCTTCAAAACTGCTACTGTAGAGTTTAGATTTGTGCATATTTGGACTGTGACAGCAAATAAAGTGTCAAAGAAGTTGCTTAGAAATGTAAACCTGTGGCACAAGGCATCTCAGATCCAAGTCACTGTTTCCCATGCTCTACAGATTTGCTTATTTATTCCAAGTTTCAAAAGAATAGTGCAAATTTTGATTCCCATACAAAGACATGTTACAGTAAAACGTACAACTAGCCATTCTGAACACACTTCTCAAGCCTTCTCTCCTTCTTTCATAACAGATCTTTGTTTTGGCCGTAAGATATATACGCGCTCACACACACACCTACACATACACAAACACAGGCACATATAAAGGCAGCAAGTGACTTGATCTGTTGTCAAAAGCCCCACATGATTCTTTTGGAAGATCAAAAAGACTGTTCACTTGGAATGCTCTGCAGATATGTTAGAATGTGCTGAATTTTAATCAGCCGCTCTTTAAGGGACATCATGGAGAGCACTGACAATTGGTACCGTGGATCCACAGGGAGAACAGCCAGAAGCCACCAGCAACAGGCAGGACCATTGGGAGTAGCCTAATAAATAAATAAACAAACACATAGAAAATGCATTAAATACTACGTGAGGTGCTGCAGTGTTAAATTAAACAAATACTAATTTTTATCTCAAGTAGAGGTATGCATTTCTCTCTATTATTAAAAAAAAAAACTTGGGACGAGACTTTTTTCCTGCGACGAGACGTTATCTTTTGAAGAGAGACAGAGAGACACTTTCACGTCCCGCGAGACGGCCAAGTCATGTCATACTTACAACCTTTGGAAGCAAGTACTGTGATACACATGCAGGGCAGGTCAGAGATAATGGAAGTAGCAAAATTCGAAAGTCACAAAAAAAATGAGAGTAAAGATCATATTAGCGGAAACAAACGGAAAATATTAGTCGGTGAAATAACAGAACAGTGAAAAGAGATCAAATAGTGTTTGAGGATGTCTGGGGGAGAAGAGAGACAAGTTAGTGACTAAAACATCTGAAGCGCTGCACGAAATGCAGATCACGCGGCATGAGAGCAGCAGCAAGCCAGCAGCTGATCGAGCAAAGACGAGGTAAAAAAAAAACAACTGTTTTTTGATTCCCATTGTATCACCGTTAAAGAGGGGTTTCAGAGGAGTGACCGTGTCTCCTTGGGGTGTGTTCAGCCCCCATCTTCACATTGGTGCTAAGTGTTTGGCGTTGGGGCGTGCGGGAGGTAGGAGTTGGCGAGCAAAGAGAGCAGGGGCGAATCCCACTACTTTCTTATAAAGAATATGAAAGTTTTATTCAACTGATGTGGTTGTTTGAATTGGTGTGTCATAAAGTATGAAACAAAACAATGGCTAGCTTAATATTTGAACTGCCACACACTTTTTCGGTACTATAACCACCAAGCCTATATCAAGTAGCATCCAAAACCTTTTGCTCTCACTAATGGCCCATCAGCTTAGCACATTGATCGCACATCCCTACTGCCCTAGCTTCAAAAACTACAGGTATTGTAGCCTAAAATGGCTTGAGTGAATGTAAAAATAATTTGTTACATAATTTCTTGCTTGCACATAGTTTCACTTATATTGTGAGAATATATTCAAACCTGTGATATTTTTGGATATACTTTAAATATTCATCTCTTGAATTGCCTTTCACAATTGGGTGGCCCATAAGACACTCACAGACTCTCTTTCCCTGTTAATCGAGTGGGATCTTTCTCCAAATAGGCAATATCATTTAGTATATATTTGTTATTTACATCAGCAGCTATCTGTAACTTCATGCCAGAGGATGAAAAGGCATCAATGAATATCTATTTTGCTCTGCCCCAGCTTATAGTGTATAATGCAGTTCTGTGCAAAGTGTGCCAAGTGTTTGATATAGCAGCAAAGGTGTCAGTACACTATGAGGCACAATCAAAGCATTGTGTGTATGTGACTGTTAATGTGGGCCAACATTACAATATATTTAGCTGCAATTAGTTTAGCTGCATTTGAATCATTGGCATTTTTTTTTCTTTTTTTAAAATGTGCCCAATTCAAGACCCAAATTATGCTCCACTGGCCCTTCCACCTTTAGCCACATTACAGGTCCTTTCAGTACTAGGCTCTTTATTTGTAGCTTGATCTGTTCCCATTGTGTCATGCCGTGTGTTTTCCTTTCCTGAGATTGGTACTGGCTGCATACTTCATATTTAAAAAAAAAAACAAAAAATTGTGATGCCATTTCAAGGGAGGATTTTATTCCCTAACCGAAATAACAGTTTATCATGCATATTGAAACAACATAAAATGTGTGAGACCCTCTTTATTGGTTTATTAAAAGACTAGGGGGCTCCGCACCCTACTCGCTTCGCTTGCCCACCCCCAGCGAGATTGTTATTTTCATGGGAATTGTTACATATGCATTATTTTCACTTTTACTTTAAAACTTTTGTTAAAAAAATGTTTGGAATTAACTTTTTTTCAAGATCACATTGAATTTTGATTCTGTGTTTGAACTTGCATCGTGACAATGCAATGTATATCTGCCTGTAAGTGAATATCGTTTCTTTCTCTCTAACAAATAAAATGACTTTCTCAAATGTTTGTCCATGCTCTTTCTTCTTCGCTTTGTTGATGACGTGTCATCTAGAACGTATAAAATTATTGTCCTGATAAAATTTATAACAGCTGAGAGCACAGTAAGTGTGTGAAACAAAAACATTGAAACGACTGAGGTTAGATGACCGTGGTCTTATTTGAAAATAGTTGTAAGTAGGGCGTGACTTCAAAGAATCTCATGTTAAAAGTCTCTGTCTCACGGGACTTCATACTGCAACAACGTTTTTGGATTCTTTTAATTCTCGCTGGCAACACGAATTAGACGATCTACAAGTCTCCGACTTAAAGGTTAAATCCAAACAATATATTCAACCTTTTTTCGCTGTTCTGTTATTTCACCGAGTAATAATTTGCGTTTGTTTGCACTAATGCGATCTTTCCTATCCTTTTTTTGAGACTTTGGAATTTTCGTACTTCCATTATCTCTAACCTGCTCTGCATGTATTGCGCCAACATTTTTCAATTCTTTACGACATTCTACTTTGTCATCTACTCTTTGTCCCTTATATTCATCCCCGGGCGTGGTTAAATCTCTTTCTTGTGGCACGTAAAACGCTGCTCGAGTTGTGAAGCGGGGGCTGAACGCAAGCTAAGGAGATGCGGTCAGATCAGCTGCTGGCGAGCTGCATGTTCTGCTTGTCGCGCTGTGCATCAATCATTTAAAAGCCTGTACAGCAGCTGTCCTTTTGTCTCCCTCCCAAGATTTTTTTTTTGATAGAGAGATGTTTTCTGAAGACAGGAAGCAATTCATTCTTGAGAATTTTTAATTAATGTCAAAAACAGTGACAGAAGTGGATTGATCGATGTAATAGGGATAAGCAAATGTAGTTAAGTATAAGCCAGAGCTGAAAGACAGTGATTCACACCTCAATACTAGCATTCAGTGTCATTGCTTGTAGTGGTGAGAGAAAAACGGGATCATTTACATTTTCTGAATAGAATGTATGAGTTACAACAACGTGGACATTTCTCCGCTTGGTTTTGCAGACTGGTGGCACCCAGCGGGTCAAAGCAATGCTACTGTTCCTGTGTGGTTACACCTTATTTTCCTGACGCGGCTTTATAAATACACAGAAACTAACCGCATATTGTTTATTAGTGTAATGCATCTGATTGTAATTAACTTGTAACAATATAATGGTCCAGGGAATAGCCATAGTATTCCAAATACCATAACTGCTTTAGCGTTGTTACTTTCACTACACCTTCTTCTTCTTCTTTCAGCTGCTCCCGTTAGGAGTTGCCACAGCGGATCATCTTTTTCCATATTACTCTCACTGCACCACTCGAAGCATTTATATCACTGTATCTGAGTGTGAATCACAGCAGCAGCTGATCGGGAAGAGAATTATCGGTATACAGGTTCAAGCACATGCTACCTCAGCTACGGCAAAACGTTTCAAAGCCTTTCCTGTACGGACCTCGCGGTTCAGAAACAGTTTCATCCCAAGAACTTTAAAACGCACTTAATCAATTGCTCCTTGTAGAATTGTTTGTACTTATAAGTACAATCACCCCACTGTAAACTTGCACTACAATTATAATATTGCAAAACCTGAGCCACTTTATAAAGCGCGTATTTACATATGATGACGATATCATTTTTAAGATGAAATGCAGCAAAATATGTTTATTATATTATACAGGTAAAACTTTAACTTCATTTAAATAGTCTATATTCTTCACTGGGACTGGTGTGAAGGATAGAATAATTAAACATGTACTACGAAGATATTTCAATGTTCCTTAAACATTTTGAAGAATCGGCACTCTAAGCTTACAGATGGCTTAACGTTAATTACAGAGCTGATTGTGTGGCGATCGGTTACTTGGAGAAAGAAAAGCAAGGACTGCAGGGGCGGCCACACCAATATACAGTGGTGTGAAAAACTATTTGCCCCCTTCCTGATTTCTTATTC
>JANRMT010062821.1:29641166-29675380 GCA_026402145.1 Polypterus bichir lapradei | reverse complement strand
GTTAACGATTGCCGAAAAGGTAAACGTTTTGGATTTGTTGAAGGCTATGATTCTTTTTATTTAAAAAGTAGGAAAGGAATATAAGATCTACGGCCGCAGTGTCCTTTTAACCAGGGTGCAAAACGAGTTGTAAGTGGATGCAATAAGGCAGTAGTCTGGATGGAATCTGCTTTAGGGATTTGGATTGAAGACTGCCAGAAGAACAACGGCAGTGCTACACAATCGCCTGAAGTGGCTCCTTTACAAGGGCTGTAACACTCTCCTTTGTTGTGCAGTAAAATTAAACTCATTGTTTCTACTTGGTTTCTACTTCACAGATTTTCACCTATCGCGGGGGTCGTCTGGAACGCAACCCCCGCGATCTAGGAGGGATTACTGTATTTCTGATACTAGCTTATAATAAAACAGAAACATACAGGGATCTGTTTTGCCGTCACAATGTCTGCTGCTAACCATTTATAAATAAGGTATTTTATTGCTTTCTGTACCATCAGTACTATTGTCAAAAATGTCAACAGGTGTAGGGGATTGGATAGGCTCACCCAAAATCTTAAAAAAAAAAAAAAAGGAAGACGAAAAACAAATAATACTCAGAGGTAAATAGTAAATAACAAATACAGATATAACATGTTTTCAAAATTAACTTTGAACAATCTTATTTTTCTGTTGTTTATAAACACAGCAATACATTTACACATCAGGATGTTTAAAATTAAGATGCACATTTAGATTATGGAAACTGTATATAAAAAATAAAAGACTTCAGCTTGTTTTTACACATTCATGTCTATATAACAGAGTTCCATGCTAATTTGTACAAATGGAAATTGTAAGAAATGAGATAAATCAAAGTAGAAATGGAGTAAAAAGTCACGGATGAACTATACAGTGAAATAGTTCAATCAGAAATACATTTTAGATATTCATGAACACTATACTGTTTTAGAAAGTCTTAAATTCACAGTACAGTAATCCCTCCTTGATCGCGGGGGTTGCGTTCCAGAACCCCCCGCGAAAGGTGAAAATCCGCGAAGTAAAAACCATACGTTTATATTGTTATTTTTATATTGTCACGCTTGGGCCACAGATTTGCACAGAAACACAGGAGTTTGTAGAGACAGGGACTTTAAAACACTGCAAACAAACATTTGTCTCTTTTTCAAAAGTTTAAACTGTGCTCCATGACAAGACAGAGATGACAGTTCTGTCTCACAATTAAAAGAATGCAGACATATGTTCCTCTTCAAAGGAGTGCGTGTCAGAAGCAGAGAATGTGACAGAGAGAGAGAGAGAGAGAGAAAAGCAAATAATCAAAAATCAATACGTGCTGTTAGAGCTTTTAAGTATGCAAAGCACCGCATGGGAAGCATATTGTATATCATTGAGGAGTTTTATTTAATACGTAATACGTGCTTTGATTGGGTAGCTTCTCAGCCATCTGCCAATAGCGTCCCTTGTATGAAATCAACTGGGCAAACCAACTGAAGAAGCATGTACCAGAAATTAAACGACCTATTGTCCGCGGAAATCCGCAAATCAGCGAAAAATCCCGTGATATATATTTAGATATGCTTACATATAAAATCCGCGATGGAGTGAAGCCGCGAAAGTCGAAGTGCGATACAGCGAGGGATCACTGTATATGCAATAAAGGTCTTCTTATGCCTTCTAGAAAATAACTACAATATTCTATTTCTTTTTACCTGAATATCATCTTCTCTTTCTGGCATTGGTCCAAAGTGCTGAAGAATTTGACATCTAAATCTATTTTCCAGTTTTTGGAACCAAGTACATGCCTGCATGTACACTTGATCATGGAGTTCTTGCAGCTTACGTAACTCTTCTTCATTCTGTACCTATTGACAAAAACAGCCCATTTATAGTACACAAACAAAAATTACAAACATATAAGTCACAGACATAATCACAGACATAATATTATGCAATAATATGTCAATTTCATATAACATATTTTAAAATGTCTCACCCGGATATCTTCCAGATACTCAATATTGGCTACACAATATCCATCTCTCATTCCTCTTTGCAAGACTTTAAAGCGTTTTCCTCCAATTGTATCTACGACAGACCGTCCATCAGGGAGAAAATGAACACTTCTTATTTGGAGTATGCAACCGTAATCTGCAAAACTAAACAAAAAAAAAAAATATATATATATATTTACCCTTACTTGCCTTATTTACAGCAAATCATGGCAGTATTATGTGTGGTGTTTTAACATGGCTTTAAGAACATGAATATTATATTTAATCTTAGGTATATCAGTGCCACTGGACTTGTACATCCCTTTTTCATCCATGTGGGTTTCTAAATATATAAAGGTTGCAAAGTTATAGTGTACAGCTTTAGGATGACAAAACATTTTAGCTCAGAAAACGTTCATCCAAGATACAATTACTGGGCATTTTAAATACATCCTGCATTTTCAGCATGCTACACTCTGGAGAAATGACCAATTAATTTTTTAACTGGTGTTGGCTACACCCTAAAAGAAACTCAGGGTTAGATATACCAGCAGATTTGACTCAATGAGTTCAGATCAAGGCCTGATTTCCAGAAAAGTATTTTTACAGCTTATATGTCAGCAAAGCTATACAACGACTGGGCCAAGCCCATAAAAATGGAACAATCATGTATGAAATCCTGACACAAGCCAGGTGAATCGATCATAAGAGTGCTGGGCAATGTTGTATACTGGTCTGCAAATTTATTAAGAGTATGTATATGCATATTTTTATTATGCAATTTATAATCCTTCTATGCTATCACATTATTTTAAAACTAATTGATGCTTTCCCTCTTACATTGCTTGCTACCTAATTGAACTGACCTTAAAGTTGTCTCTCATTATTTTTACACAGTTTACATTTCTCATCATAACAAACCACTATTCCCCAAAAATCATAAATTGTACTTATATTTTCATTGCATTACTGTAGACGCCAACCTGACCAAAACATCAAATACTAGCATTAGAAGGATTGCTTACATTTGTAAAAACTGCAGTTTACCTTTAATGTCCTTCCAGAACATGGGTGTTACTCCTATAGAGATGGTCATACAGGTTAGCATTTCATATGCCTATCTACTAGTATTTCATAAAAGATGTCATATTCAGTATATTATATATAGTATTATAGTCTGGTTACCCTACTTAAAAGACAATGGCCAAAAATTTATTTATTAAAACTGAGCAAAATGTTTAACAATTGTTTTAATTTATTCACTGTATTGCTCTCCAAAAACAGAAAATTTCATGATGATTAAAATATAACTTACCCTTTCTGGGGATCACTGATGCACATTCCAAACTGTCTGGTTCCAGTTTCCATACATCTTCTTATCATCAACCGATATCTTGGCTCAAATACATGAAGTGGACAAGGCACAGTAGGATATGCCATGGTGCATACAAAGACTGGGACGTTCTTGGTCAAACTGGAACACAGAGAAATTTTTAATCCATTACCTCAAAAATATACATGCACCTCTATTCAAATAAGGTGCTATAAGAGCAGGAAAAAAAAGATATTTGCAGACAATCAGGTAATGCTACAGCCCACATGATGACAAGTTGAAAAAGTGGGATCAATTCAAGGTAGCTATTAAAAATGTCCACCACAGTCTGCTTTCTACCACCAATAGATACTATGCTCACAGAGATGTTTCAATTATTCCTTCAGGCTGACAACCACTCAATTCACACTCAGGCAATGTGGATAACATTCTTGAACAGCAGATTATCAGAAAAAAACTATATATAATGGTGTTAGGGACCATCCCCATGTATAGCTGGTCACTACTGCTGCTTACTTGAAGTAATATTATCTTGTGCTTAGAAGATCCTATCACCAGCTGTACAAATTCTGAAATCAGGCCAGAGTGTGGTAATTTTCCATCAGGAAAATGCTGACAAGATATGATGGCTCTCTTGAATAAGGATAACACTTGAAAGCCAAAGTGAAATAAACACCTATCATAAGTCAGCTGGCTCACTAGACATGTCTCCAGTACAGCATTGGTGAAAAATTCCAGGCTGCCAACTGCAGTTCACTTTATGCTCCCCAAGGACTGTTGTATACCTAGAGAAGCAGCTGCATAATGCAATTTGGATATGCCAGTTGACACTGGCACAATGTATAGCTTTATAAGAAAGGTTCCAAGGTGTAGCCCCATGCTAGACCAAATAAACGAGTCCTTAGTACTGTATCACCAGTTCTCATGCGTTTATTCAGTTTTCATGGAAATTGTGTTATCTGGTTTCAATTAATTTTTCCATCAGAGATTATATTATGTATTATACAACTACTAAACTAAAATGTTTATTCAGTGCTTTATTAGAAATTTAAGATGTCTAACAATTAAACTTTACAGTAGCTACAAAAGTACAAACAGTATACATCAAACATGGTAAAACAAAATTTAAATCCTGAACAGGTTTATTCTGGATGTGAAAGATTTAAGACAGTATTTGCAGGACACACTCATGAATACTACCTAAATTTATACATACAGTGCACAAATTAGAGTCTCTCAAAAAGCTAGCTGTCAAATTTTGATGTCTAAAATCCATTCAAATCTTAAGATTCCCTATGTGCAGTACTGCACAAAAGTTGGTTTACAGTTGTTCATAGGGAAAAACACATGACTGCTACACTCAAGTACACTTTATTAATAAGAAAAAGAAAACAAATAAATAAATAATGCAATAATTAATAAATACAAAATAATACAAGAATAAACTGTGTTTTGCGTACTCATAACTGTAAACTTACTTTTGCCCTTCCCAATATGTTACTTACTCAGACAGCTCCACTGTTTCCTCATTATGAATCCGTTTTCTTTCCAAATGTTCCATAAGGAAATATTTGTGTAAAAGCTTCTCAATAAGGTGTGACATGTTATATTTTCTACATGCTAGATACTGCAAAGTATGCAAAGAAAATGGAAGATATTGTTACAATAAAGAAGCAATGCAGAAAAAAAATATTCAGACAACTTGAGTATTACCAACACATTATGAGAACTTAATTTATACTATGCTGGAATTGTCCACTCTAAGAGGAATAACCAGTGCTAACTTTTGCAAGCATAACCTTACCACCAGCATTTTGTGACATAATGAATTTTAAATAATAGCTTCACTCACATATAATCAATTTGTATTCACTGTACGTAAATAAATATCATCCTTATCTGCAATAATCGACACCTCATGAGGGGGAGTGATAACATACCTCTTTTAGACTTTCCTTACAGAGAGGACACTGGGGTGAGTGGTCAAGACACCGTTGTAAACAGCTTTTACAGAATGTGTGGCCACAAGGAGTTGTCACTGGTTCATAAAAAAGCCTGTCCAAGCAGAAAAAAAAACATAAAAGCTTGTTAAAATAAACAAACAGAAAACAAATTACTATTGTTCTAGAACATAATTCAGAGTCTAGTGCCATTTACAATAAGTAGTTATTTTCATGTGTATAAATTCTAACACTGGCAATACATAAAAATGATGTTACCTATGGTTAAAATAATTTTAGTTGTGGATGCCAGTTCTATAAAGACCAGCACAATGCATTCAACTCAAAACTCTTTAGGGGTAAACTTAAGTTTCACAAAAATACTTTGAAGGTAAACATTACTTTGATTCAGATTCGTTTACCAACTCACCATAATAACTTTCTCCACGGTAGAAATCTCTTAAAACTATTTTTAGGACACTGAAAAGCTACTTTAGGCATTCACTTAAGGAAAACCGCTTATTTTAGGTTTGCACCCTGTCTAGAGATTTTACTGCCTTGTGCCTGATGCTTGCTAGGATAGGATCCACCATACCTATGATTCTGCTCTGGATAAGAGAGTTTAAAAAAAGAATGGATGTATAATTTACTTTAATACCAAAACCAAAGGCAACATTAATTCCAAAATATAGCAGCAAGTATAAAAAGAACAAAGACATGATGATTGCACTTGCAACATTTTTATGCAGCTTAATTGCTTTTTGTAAAGTTTATACCTGGCTTTTAAAATAATTTTTACTTCTAAATCGGTCCTCCTCGTCCTCTTTTTTTAACATAATACCTGAAGACCAAAAAATATCGCAAAATAGAAGTACTCTGGTTATAATAAAAAGTATTAAGAAACTTTAAATATGGGACCAATAAACTCTGGAATGATCTGCTGTAGCATTCAATCTGATCCTGATGATAGTCCGGGCTGGCTCCATGCTCCCCTAGTAAATAACATTCGATCTATCTCTTATATACAAAGTAGAGCGACGGCAGCTTCCACCTGCAGCTATAGACTCTTCAGTATGCAAGAGACTCTAAATCTAAATCTAAACACTAGAGTGGAGAGTCGCTTGCATACTGAAGAGTCTATAGCTGCAGGTGGAAGCTGCCATCGCTGTACTTTGTATTAAGAGCTAGATCGAATGTTATTTATTTATTTACCTTGGTTTATTTACTTACTTTCTACAGCGTAAAGTCACAATTACAGTGCAGAGCTATAGCGCGTCTTTATGTGAAAACAGCAGTGTCAGATGGGGGGGGGGGTCAGATTTGGGGGGGAGTGTGGGTAGGATCGTGAACACGACTGAGAGAACAAAACTGAATAAAAAAAAAAAAAAAAAAACAAAGCTACCCTTTACGAGTATCATACATTTACACTGGCTGTTACAGACTGAAATCAAATATATGTTTTTATTCTAAAATAGTAAGAATAAGAGCAGCTCACTTCTCAAAACGGACTCGTCCGGGATCGAACCCGTGAAGTTTTGATTACCAGTTGATACTGTTGCACCACTGAAGCGGTCGTAGTAAACACGTGTCAATGTTGCACCCTAACGTGGGTTCTTTTTCTGCAGTTATATTCTTGAATAGAAGCGCACTTGTTCTGTTATATTTGTACCTTTTGTGAAAGTGTGTATTTGATATTTGGAAATCAGGCTTAACACATTATACACTTCATGTCTACATTTTGTCAATTATTACTAAAACATGAAAAACGTTTCTGTTTTAATGATGTGTTTACTGTACATAGATTGTTGTATACACGGAACACACATGAAATGCATGTGTTCCAAATAACGATATAGTATTTATAAAAGGTCTGATTTTGCTTGACCTCTCACTCTATACAACTCCAAGTAACTGACATGCAGGTAAACAGACTTGAGCTGAGAAAACTGTGAGTCGGTGGGGGATGTGATAGCAGGCTGCTTATCAACACATTTAAAGGACAAAAGACGCTGATGGAGAGGTGGAAAGTGATTTAAGGTGGGACAGATCTATGAGTTTTTTCGTAGGCTCTGGTAATTCTAGTGTTAAAATTATCCCCATGTTACCCTACAGAAGCACATCACAATTCTTTGTGTTCTAAGTTAATTCTGCCTCTACATTCAATTTACAACTAGAGTTTTGGAACACAGGCTACATATACAGTAACTGAAATTTGTATTTGCAAACAGCCTGCATCTGATCCCTGTATTTAGATAATGCTGTTTTGAAAATAAGTTGCATTCACAAATGAATGACAGCTTAGACTGGCATTTTCATATTCAATGGTGTGACTTAAAATATGTGACAACACAGGAACAAAAAAAAAAATACACAACTCTTGCTCTTAAGACTTTTACTTTTTTAATTGTTGGTTCGCAGGAGAGATATCACTTCAAATAGCCCTTTTCAGGCCTTTTTTTTAAAGAAAAAGAAAAAAGTTAAGGACACTGCATTGCACAGAATGTTGTGTGAAAAAAAAAAATCTACTTGAAACTTCTACTTATTCACACTAGTAATATTTTGAGAAATAGAATCATGTATCAAATTAGAACTAAATGAGTAATGGGAAAAACTAAACTTAGCGGTACCAGATAATCCATAAAGACTGGATCAGGCAAGAGCTGCAGTGAAAAAATGGTCTTCTTACTTTTTCTCCCTAAAATAATTCCTTCTCAGCCATCAAGATTCTTACTTATTGAAGTTACATATCTTTCATATTCCTTTTTTTTTGGTACCTAGCTTCTCTTTTCTCATTATTTCTTCCTTCTATAGGCCAATTCTGTACCACGTAATTACATTTCTTGTTGACTGAAACTCAAGAAATATGTTCTTTGTACTTCTCTGCACTTTTATGTATACTCCACACATAATCAACACATTATTAACCTTTTAAACTAAATGGTGCATGTTCAATGAGTGCACATTTCATCCACTACTTGTTATTGTGAAACAAAAACATTTTTGAAAAACAGAGGTATAGTGCATTCAACCTTCAGTCTTGTTGGTACCTAACTTTTCTTTACAACAGGAAATAGGTGGGGATGCTGAAGTATACTACCTCTTAGGACCTCAGAGTACAAGGGTCCTGTAGGGCTGTATCTTATAATCACTCCTAATCACAGCAGTTTGCCAACTGGGCAAAGATTGGACTGGATGATGCAATTATCTTTTCAACAAGGTTTATTTCCCTCTGGACAAGCCTGGCACCACTGTAATGATTGTTTTTTTTTTATTTCTCCAGTGCCTTCAACACCATACAGTCATCACTGCAAAGGAATAAGCTGAGACATATGCAAGTAGATGAGACTATGATATCCTGGATAATGGATAATCTGTCAGCCAGACCATAGTTTGTAAGGCTCAAGGACTGTGTTTCTGATATGGATGTGACCAACACAAGGAACAGTCCTGTCTCCTTTTCTGTTCACCCTGTACATCTTGGGTCATGTCGCTTGCAGAAATTTTCAGACAATTCTGCTCTAATGGAGTGTACTGACAAGGAGGGTGAAACAGAGTATAGAGTCAGGTGGAGAACTTTGTTTCTTGGTGCAAATGCAATTGTCAGCAAATCAACATCAGGAAATCCAAGGTTATTGACTATTAGCACACCAAACAGGTTCTATGCCTGGTCACTATTCAAGGAGTATACCAACTCCACATTCACTATTATAAATAATTGAGGGGTCCATATCAATGCCAAGTTGAAATGGTGTAGTAACACAGAGACACATTATAAGAAAGGGCAGAACAGATTCTTTTCTTTTGGAGACTGTGAAAGGATAGTGACATTTTTTACCTGATATATACCTCTATGATAGCCAATACGTTGTTTTATGCTGTAGTGTGCTGGGCTGGTAACATCATTTCAAGAAAGACCCACCTACTCTACAAACAGATCAAGAAAGCAGGTTGTTTTGTTGGATCCACTGTCAACCTCCTAGAGACTGCTGGAGTTACAGTAGTACCAAAGGAGAGAATTAATTATGAACAATGTTGCACAACCTGTCAATTTTCTTTCTTTTATTCTTTGTGTGTATTTGAAAGGGGCTGTTATTGCTTGTTATAATTTTGTAGAGTTTCTGTAAAAAGCTATATTTCCCCTTTTCAGACAGATAGATAGATAGATAGATAGATAGATAGATAGATAGATAGATAGATAGATAGATAGATAGATAGATAGATAGATAGATAGTTTATTAATCCCAAGGGGAAATTCACAAATAATGTACTAACTATCAATCTATCTGTGTGTATACTAGTGTTGCATGAAAACTTGAATTTCACACATGGATAACCGGTTAGCTGATGACATAACTCTTGTGAAGTTAATTTCAAGATCGAATGAATTTGTGTACAAAAACAAGACAGATGAAGATAAGAGATTGTTTAACCTATTACATCTTGCCTGAAGAAGGGGCCTGAGTTGCCTCGAAAGCTTGCATATTGTAATCTTTTTAGTTAGCCAATAAAATGTGTCATTTTGCTTGGCTTTTCTCTACCTAAATAATCTTGAAACTAAACATCAACCACAAAAAAGAATAGCTGAAAGATTTTACATTTAACACTAGAATCCCTGAAGCCTATGAAAAAACTTGTAATCCCGGGCCGCCTTAAAGTCCTTCACACCTCTCTATCAGCATTACCTGAAACCTTTTGGTTATAAGGCAGCAGTTCTTACCTCTGCACCATCTAAGAATACAGATCAACTTTCTATCGGCTGACATTTGAGCTTGGGTTTTAACTGATTGACAGCAACATGTAAATTGAATGATTATTTTTTTTTAACCTTGATTATATTCTTGAATAAAAGTGCATGTGTTTATTTGATATTTGAGCTAAAGTCTTCATACATTATACACTTCACATCATTATTAATATAGAATGGAAAATTTCTCTTTTAGGTATGTGTTCAGCATTTCTTGCCTTGCAATTCCTTTCATCTTACACTTATGCAGATCGTTGTAGACAAGGATCACACATGAAATGTATGTATTCCAAATAATGAAATATTATTTACCCTATACAACTCTAGGCACCTCACACCCAGATAAACACACTTGCGCTCTGAGAATTTTGTGACTGACTCGGTTCCA
Organism: Polypterus bichir lapradei; assembly: GCA_026402145.1. Taxonomy (NCBI): domain Eukaryota; kingdom Metazoa; phylum Chordata; class Cladistia; order Polypteriformes; family Polypteridae; genus Polypterus; species Polypterus bichir. Next base: position 29,664,990 of record JANRMT010062821.1, on the reverse strand, counting down.
TCAGTGGGTTGGTGATAGGATAGCAGGCTGCTTGTGCTGATCAATACATTTGCAAAGGAATTTAAGGTGGCCCGGTATTACAAGTTTTTTCGTAGGTTTCAGGGATTCTAGTGTTAACAAAAGAACACTCTTTACTCTTAGTAGGTCACAGAGGTGTTTCAGAATGTTATGGCTCTAGACTCCACCACTAGCAAACATTTTAAAATGGCTAACTTGAAAGAGTGGAAAAATTTGAAGTTTCACAGATATTATTCATCCTTTAGTATAGATCTATTAAATGTATTTTGATTTTCCACAATTGTGTTATGGCAATATCTCTGGTAGGGGGCAATAAACAGATTGAGAGAGTGAATTCACTCCTTTAAAAATCATAGGATGCAATCTAAGTGGTTAAGTCTTTGCACTTCAAACCCTGAGGTCCTGGGTTCAAATCATTCTACTGACACTGTATGACCATGAGCAAGTCACTTCAACGACCTGTGTTCCAATTGGAAAAACAAATGCAATATACCCAATTGTATCTCAAATTTTATAAGTCAACTTGGATAAAGTCGCCAGCCAAATAAATAAATAACAATAAACCACTTAGATTGACTCTAATCCTTGAGACAGAAATAGTTCTTCAAGATCTCATTTGACCGATCAGATAACATTCATCCTTTACTCACTTTCCTTCTATATGGTAAATATGTCAATCATGACTAGGAACACCACATTTCTTAAGAATACTTGCCCATATGCTGAAAGATATATTAACTTGTCATCTTAACTCTGAAGTATTCTACACCAATATGGCATGTGTCCTTCCTTCTATTATATTTGTTGTTTGGGGGCTATGGAGCTATTTTGTGCTTACTATGTATGTTTACGTTGATGCTGTATTTCTATGAATTTTCCTAAATCAAATTCTGTGCAACTGTTGCTACTATGACAATAATCTGCTTTTCTGATATAAAACACAAATACTTAATAGTGATGACATAAACTTTGTGTCTCATGCGTAAACTGACATAACAAGAAGTACAGTAATGTACATCTCTCTAACTTACAAGGTCAGATGTCCTCCAAAATGTTCAACTGAAACACATCCAAAAGCAAACTAGTTAGGAGAGAATATATGTTCTTAATATGAATTGACTAAACAGTCTGACACTTTAGATCAGCGATTCTCAAATGTGGCCGGCAACAAATTTTGCCGCTACTCTTCAAATTGGAACATAAAATGATGAAAGTTTATAGAGTCTACCATTGAGAGGAATATTGCAACTGGTAACTGGTTCTATCGAATTAATAGTCTCTTGTCTGATGCAAGCAGATGAAATCCAGATGCCCCCTATATACACAAAAGTCAATTGACTATAATTGTCGGCCAGACAGTCCCATATATTCTAAGATAATTCTCCTGTCTCAGGCATTAATATTAAGTTTGATCTTTTATCAAACAAATGAACACTTTACTTGCTAGCTGCTAGGGAGGCCTGGGAAGTCTGTCGTGAATGAGCTTATACACTGAACTGTTCACCTTTTGTTAATTCATTTTTTTCAGTTTTCCCACAGTTAAGGCCACATCTGTGTTCATATCACCTAATTTGTGATTCTGTGGTGATAATCAGTGTGGTTATTGCATATTTACCAGTGTTTTCTGTGGTTGTAAGTGAAATATAGCATGTTAAATCTATAATCTTTATTTTCCATAGCAAATTCGGCATTTTTTTATTAAAAAAAAAAAAAGCCTTAAAAGTAAACCATAATTAGCCTTCTATATTATTTTAAGAAAAAAAGAACAAAATGAGATTGGTGAAACTAAGCCGAGCATAAGCAGTGTTATGGATGTTTCACTAACCCTGAAATGACTCCCTGATTTTAGAGATAAAAAAAGAAAATTTAATCACGAGTGGGAAGAAACGTTTTTAGTATTTTTAAAGCCTGATTCGTCAGAAAATGTGATGATATGCGCATTACGTAAAACTGAAATTCGACAGATAAAATCCTGTGCACTTCAGTGTCATTTCAGTAAACATGAAATGGAAGTAAAGAAAAAGTTCAGTTCTCAGGATGCTTGCAGAGAACACGCTTTTAGGAAAGATCTGCTTCAACAACAAAAATTAATGAGTGTTCTTTTCTTGTGAGAATGAGCTGAAATTAGCTACATTTAAAGCTTGTTATTGTATTGGGAAGTATAAAAAAAAACATTCACAGATTGCGAATTTATTAAAACATTGTTTTTTCCAATACAACCAAATAATCAGTTATTCAGGAACATTACTCTTAGCAATGACACAATTCAAAGAAGATTTATAGAGCTTGGAAATTTCATAGGAAATGAGATTGTAGATAGTGTTTTAAGAAGTTTATGTTTTATTTTGTCAGTTGATGGAAGTAATGAAATCACTAAAACCAATTAGATAGTTGTGTGTTCTCTGTTTCTTGATTGGACAAGAAAAACATTTGTGTTTGTTTTCTCTAAAAGAACACCGAAATGAAAAAAATAATTTACAAAGTTATAAAATCTCAACTTGATGAATTAGGAATTTCCTTTAACAACCTCTGCAGCATCACTGCCAATGGAGAATTTGCGATGCACAGTGAGTCAAGCAGTGTTTTAAGACCTTTCAGGAACAACTGTAGCAATGAAGTTTTCAGATTGCACTGTTTTGTTCATCAGGAAGTTATCATTTGTAAAGCTGTATGTGAAACAATGGAAGATGTTGAGGTTGTTGTAAAGAAAACTATTAACCCAATAATTACCGCAGTATCCTTAAAAACAGATTTCATTCACTTTGTGAAATTACAAGTGAGAAACATAATGTGCTCCTTGACTATAATTCAATTCGTTGGTTCAATTTTGAATCAAGTATCCATCGTCTTTGTGAACTTAACAGATTTTAAAGCAGTCACTACGTTGTCATAAATACAGAACTGGTTAAGCAACTTCAGGACCGTGTTGTAAGCTCAAGTATTTTATATTTGAGCGACTTTTTGACTAAATTCAGTTCAATAAATATATGCTGCAGCAACCCGATTTAACAATAATTAATACTGTTTATATAATTGAGAAATTCCAAAATATATCAGACATCAGTTTACCAGTGAAAGAAGAAAAGGATTTAACAATTTTTCCAACTCTTTCTAGTTTCTTTGATTCACAGTCATAAGATATCAAAAGCAAAACGTGCAAAAAGAATTAACAGCTATTTAGAAACAGTGCATGATGAACATGGAAGCAAGAGTTAAGGAAGCAACATTTTTCAGGAAGTTTACTTTCCTCTCATCCATTTTCTGAGCTTAATGTTGAACATTTCAAGGACATTCAAGTTTGTTTATCCTCTTTTCCCTCTTTATCTTCCCTCAACTGGTCAAATATAACATACTCCTTGATTGAATTCTGCCGAGATGAACATATAAAACGTAAATTTCAGGAAAAGAATGTGAGAGCTGAAAAGTTCTAGTGTGATATCTTCAAGAATTGCGTCATCTATAAGAATTTCGTACATGTAGCTTTGCTCGTTTTAAGTATTTTTCAGACTACAGTGATGTATGAAAGGACATTCAGCTCACTTAATTTCCTAACATCTAAACACAGTAACAAACTGAAGGATGAGCATCTTGATGCTGCTCTACGTTTAGCAGTACAGGAAAGAGGTGTGGAGAAATTTTCATTTAATACACTTGATTGTCAGCAAGAGGAATGTACATTACTGATTTTATGATATATTTTTATAAACTTTAATATTGGAAATGGAAAACGATGACTGCGACCACAAGTCATTGTTAGTGCCCATATGTGCAGACACTGAAAAGATTTTTCTGAGAACCCCTGCTTTAGGTTACTCAGCCTCTGTAATTCTTATGCCAGAAAATGTTACCATATGACTATAATTTGTGAGCAAACTTAAAGAATCCAAAGTTAGTTTTGTAAAACACAAATTATGTTGACCTACTTACCTCATGCAGAGAGAGCACTCAAAATCTGTAACATCTACGAGTTCATGAGGAACCTCCTTGTGGTTCGGAGAAGAAGCAGTAGCAGCAACGATAGTTCCTATTTTAAAAAAAATAAAATAAAGAGGCAAAATGATGTACAGGACCAAACACTACATAAGAACCAAGCATATTTAACCAGTGCCATTAAATCATTATTGTTCAAAAAGAAATAAAAAAAGAAAAAAATTATCTCACTAAATGTGGGCAGTTTTTATGGCACTAGGGGAGCTAGAAATAACAGAAACTCAGCCCTGTGGGAAACTGTAGAGTAAAACAAACTATATAGCTCAAATGTGTTTTATCATTCTGTTTAATAGAGGCAAGCAATACATAAAAATATTTTCTATTCCTGGTAATTAATTAGAAGGTGTCTGTAAGTTCTGCTCAGTTACCTCCAGCAAATGTTCATTAAACAATATTGTTCTATTTGTACATTTTCACATATGAAGCGCATCTAACTCACATAAAATGTGCAATTTTAATAAAAAGTAGCACTGTAAATTTAAATTAGATCAAGGTCAAAAGAAACAAGGAAACTGAAAGATAAACTCCATCTGTAATTAGTTTCATTCCATGACTTTTTGCTGCATGTAGCTGACTTACTTTATTTATTAGACTAAGCCAATAAACACAAAATAATTTTAAACGTATCAGTCTCTAATGTGTTTCACAAATAAAGAAGTATTGAAATATTGGTACATTCCACACAGTCTTATAAAGAGTCATTTGATAGGTTCACTGTTAAAAAGGAATTTGCCTTTAATACTGCTTAACACTTACACTGAAAATTCTGACTGTAGCAAAGGTTGATGGTTATTGACTAGCAGAACATAAACATATGGAGCATCTCTTTTCATCTATGTGCATGCAATAACTGAATCTATTTACTATCACCTTTCTGAAATGAAAATTGGGGTCACTTTTACCAGACAAAAACAAAAACGCAAAACACCACTGCAGTGTTTTAACTGCTTTAATTTTAAATGTGTTTCATTGTGAAGTAATGTGAGGCATATCATACTTTCCAAATATGGTGAAACGCTCCATTAGACTTTCTCCAAGTAAGAGGGAGATAAAAGGAAGGCGTCTTCGGCTTCTTCTCACTTTCATAATAAATTTCTAAATAAATTTATAGGCATGCTAAAATAGCTATAAGAGGTAATTTTAAGCAGAATATAGTCCTCAGTAGATGGATCATATGAAGAGAGAAAAAGTCCATCCTCAAATTCTCACCATAAGAGATCATGTGACAAAAAAAAGAAAACATAAAATATCCCTTACATTTCTGAATTTCTTTTTTGTTATACAGTCAGCCCTCCGTATCCACAGTGTATTGGTTTCAGGAGAATTGCAGATACCAAAATTGGCAAATGTTCAAGTCCCTTATACAAAATGGTGAAGTATTTGCACATAACCTACACACATCCTCCTGTATACTTTAAATCACCTATAAATTACTTACAATACCTAATACAATGTAAATTCTTTGTAAATAGTTGCTATACGGTATTGCTTAGAGAACAGTGATTTCAGCAAGCAAAATGCCATTTTTCAAAAGATCTTTCAGATTTTTATTTTCTCATCAAGAGATGGAACTTTATAGTACCTCTTCACCTTTGAAGGACTGCTTTGACCACTTAATTTCTTTTAGAAGTCATTTTTTCACAGAAACAAATGAACACATGTGCATTACAGTCAGGATTGCCGACTTGAACTGCTTTTTTTTTTTTTTTTTTTTTTTAAGAAATGCAGGGTGGTGCCTGCTGTGCATATGTGTGTTCCTATCAATAATCATGGTTTCACCAGTTGAAATTTTAGTATTTAATTTACAGTGTACCAAATACCTGCAGGGAGTCTGTGTGTGTTCTAGCCATTTCTAGCTTGCACAACTTTTTGCACATAAACTGCATATAAATAATCCCACCTAAGTTTAAAGCTGGTGCCCTAGCCAGGTGTCTGCAAGCTGATGGACGGGCTCACTTTGATTGGCTTGGGGCTAGCAATGGTTTAAGGAAGTCTGATTTCAGAGTAACTTTTTGGTTAGTGAGTGTTTATTCTTCTTTGTTTGAGTGTCTTTATTTTCTGGAATACATGTATGTCTTATGTGTTTTGCTTAAGAGCTGCAATAGTGCAAGTAGAGTAAAGAAGGAAATCATTTCCCACTTTGGGAATTGGTATCACTCAGAAACCGAGGTAGGGTAGGTGAGTGAAAAAGAGCATTCCTTTTATTGCCAGAGAATAGGGTCAATCAATTTATAGAGGAAAGCAAAGGTGCTTAATGTTCAGCAGAGCTAGCCAACTGAAGACCAGTATGGTGGCTCAGAAATTGGATAACGGAGCTGTAAATTTACTCCTACGAACCGTTTTATTCAACTCCTATGGCGGGAGGCTACAGAAGGATATACCTACAAATATTTAAAAAGCAAATAATTTCATTTGTGTGGACTCATCATATTGCTTGGTGCAGCAAATTCAAGTTTTGCTTTTTTTGAACTACTGCTGTATCATTCAACTAATGATATAATACTTAATGACACAGCTGATTCTAATTTCTCTTGCTGTCAAGTATCATTACTTAATTCAATTCAGAGTCATAAAAACTGGAATCTCTCCCTCAGTTAACTCTGTCATACTATGTCGTGTTATGCATGCACATTGGAGGGTCACCCTCCGTGTTCCTTCAAGGTATGTTGTTCCAGCCTAGACTGAGATGGGATGATGCCACTAGCTGTGTTGTCTTCCTTTCCCACCACTGTAATAAGAAATCACCCAGTGCAGGCAACTGGCTCCACCCCTTTGGTTCCTGGGCCATAAAAGTACAGCCGCCAGAACAGAGGTGTCACTTTAGGATCGAGCGACCAGAGAGACTGAGTTCCTCTATAACTTGAAGAAACCTGTACTGTATATTATGCCTTGCATCAACTGGAGGCCGTTTTTCTTTTTGCCTTTTGATGCCATTGGGCATTTCTTAATTCGTTTTTCATTAGAAGTAAACGGGGATACCTGGGTTGGCGCCTTATCATTTATTTTGTTGAGACTGTCATCCCCTCAGATGACCACAGTATTTAACTTTAGAAACCAAGAAATAAAAGGCTGAGGGATGGGTTAAGATATTTGCTAAGTCAGTTCTTTGTCAAAAGAAGAACATTTGTCTCTGTTGGCAATCAAATTTGAATTGAAAAACTGCAAAGTTTTGTAGCAGCATCGTGCTACTTGTTAATTGTACATAATTACATTAAAAAATGTGCATGGTTTTGAAGAAAACATTAGCTCCTCTTAATCTTCATAAACTTTGCAATCTATAACAAGTATCGAGGTACACTTGGGTACAAAGTCCCAACACCATTGTTTGGAAAAATAATAATTAAAAGGACATATAGTGAGAATTAATATTAATTGGACTCACCACTGTAGGGGCTTTAAAAAAAAAAAGGGATACCAAAAATCTTTGACTGTGGTAATGTATAACTACAGATATTATGCATGAACGTTTTACTTTCTTTCCATTGAGAAATGTAACCACTTGGTTCCAGCTATGACAACATTTTATGGATGGAGGCAATATAATATAAAACAAGTATTAACAATATTACACAACAAAATTTCAGCTGAATTTACAAATCGACAGACAGCACTATGCAAAGAAAAATCAGGTTTACAATTGTCACCTTTCTTCTTCTGTTTATTCTGCCCATCATCATAAACTTTTCTGTAATCTGCTTCTTTTGCAGAAGTGGACAGTTTCCTTTTGAGCAGTGTTCCCTTCTCTGATCCAGACAGATGTGGTGCAGATGATGTTCTTTTTAAGACTTGCTCTTCTGGCAACTAATGTAAAAATAATGGATCAACTTTATTTAGTCCTATACTTTCAAAGTTCTTTGGTGTTTATTGAACTCCATAATTCTAAAACAGATTAATACATTTTAAATGAAACAAAAAGCATAAATAAAGAATAAGTAGATTTATACTGTTGCAACTTTCTAAATTTGTCAATATTTTTGTATATTGGAATTCAAATAGTAAAAAAATGTTCCTATAGACAAAAAAGCTTAATAAAAAGTATATTACCAATAACCTAATAGGATACTAATAGTAAAAAGGACAGTACCAAGAGACCGCAATATAGATAATTGTTTAAGAAATCGGTCAGTACTATCTAGTGTTAAACCAATGTCAACTAGCGTAGGTAGTTTTACAATACATTGGTGATAATTTTACAAAATAGGTTACAACCCAACAATTTAGGACGAATGTAAACTTGTCTTTATTTTTACATGGCATTTTCAATATACAATTGATTTATAGAACATAATGCTAGATTCAGGTTATTATACGACAAAAATGAGACAATTGATTTTTCATTATCTGGCCCCTCCCCTTATATCAATTAGCAATGTGTAACCTATAGATCATATATCTCCTGAAAACATTGGTCTAACAATAACTGAGGTAAACAAGTACCTCCATCACACCAAGACTTATGAAAGAGCCTCCACATTTCATTATCAGTACTAGCAGGACAAAAAGCATGAAGCTGCCACAGTGGCCAAAGGGAATAGTATCATATCAAGACATTCAATATGGGCCCCGACACTATAGCCTCTTCTATTGTTTATGACTTTCAAGTCAAAGTCAAAATGTTGGTTATCCATTTTAGGATAAGGGTTGCATCTCTGCATTTTTGAGTTTGTGAAGGAAAAGACTGTGATCTCTGATGTATACTGCAACAGTCTGAAGCTGAGTGGGTTGTAGATGGCATTAGAATTAGCAGAAAAATGTGTTCCATGTAAGTGAGGACTAACCAGCTACCCTAAGTGAAGAAGTTCAAGTATGTCGCGAATATGAGTGAGGGTAGAGGTGATCATGAGATTTACTGAACTGTTGCCCTGGCAGAAGTGTTACAATGTTATTTTGGAATGTAGTGATAATATTTACAGGTCCTTTTAATCATCACTAGCCGACCCGCGGCGTAGCATACGCCGCATAATTATTCATTGATGGGTGAACACTTCCTTAAAGACACAGTTCAGCAATCCCCTATTCAGCATCGCGATAGGGCGGCGGCCATCACTCTGGTTTCTGTGTCGGTCTAACAAAGGAAAAAAAGAAGGGGCAAAGAAACAACAGGGAGAACAGAAGCTTGTGGGGACAAACAAAGACAGCAGCAATGAGAGAGACTTGTTAGCAAAGCAAAGCAGCTGGAACCGAAAAGATCAATGAAAAGTCAATGTGGGTCAGAGGGCAGCAATGAGAGAGACCTGTTAGCAAAGCAAAGCAGCCAGAACCGAAAAGAACAATGAAAAGTCAACGTGGCTCAGAGTTGCATGTGGACTGTAGCAGAGACCAAAGCGACTGAGGATGTGTTTGGTGAGGTGTTGGGGGCGGGCACATGAGCAGGCAGTGCGCATGCCTCGAGAGCGAGGGTGGGCGCGGGAGGAGGGAGTTGGCGGGCGGGGCTCCGTTGTGCGTACCCCATGATCGGGCGACTTGGTCGATTATACAGTGGGTACGGAAAGTATTCAGACCCCCTTCAATTTTTCACTCTATGTTATATTGCAGCCATTTGCTAAAATCATTTAAATTAATTTTTTTCCTCATTAATGTACACACAGCACCCCATATTGACAGACAAAAAAAAATAATTTTTGAAATTGTTGCAGATTTAATAAAAAAGAAAAACTGAAATATCACATGGTCCTAAGTATTCAGACCCTTTGCCCAGTATTTAGTAGAAGCACCCTTTTGAGTGAATACAGCCATGAGTCTTCTTGGGAAAGATGCAACAAGTTTTTCACACCTGGATTTGGGGATCCTCTGCCATTCCTCCTTGCAGATCCTCTCCAGTTCTGTCAGGTTGGATGGTAAACGTTGGTGAACAGCCATTTTTCGGTCTCTCCAGAGATGCTCAATTGGGTTTAAGTCAGGGCTCTGGCTGGGCCATTCAAGAACAGTCACAGAGTTGTTGTGAAGCCACTCCTTCGCTATTTTAGCTGTGTGCTTAGGGTCATTGTCTTGTTGGAAGGTAAACCTTCGTTCGGCCCAGTCTGAGGTCCTTAGCACTCTGGAGAAGGTTTTTGTCCAGGATATCCCTGTACTTGGCCGCATTCATCTTTCCCTCGATTGCAACCAGTCGTCCTGTCCCTGCAGCTGAAAAACACCCCCACAGCATGATGCTGCCACCGCCATGCTTCACTGTGGGGACTGTATTGGACAAGTGATGAGCAGTGCCTGGTTGTCTCCACACATACCGCTTAGAATTAAGGCCAAGAAGTTCTATCTTGGTCTCATCAGAACAGAGAATCTCCAGGTGTCTTTTAGCAAACTCCATGCGGGCTGTCATGTGTCTTGCACTGAGGAGAGGCTTCCGACAGGCCACTCTGCCATAAAGCCTTGACTGGTGGAGGGCTGCAGTGATGGTTGACTTTCTACAACTTTCTCCCATCTCCTGACTGCATCTCTGGAGCTCAGCCAAAGTGATCTTTGGGTTCTTCTTTACCTTTCTCACCAAGTCTCTTCTCACCCGGTAGCTCAGCTTGGCCGGACGGCCAGCTCTAGGAAGGGTTCTGGTCGCAACAAACGTCTTCCATTTAAGGATTATGGAGGCCACTGTGCTCTTGGGAACCTTAAGTGCAGCAGAAATTTTTTTGTAACCTTGGCCAGATCTGTGCCTTGCCACAATTTTGTCTCTGAGCTCTTCAGGCAGTTCTTTTGACCTCATGATTCTCATTTGCTCTGAAATGCATTGTGAGCTGTAAGGTCTTATATAGACAGGTGTGTGGCTTTCCTAATCAAGTCCAATCAGTATAATCAAACACAGCTGGACTCAAATGAAGGTGATCTCAAGGATGAACATGTAAACTCCACACAAATATAAATATATGAGTGTCACAGCAAAGGGTCTGAATACTTAGGACCATGTAATATTTCAGTTTTTCTTTTTTAATAAATCTGCAACAATTTCAAAAATTCTTTTTTTGTCTGTCAATATGGGGTGCTGTGTGTACATTAATGAAGAAAAAAATTAATTTAAATGATTTTAGCGAATGGCTGCAATATTATAAAGAGTGAAAAATTGAAGGGGGTCTGAATACTTTCTGTACCCACTGTATATATAGATTCCTAGCACATTATGTAAATTTTCTATCTTTTTTACGTACATTTTTTTTAATTGTTTTGTTTTATTATTACTGTTGCTCACATGGGTGAGGAACCTTTAACAGCTTCACAAATTCTTCCTTTGTCTGTTTTATGTTACGTCATCAGGATGAGCCTCTCCCAGTATTCACTCTGCTGTGAGAAGGGGAATTGTACCAGCAGAGTTTAAGCACTCATATGTTTTCTTTTTTAACTTTTCAACCCGTTAATAATAAACATTAACAGATAAAGGAGTTGTGTGTGGTTTCATTACCCCATTGTGGTAGTTCACACGAAGTGGCACATCGTGAGTTACAACATAGAAGCTTCGGAAGTTAACTGGATTTAAAGCCACAGCTAAGTAGTAACATGTTTGTGGTGAACACTGGTTACAATGGCATAACTTTAAAGTCACATATGATGACATTGGTTTTCTTTCCTCCCTCATAAATGCTTGATCACCTTCACTTTCATGTCGAGATCAACGGTCTTTTTTTCCTGTAGTTATAAGACAATTTGTACATTTGTAAGACAAATGTAACTGAATGTAGATGAAAGCGGTGCAGGTAATAAATTGAGATCGAGATGAATCAGTCACAGTATATGGAGCTGGCATGGTGATAACTGTTGTTTGCCTGTAAGGCCCGGTAGCAGTTTAAGGTCGAATGGTCATAAGATGCATAGGTTGCAAGTTGACGACTACCTGTAATATTACAGTATATGATTTTAAGTTACAATAGTATTAAAAAAAATGCAAACTTACCTGGTCTGCATCACAATATTTATGGCCGAGTCTTCCCTCAGAAGCAAAGTCATACGGAACTTTACTACGAAAATAAGACGAACAACATAACATAGTTTCCCGCAGTTGCTCCTTTACATTTTCTGGTCCAGGGCACAATAAACCACAAAGACCCTGCAGAAACAACAATATACCATCCTCCTTAAAATATGATTCTTTATCTTTATGTAACTGTAGAGCATTATGCAGAGCATATGCCTTTGACACTGTATGTTATTAAATACTATATTTTAAAAGACTCCCAAACATGTACACAAGCATTTACCACAGAAATAATGTTTAAAATAAATGGAAAGCAATTTGTTTTGTATGAATTCTTATGCTGATTTCATGCATATGGTAATTTACTTATGTAGATTTAGATTTTTATATTTGTTCTACTGCTAAAAAAAGCAAACAACTTTCTCCATAATTTACTTTACTTGAACTTTACTTTCAAAACTAATACAATTTATGTGCTTTCAAAAATTATAATTTTGAAAGATAACATATTAGGAAAATAAAAAGTATAGTTTGACTTTCTTTTAAAGGAAAATAAACAAAGGCTAAAAAAAGAACACAGAGCTGTAAAATGTTTATTTGAAGCTTTGTTATCTTACATCCTGAATACTACTAAAACAAATGCACCAATTTTTTTCTAAAATCAATTTAGAGAAAATACAATTTTTCTTTTCTGATTCAAGAATCAATATTTACAAATTTATATATTTTAAGAAATGGACGCACTGTCGTTTGAGAGTGGTCTTTCACAAGGCAAGTGATCAGCGCATATTTACCACATTTATCTGGACAAGTTTGGTATTTTTCAAGTTTAAGTTATTTCTTAATAATCATACATATATTACTTACCACATGTAATTGTGTTCTAAAGTGAAGCATTCTTTTTTTTAATTTAAAAAACCTAGCCTTGCATTTTACAATGGTGCTGAAGGAGAAGGAGTCCAAATGTGAGAAGAAAAAGCCTAAAAAAATATTGAATAAGTCCACTTTAAAGCAGCAAATGTTTCAATTAAAAAAAAAAAAAAAAAAAAGTTACTTCTGTATTTCTGTGGCATGATTGAGACAACTGAAGCACATGGGAAGCAACACATTTTATTGTAGATTCTTAGTTCTCTTTTCTTGAGGTAAAGATAAATTTTCTGTTTTGTTCGTCTGTTCACAGCAATTATCATGGGTGGAGCTTTGATATCATCAATCAGTATTTACATCTCAACATAGATCCATGCTGCAAATTTTCTTGCTTTAGTCTGTCCAGGGTTTTTCATCAATGATTATACACTGCCATGGCTTGTAACAAATTATGTTCTTTATAAAGGTGTGGCAGAGAAGTCAGTATGCAATAACATCTTCTTATTTGAATATGCATACACCGTCAAAGCACTGTAGCCATATGTGATTCAAAATGTGCACCTACCACAGTATTAATTATGTCAGGTCTATTCAAATCATATTTTTTATATGCAACGTGAGCAGCGCATACTGAATCACATCATATACAGTCACACTCCACACTGCATCGGTCCTTCCCGAAATAGCCTTGGTGCATGTCAATAACTAGCAAAGAAAGCCAATAATTAATTGTCACATTTCATACACTGGCAGATGTGCCATGAGCATGCTGCCTTTCAACATTATACCCTTCACTAGCAGCTTGCTCCTTCCATTTTTTGCTCTCATTGCTTTTCCCCACATGGAAATTGTTCAAAGGGTACATACTACTTACTCCAAGTTGCATGAAAAACATTTTAATGCCACTCCTGGTGATTTTATGTATAATTTAACTAAACTGAAATTCTGTCCAGTCATATTTTACATAGCCTACAAAGCAAGATTCATGTTGAGTGCAGCGTTGTGGGTATTTATAAAGCATGCATACAAGAGCTACATCGTACTTTATACAAATGGTGATAAATAACTGATTACTTTATAATACGTTTATATCAAACCCTTACATTTCTGAAAGTTCACAATGCCGAAAAATATGTAGGATTACTCACTTTCTGTGGCGTGTTGTGTGCATGCAATGATAAAAATATACCGGGTAAATGAAAAAGGCAGACTTTGTGATAGAGCTGAACATTCAGTCTCTATGTCATTTTTGCTAAGTTACGAGTAACTTTCACGGTTTCTTCTTGGTGGACAATTACTCAAGCCCCTAATATTTCTGAATGACTGAAATGACTGTACTGTAGATTTGTCTATTATCTTCATCACACATACTGAAAGACTGAGCTATGGTAAGTTTGAACTTTTTTTCGGTTATTACTGTCTATGAAACCAAGACAGCAACTAACCACCAGGCAGCAACATTCAATAATATTAATTATAACAGAAGCAAGAAGAGTTTTCAAGGTTAAATGGATATACTAGAGGAAATCATGCCACAGGATTGAAAGATTTCTGCAGAGGGAAAGGAGCAATTAGGTTAGGTTTGGTGGACTTTTTTTTAAATCCCGGAGGGAATTTTGTGTGAAGCACATACAGCACTGGCCTCATTTTAAAATGGCTGAACAAAAATAGTTTGCTTCTTTTTTTCCTCTAAAATAACGCAGATACACTGGCTTACAATATGTAAGCAATCTTAGAATGTGGATCATTAATATATTCAATATGTTTTAAGGTTTTTATCTTCCCATTTGGACCCTTGACCTCCATTTTAAAACACAAGAACAGACTAGATACTTCTGTAACTTCATGTTTAGAAAAAAGAAAAAAAATGGAGTTTTTTTAGCATCTCATCTTCCTAAATCGCTCTATGTGTGAATTTCTAGTCAGTGCTTAAAATAAAAAAACAAAAAGTTTCTGTTCTGTTTGACCCACACAAAAATTAATAATTAACTCTCGACATTTTTTGAGAAAACTAAAAGAAACTAAAATGTGCTAAGCATGTCCTGCACTGTGCTAACTACTATACAACCAGAAAAAAAGAGTAGAGATTTCAACATACAGAATGTGATGTGAGTGACATGAAGATGCATGTTCTCTACTATACCATACATCTATAGAATTACCTACCTAGCTTATTAATACTTCAGTTCCTGGGAGAATTTGGCACCATTTAGAATTAAAACCAGTATGAAATGATAGAAGACAACAAACAAATCTCATACATCACACACATTAATGTTCTTTATTTTTCTTTCACAGTATGGTTTTGGAAGCATTAATTACTTAAAAATAAGACTGCACTGATTTGGGGATTAGCCAATATAAAGGAAAGACAAAGAAAGGTGCAAACATATTGCCACAGAATACCTGTGGGTTCAACTGCAGCTGCACCTCTGCAATTACATTTTCCCCATTACTGTATTTGTAAACTGATGTTTATACAATTAGAAAGAGAGAAAAGAAGAAAAAAAATCAAAGAATTGTACCTGTAAAATATTGTCAACATGTCACATTTTTTCTCTTGGAACATGCAAGTTCAGTATATAAGGATTATACAAGATATTTTATGCAAAAGAAGACAAAAATTCTAAATAATAAGGATCACTGTTAAAAAGAAATAACTTAAGTTTCTTTTTCATTGTTAATGCTTTTCAACAACATTTATCTCAGGAGTTTAAATGTAATGATTAGGTACAGACATTTGCTGAAGAAATACATACCTGTTCAATTTCTCTCTTTGCTGGTGTGAAATCTTCATCTAAGGCAAGACAGTGAAGAAAAAGTTGAAGAGATTGCTCAATATGGCCAATGTCTTTAAGTATCTTTCCTTTTCGAAAGCAGCCCTACAAAAGTGATGATGAGAAAATGTACTTCAAACACCGTACTAGAGCTTGGGTGCAAGGCAAGAACCAACGCAAGGTTTGTGGACTAACATACTCAATATCAAAATGAAGTTTTTTTTAAATGCAGCTTCATTATATTTGACCCATAACTTTTATTATTACTTAAAACTACATACTCATATTGCTACCCTCACTAACCTGTTGACAATGAAAAACTTAGTTTCTCAGGGATCACACAAGTGGTCTTCTGTCTTTTTATATGTTTGGTATAATAAAATTGTTCTCTCATTAGGTTCACACCAAATAGATATAATGAAAATTATAAATACTTAGTAAAACCAAGAGCCTTGTTTTATGAATTTTAAACACACACACTGCACACTAAAAATGGTATATGACTTTGATTGCATCGTCCCATTTATAAATGATACTGGAAATGTTGTACATTTTCTGATGAAGATAAATAAATGTTCAGTATTACATTTAACATCTGATTGTCCTGCCCTTTACTGGAACAAATACTGATTGACAAAACTTTTCCTGTAGTTTTTTTTTTTTTTTTTTAGTCTGAAGGACCGTGCACCATAAATACGGTAAATGCTTTCTCTATTAAATATGTACTGTATAAACCTCTTTCATATGTGTTAACACGGCCCACATCAATTTGGGTAATATCAATTTATAAATACAACATTCCCTCCACTTAGACAGCCATTCATTGTCAAACATGCAGTTGAAAAGGTGATCAAAACTAAATGTGTGTTTGGTGTGCAACATCTGGTTCCCAAAATCAAAGATATAAAGGACAATTAAGTGATATTTTAAGGGAGACAATGATAATGCTAATTTACCTTTAGCAATGTGAGGGTGTAGATTGGCAGATCTAGTGAAAATAGTGACAGAGAGTGGGAATGGCAAAGCCCTAATTTAGAAAGGTTTTTGCCCATCATCACACATTTAAATAAATGCTCTGCCATGGAGAAGCTGTATTATGTATATGTAAGATACTAGTAGATTGTCTTGTTATGTGGATATCTTTACCAAGTTTGTTTTCAAATGATGATTAGTCAAATGACAGACATGCTAAACTGTTAAAGATCTATTCATCTAGGCATAAAGTGGATATTAACACAATCAAAAAATAAAAACAGGTACAAATGCATACAAGTGCAGTCACTCAAGCTATGTATTTTTTCAATTTCTAAATTTCATTCTGGAACTAGTTTTTAATCATTCTGGATCTTTTTCACCAACCTCTTTCCATTTGAAATTTAGATTAACAGCTTCTATTTCTTCAAATGCTGCATTACACTGCTGAAGCCTTAAGTATATCTCTGCTCTGTATATTCTCAACAATGTGTCTTCAGGGTCTAAAAAAACAGAAAACAGCATAACATACTTACTAATAACACTTCAAGCAAATATGTAAAACATATAGATGAATTATTATTTAGATAAATATTAGTTTTAAAAAAATAAGTCACCAGTAAAAACATTATGCAACCTTAAAACAAAGGTAGTGTTGCATAATGTGACTATTCCAGTAGATTTTTATGATGTTCTTAAAGTTAGTAAATAGTGGGTTAAACAAACATGGGGGGCAGTTACATTAGCGGTTTTATGTTTATTTAATGTATGGTAAGACAGCGGACTAGGTTACATGTAATGCAATACTGTATACGGAAAATAATTTGTCAACAAATTTTAGCCCTTTGAACGTGCACATATTTTCTTCATCTTTTTTTCCCATGTAATTAATAATACAGGAAGTAAACAGATGGATTAAAGTGGTAAACTCACTTTTAAAGTGTGTAATGACCAGAGAGAACAGAAAAACAGAAGCTACAGCTAGAGAGAGACTATTTAACTAAACATCCTAGGCTCCAAGCCCCAAAAAACCATCCAGTCCAGACTGGGCATTTTATAAAACAAACATGCTAAAAGTAGCTCATTATTGTTAAAATACACTGTTCTAATCAGTGTGTATTTTGTTTTTAATTACTATAGTCCATGGACCAAATGACAGGGATCACTTTGAGGCACCAGTACTGTGTCAGAGATGCCAATTAGCAACATGGGGTATGCTAGAACTGTTCTGTCTTCCTTTCCCTTCACTCTATACACAGCCAACCTAAAATACAAGTTCAACTTGTCTACTACAGAATTTCTCACATAACCCCTCAGCTGTGGACTACACTGACAATGGAAGATGTGGAGAAGTACAAGAAGGTTTTGAGGACTTTGTTGCAAGATGCATGGAAAACCATCCGAAAGTTGACATTTCCAACACAAAGGAGTTGGTGGCAGAATTCCAGTATGCCATGGAGCTCCAGAGATCAATCATGGTAATAGATAAACAGGTCATTCAGATATATAAACAAATAGGGAGTTCATCTGAACACTAGGTTGGATGGGCAATACAGACGTAATTGGGAAAAAAAGCTGTAAAAGCAGACTGTTCTTTTTGAAAAGGCTCACATCAGCTTAACAAGTTGGTAGCATACACTTCTAAAGTCTTGTCTTCTACATGAGAAATACCAGCTCAGGTGATACAAGATACCGGAATAAACTGATCAGAAAGACCAGATGTATTTCTGGACTAACTTTAGACTCAAATAAACCAGTGGCAGGCAAATAAATAATGACAAAATGACAGGCCACCATATCTAATGCTATTAATCCTTTTCATTACATGTTGTCTTTGGGCACTGTTAGTCACTTGCTCATTATACCATAATGTGCTAAAAAGGTGCCCACAGCTAATGAGCTAAAACAGTGCCTGTAGCCATGCCTCTTCTTACTATTCCTATTATAACCCTAATCATTTATACATTGGTAAAGGTTTCCATTTCTTCGCAAATTCTATACAATAAGTGCACAGGATGTGCAGGATCCAAAACTATGCCTTTATACAACAGTTTGATCTTTATCTTTAAAGTTCAAATTTATGTTTAGCATTTTGTATATGTAATACAATAGAAATTTTACTTGCATGTGTCCCACAGACATAAAAGACAATGAAAACAGCATCATATATTCAACGGAACAAATATACACAATATGTATAGTATGTACGAGTATAAGGAAACGATTGTCTTGTTTTTTTAAGTTTAAATGGCTGTACAGTAATCTTATTACCTGCAGATAAAATCTGTCTCTGAATCTAATTGGTGCAAATTCTAATGATCTTGTACTGGGAGAAAACAGAAAAAAATGATTGTGCTGGATGGCTGTTTTATGTTCTGTGTTGTTGCTGGAGCAAGTAAGCATCTCCTGAAGGATCAATAAAGTACTGTCTACTTTGCAAACTTGGATAATGACTGTGTTACATAATTAAGCATGCTAAACTACTGAACATGATGCTTTGGTGAAAAACAAGTTAATATTGATGCTTCCTGTCACAGTACAGTACCTGCCTGGGTATGCTACTCAATCATCCATCCATCCATTATCCAACCCGCTATATCCTAACTACAGGGTTACAGGAGTCAGCTGGAGCCAATCCCAGCCAACACAGGGCGCAAGGCAGGAAACAAACCCCGGGCAGGGCGCCAGCCCACTGCAGGCTGCTCAAACAACTACAGAAAAAAAATTAAATAAGATAAAAAAAATTATAATGCAAGAACTATTCATGGGAATGTCCTTCAATGATTATCATGGTAATTGGAGACCTTGAAGTTTAGCAAAAAAAAATACTGATTTTCTGTTTTTTTTTTTTTTTTTTTTGCATTTTACTCTTTTCTCATCTCAACTCTAGCATATGGGAATTTTAGCCTTTTTGGTGGCTCAAAATTGAGCTCAGGTGCATCCTGTTTCCCCTGATCATCCTTGAGATGTTTCTGCAGCTTGATTGGAGTCCACCTGCAGTAAATTCAGTTGAGTGGACATGATTTGGAAAGGCACACACCTGTCTATATAAGGTCCCACAGTTGACAGTTCATGTCAGAGCACAAACCAAGCATGAAGTCAAAGGAATTGTCTGTAGACCTCCGAGACAGGATTGTCTCGAGGCTCAAATCTGGGGAAGGTTACAGAAAAATTCCTGCTGCTTTGAAGGTCCCAATGAGCACAGTGGCCTCCATCATCTGTAAGTGGAAGAAGTTCGAAACCACCAGGACTTTTCCTAGAGCTGGCCTGCCATCTAAACTGAGTGATCGGGGGAGAAGGGCCTTAGTCAAGGAGGTGACCAAGAACCCGATGGTCACTCTGTCAGAGCTCCAGAGGTTCTCTGTGGAGAGAGGAGAACCTTCCAGAACAAAATTCTCTGGTCTGATGAGACAAAGATTAAACTCTTTGGTGTGAATGCCAGGCGTCACGTTTGGAGGAAACCAGGCACCGCTCATCACCAGGCCAATACCATCCCTACAGTGAAGCATGGTGGTGGCAGCATCATGCTGTGGGGATGTTTTTCAATGGCAGGAACTGGGAGACTAGTAAGGATAAAGGGAAAGATGACTGCAGCAATGTACAGAGACATCCTGTATGAAAACCTGCTCCAGAGCGCTCTTGACCTCAGACTGGGGCGACGGTTCATCTTTCAGCAGGACAACGACCCTAAGCACACAGCCAAGATATCAAAGGAGTGGCTTCAGGACAACTCTGTGAATGTCCTTGAGTGGCCCAGCCAGAGCCCAGACTTGAATCCGATTGAACATCTCTGGAGAGATCTTAAAATGGCTGTGCACCGACACTTCCCATCCACCCTGATGGAGCTTGAGAGGTGCTGCAAAGAGGAATGGGCGAAACTGGCCAAGGATAGGTGTGCCAAGCTTGTGGCATCATATTCAAAAAGACTTGAGGCTGTAATTGCTGCCAAAGGTGCATCAACAAAGTATTGAGCAAAGGCTGTGAATACTTATGGGCATGTGATTTCTCAGTTTTTTTGTTTTTAGTAAAATTTGCAAAAACCTCAAGTAAACTTTTTTCACGTTGTCATTATGGGTAGTTGTGTGTTCTAAGATGTATTGCTGCCTCTGGCACTGGATGCCTTGACTGTGTGCAAGGCATCATTAAATCTGAAGACTACCAAAAGATATTGCGGAGCAATGTAGGGGCCCAGCATAAGAAAGCTGGGTCTGCGTCAGAGGTCATGGGTGTTCCAGCAGAACAATGACCCCAAACATACCTCTAAAAGCACCCAGAAATGGTGGAAGACAAAGTGCTGGAGAGTTCTGAAGTGGCCAGCAATGAGTCCGGATCTAAATCCGATTGAACACTTATGGAAAGATCTCAAAATTGCTTTTGGGAGATGGAGCCTTTCAAATCTGAGAGACCATGAGCAGTTTGCAAAAAAGAGTGGTCGGAAATTCCAGTTGAGAGGTGTAACAAGCTTGTTGATGGTTATAGGAAGCGCTTGATTTCAGTTATTTTTTCCAAAGGGCGTGCAACCAAATATTAAGTTGAGGGTGCCAATAATTTTGTCCAGCCCGGTTTTTGAGTTTTGTGTGAAATTTCAGATTTGGCTTTTTTTTCTCTGTTTTTTTTGTGTTGTTCCAATGCACATAAAGGAAATAAACATGTGTATACCAAAACATTTGTAATTGCAACAATTTTCTGGGAGAAATGATGCATTTTCTGGTAAAATTCCAGGGGTGCCGATAATTTCAGCCACAATTGTACTTGCATCATTAGGTGGTTAAAAAATGTTAACTAACAGTAATATTTAACAGATGACTGAAAATAATTCAAATTTCAAATATCACAAATTAATGGTGCTTTAATTTTCCAAATCTGTATCTACTTTGTTTTGTCTTTGTCCCAACATCCAGTATGAAATCAAACTTGCCAATTTTAAATTAATACTTGGTTTTAAAACTTCTTTTAAACAGCCTTTGTTTTGCCATTTTCAAGGTTTCTTACATGAGTGATCAGATTTTGTCATTGCTTATGCCTTTCTACAAACTCAGAATTAGAAAATGACTTGGATTTTTGTTATCTGTACTCAAAAAAGTGACAGCATTACAAACTTCAGTATACCATTCAAATATACAAGATGTGCCTTTACTTATAGCAGTGATGTACAAACTTTTCAAGACTTGTTAACCCTTTACAGCTCTACAGACTCTCTGTGCACCACCTTAAGAATGTGTCTTGGAGAAGTCCCTGCATGTTTGGCAAGATGCAGGACAGTTTTAGTCCCATTACTGAATACAAGTCAAAACTATGTCTGTATTTCAATTTTAGTCCAGTGAGTGCAGAAAAAACACTCTAACAGAGTTATGTGGTTAGGATTTGCAACAGGAACGTCACAGCCACATCTGAAAGCACTGGATTTTTGTTATGTAAACTTATTGTAACTAAACATTTTCCAGTGATTTCTGCTGATATTCATTTTTAAGCCTCATTTTCTTGAAGTCTCTAGGTTTTGTTCCTGACCTAGTGGGAGATGATGACCGGAGGCACTAGTACAACAATTGAAAGGATTGCAAATCCAAAACTTTGCACCTTCACTCACAGGAAAACACATACATAACTGAACAGCCAGATATGTGAGATGCTTATTAATAACTTGGTGGACAGTATCAACCAAGACAAATATGTTTGTAGACAAATTTTGTTCAGTGAAGAAACAACCTGTATATTGTTCTCATCTAGACATTAAGACCAAAATGAAAGCTTTTTAACCACTGCCCTGATTTTATCATGTACATCAAATAACATTGGTGGTTAAACCTTAAAGGTCGATATTTCAGTTATTTGAACGAGAAACAAATGTTATAAACCTAGCCTAATTGTGAGAGAAAATCAGCATCATGAAGGGTTGCACAGTATACTGGTACTAGAAAAATACCGAAAAGTTTAAAATGGTAGGGTTCCAGAAGTTTTCAGTACTGACTGTAAATGTCTCCTGTCCTCTCAAAACCTTCACCCCACCCCCCAATCTTGTCACTCACTATTGTAGATTTTGAAAAATGCCCATTTTACAGAATTCCAAAAATGAAACCATCTGCTTTGGAACTAGGTTGGTACCGGTACTGAGGTCTGAAAGATATCACAAATACCAAAGTCATAATTTTTGTAAGCAGTCTGAAAAGACAAATGGATGATCATAAAAGGAATCCTTATGTTGTGGATGTCTTGTTTCTAGGTGTCTCTGCCACAGCTGTCTCCATAGTTGTGATGGTTTCATACTACAGTATTTATGGAAAGCATCTCGCCACACATTGCAGTTGAGGGTAATCACTACTAATACAAGTAAAGCCTAAATCAATTTATTTGTCAAAATATTAACGCCTCTTAGTCACAAGCTGTTTTTGCTAGGTCGTTTTTGCTGTTTGATGGTCTCTGTTGCTGTGAAATGTCAACATTAACTGATGGGAAGCTCTCCTGAGTTCCAGACAAAATGCTGGCTTCAGCTGCTGCATCCGGGCTTGCTGCAGGTTTGTGAGAAGATTTAGCTTTAATCGTCAACTTTAACCACCGATCCATTCTATTTCTGAACTGGTATTTCAGCGTTTGCAGACTTGTAGTTAGCAATGAAGCATGCTGTTTGGCCTGTCCTGATCACTGCATGTTTTTGTGATTAAGTGTTTCTCTTAACACAACACATGTTGTATTAATAGGGAGATGTGCCTTGTCCTTCAAAGCATCAAAATACTAAATAAATTTAATTTTGGTATTAACAAATGTAGCAGCTCATGTCATTGCTGGTGCAGACAAGTAAAATAGCTTCTTCATTTAAATCTTGCCATGATGTTTACTTTGTACAACTGTTGTTAGCACTGCCAGTTCTTCCACATCTCACGCTCTTATACTGTATACATAATTAAGGATGCATGTGAAACTCCTAATTGAACAGAACCTCACTCCGCAACCATAAAACCCACTCCGCAAACATAAACAGTAAATGCCAATTAGAAAATAGACAAATACTTGGATCGATGGACAATTTTAAAAGTGTTCATTACAATCACAGAATAAATTAGTTTCTTATGACTATGTAGAACACTATAAAAAGCAATTAATCTCATTATCTTTTAAACTATACTTACAAATGTGTGACAACATAACAAATGATTACTTCTCATCTGATTGGCAATGTTATTTCACCCTCACAGCTTACAAAAATCTGTTTCTAAACTAATTTCATAATGGGGTAAAAGTGGCAATGATGACAGCCTCTGTGTGTGTGTGTGTGTGTGTGTGTGTGTGTGTGTGTGTGTGTGTGTGTGTG
>JANRMT010062821.1:29597231-29641156 GCA_026402145.1 Polypterus bichir lapradei | reverse complement strand
GTGTGTGTGTGTGTGTGTGTGTGTGTGTGTGTGTGTGTGTGTGTGTGCGCGCGTGCGTCTGCATTTCCAGACGTGACTTCTATATTTTTTTGCCCCAAACACCTGGTGATGCAGTGCTGTATCAACATCACTATGAGTCATTTTCACATGTAGTTTTTGCTCACATTTTTTATTATTGTGCCTTCTGAGGTAATCTGTCTACTTGCAGTCACACGTATGCTGTACTGTCTTTCTTGGTATTACCAATACTTAAAAAAAAAAAAAAAAAACTTGGATTATTACTTTTTGACTCTTTGGTATCAATTTCATGCTGAAGTATCAGTTCTTGTGAGATCTCCACATTCAGCTATGCACCATAATGCACGCAATCTTTAGCAATAATGGATACAATGAGGCTATTAGAAATAAACTGGATACATTAGGATTAAAAGTCAAGATGGAGGTAAAAAGCTTAGGAGTAACTGTTGACTGTAATGTAAATTTTAAATCGCATATTAATCAGATCACTAGGACAGCATTTTTTCACTTAAAAAACATAGCAAAAGTTAGACCTCTTATATCATTGAAAGAAGCTGAGAAATTAGTTCACGTGTTTGTTTTCAGTCGACTAGATTACTGTAACGCACTCCTCTCAGGACTACCCAAAAAAGACATAAATCGTTTGCAACTAGTGCAGAATGCAACTGCTAGAATCCTAACTAGAAAAAGAAAATCTGAGCACACCCCTCCAATTTTGATGTCACTACACTGGTTACCTGTGTCATTCAGGATTGACTTTAAAATTCTGCTTATGGTTTATAAAGCCTTAAATAATCTCGCCCCATCTTATATATCGGAATGTCTAACACCTTTTATTCGAAATCGTAACCTCAGATCCTCAAATGAGGTCTCCTTAGAATTCCAAGAACAAAACTTAAAAGAAGTGGTGAGGCGGCCTTCTGCTATTATGCACCTAAAATCTGGAATAGCCTGCCAATAGGAATTCGCCAGGCTAATACAGTGCAGCACTTTAAAAAACTGCTGAAAACACATTACTTTAACATGGCCTTCTCATAACTTCACTGTAATTAAAATCCTGATACTCTGTATATCCAACTCATTATAATAACTATTCATGGTGGCTCTAAAATCTGCACTAACCTCTACTCTCTCTTCTGTTTCCTTTTCCGGTATCTTTTTAATGGTGACTTGTGCCACCACCATCTACTCAAAGCACCGTGATGTTCCAACAATGATGGATGGATTAAAAGCCAGAAGTCTGTTTGACCATCAACATCAAGTGACTCCGTGAGAACCCTAACTACAAAGAGGACTATTTCATGTATGTTAGGTAGAATGCCCAGAGGGGACTGGGCGGTCCCGTAGCCTGGAACCCCTGCAGATTTTATTTTTTTTCTCCAGCCGTCTGGAGTTTTTTTTTTGTTTTTTCTGTCCACCTTGGCCATCGGACCTTACTTCTTTTCTATGTTAACTAATGTTGTCTTATTTTAATTTCTTATTTTGTCTTTTATTTTTCTTTTCTTCATTATGTAAAGCACTTTGAGCTACTTTTTGTATGAAAATGTGCTATATAAATAAATGTTGTTGTTTAGATTACTGCATATGGATATAATGTAAAAGTGAACTACAAAATAGTAAGTATTATTTACCGGGTATTGTAACTGAATACTTTTGTTCATGCCAACTGGATCATTAAAGAAATATTTTTGTTGACCACCTGTTCTTTGCCATTAAATGGCTATACACTATATACAGTAGCTACTGTATGTAGACTAATGAGCATAACAGCTGCCTAGATGAAACATGTTTGTGAAAATGGGCACACAGCAAAGAATTGGTCTTAAATGGGAAGGTACTGCAAGGAAGTACTAGTATGATATTGACAGTAACACGAGCAAGTGCATATTCAAGGATATGGCAGGCTGGTTTGTGGAAGTCAATAGAAGAGGAGGGATCTGATTATTTAAAAGCACTCTTAAAATGCTTTCATAAAAATGCCTATAAAGATGTTAGGTATCATAATATGCTGAAAAAACAAACCTGTCAAAGAGGGTAAAATGACAAACTACAGCCATTAATAAATTTTAACTTTATCTCTGCAGAAAGATGTTCTCTGTTCACCTCAATCAATCAAACTCTAAAACAAAGAGTCACTGGCACAACTATTTATTGAATGTCTAGGACATTGTGCGAATTACTTGAGAGCTGAAATTTAAAATTCCAAGTGCTAACATAGTAAACAGCTACTTTTTCGTTGCAGTGTCTCTGTATTCAGCATGAGCGACGCGATTTTGATGAAATGTTTAGAGGATAATTACGCAAGTTTATTAAGCCACTCAAAAAAACTACTGCATTATTTCACAATTATTATTACAGTATTTCACAAAAGAATTAGGGTCAGTGATAACACTGTGTATGTGTCTTGCTCTGACTATCTAGTGACAGCTATTGTAGAAAAAGTTAAGCTTGTGCATATTATGGAATTAAGATTATGATTATTGCAGCAGCACTGGGTTATAAGGCATAATGTAAATATGGTTGGTATGCCAGTCCTTTGCAGGGCACAATTGCACAGCCAATTAGAAAAGAGTGTGTTATGTGCAATCCAAACAAAAACCTATTAAGTAACTGTTTAGATTTAATACAATTATTTACAAACTAATATTCTGAAACAGTATGATCTGATCCTACAGTGGCCAGTGTTCGTACATTGAATCTTTGGGTGCTCGGATCAGATGTAGAAACAGGGGATGGATCTTATTTACTTCACAGCCCGTGAAGGACTAAACATATTTCCTTAACTGATAAGTATTACTGACACATTTCCAGTATTCAGTGTTAAAACAGGTAACTCTATACTGTTAAGCACATTCACTAATACAAATCAATCCACATATACCCGGGGATATTATGTACTCCTGCAGCTGTGAGGCAGGAATAACAGCTCTGTGTCACCACTCTGACACTGTTAAAGTTCTGTATTAAACTTACTAAACATTAATCTGATTAAAAGTAAATGAACATCCATAACATTTTTTTTCAGTTCTTATGCATGAATAATCTCCGTCAACAGCTGTTAATAGTTGACTGATACACATGTGCATAATAATAACAGCAGCAGCAGGAAAAATCTTTGCTAAATAACACAGTTCTTTTGTGAAATAAAACAATATAGATTTTTTTTTCTTTTTAAGTGACAGGAATAAGATTCCGTAGAAGCTTGTGTATGTAAAACTGAAATAAATATAGTCTTAACTGGGTCTTTCAATGGCATATCTAAATACTTCTACAAACCCTCTGCTTTGTAGGCACATCCTGATTTCATAATCCTTACAGTCATATTTCAAACTAAAACAAACACTAAACTGATGATTTTCTCAAAATAAAAACCAATTGTAGTAAGTCACCAAAATAAAAACAAATATATAAATGGTCAAAATGTTGTAAAACTAAACAGAAAACTAACCTGAAAATGAAATGATAGCTGAAATAAAAATATAATTTTAAAAACTAGATAATAATCTTAACCAGCACAGACCTACTTGTTCCTATTTTTCTCTTGCAGTATTCAGCATAAAACAAACTAACTTTTGAGCATATTTCTCATTGCTTTTCATTACTTCAGACATCACATGGAACAATACTTGTTAAATTGTTTAACTAAATATTATGAAATGAGTAGCAAAACATGATACAACTATTTGCCAAATTTAAATCTTGTCAGTTGAAATACTTTAATAATCAAGTAGTAGAATAAATGAATGCTACACTCTTAACAATTTGATAGTTAAAACATCTGTATTACTGTATTGCAACTGGCTGCATTTGAAATTGTGATCAGCACTATGACCCAGTAGCAAACACTACCATCTCAAAGGTCTACTCTTGGATTCCAGGTCTGTTTTTGAAAAATGCTAAATGTGGAGTTTGTGTATAGTCCTTTTGTATGTGTTGGTTTTTCCCTCCTACATCCAAACGATGCACATGTTAGGTTAATAGATGATTCCAAACTGGCACTGTACGAGGGATTGTAGGTGTGTGCATGAGCTGTCCTGATTATTCAATTGCGTGGTACTGGCACTCCACATTGCACACTATATTAACTTGGTCTAACATACTTTGAAACCATTTATCAGTTTAATGTGCCCTGGTTTTTGTACCCTGCTTTTCAAGTGCACAGAGTTATGTACATAATACTTAAATTATAGAGTTCTTGTTTTTATTTGAAGCTACATTATCATTATTGTGAAATAAACTGATTTGTAGTTTTCAGACAGTCATGCACGACTTTATATGTTGACAGCATTCAGTGTGAGTAGGAAATTGTATGTAGGAATGCAGACATAAGAAATATCAAAAATGCTGGCGCAAGGGTAATGCACAATTCTAAATAGTGTACAGAAAAAAAAAAACTAATGCTCGAATTTCCTCAAAATACCTCTTGGTGACAAATCTTTAAGTAATTAACTAGCTGTGTTGCAAAAAGTGTAAATGTTATCAATAATTTCTATTCATATATTGCCAACCTCTATTATTTTTATGAAACTGCTGCATTAGGTAAATAACTGTTAGTACTGGATGTCTTCTTTGCATATAATAGTTTTGGTTTTTCCTTCTGATGCAGACAATTCTAGATCACATTAAATACCTCTGGAGACAATACAGCCCTGCCTGTGTGGGCCTGGGGCCATGACAAAAACAGTAAGGGAAAGGCTTGCTTTTAAAAAAAGCTTTAAAGAATAAAATTAAATGTAATTAGCAAGAATCAAACCTAGATTTTTTTTTAGTTGAGAGGCATGCATGTGTGCCACAGCTTATATGTCAACAGAAAATACTTGGCCTTAATATTTTTTTGCCAATCCGTGAGACCCCAAGCTATCCCTTGAACAGGCAAAGCGAATGTCTACATGTCAAAAGCATCACTGATGATGAGAACTACCTTGGTGCCAAATTCCACGTGTGTGAGTTAAAAAAATAAAACTCTGCATAAAGAGCAAATAGAGATTGTGCTTTACAGATCTACAGATTTACTAGAAACTTCTTCTTGTGCATCAGTTTATAGATGAAAAAACACATGGAAGTAGGTTATCAAAAGCCTATTTCTACCTTCCTGCACATTCTAGTATCGAAGGCAGAAAGTGTGTATACCAAATTAATGGAACCTGATGCAAAAAAAAAAATAAATAAAAATAAAAATGGAGAGTAAAAGGACCATCATATGAAAACTGGGACTTAATACATTAAAAAGATTGGGTGAGACAAATAAATAACTGTTAGTTTAAACCAGTCTCCCAGATAATTTTCAAGCTGGAAAGTACCACTGATATATAAATAATAAAGTTGAATACTTTGCAGAAGTTAATAATAATCTAGTTATGGTCCAGGAAAAAGTCATGGCAACAGTTAATTATTTACTTTCATCTTCATCATTTTAGCACATATAACAAATCTGCACTGTATAAGCATTCGCAATATCATTTGACATTAATGAGCCTTGATTAAAGCTTGGTTTTCATTCAAAACGTGATCAAGCATGGCCAAGGTCAGGGTGGATATAAAGATTTCAGCTACACAGGATCTCCAACCTAAAGCTTAGATTTGGTAATTAAAAGCGGTATACCCACCCCTTTAAATGAATATTACAGAAGAGTTTTGGGGCGGCGTGACCTCTTCAGTCCTATTACACAATACTTTCAAGTGTGCGCATGTACATAGTTACACAACGGGGGTCAGAAGGGAGTTACACAAAAAAGTCGACAGGGCCCAACTTAAAAATGCCAAGATACTAAATGCAGTTCGACTACAAAGCAAAACAATTTCTTCAAGATGGGTGGACGCGACCAACTCTGAAACGACCAATTCCGTGTATAGCATAGCGGCACTAAGGTTATTTTGCAGTTTAAGAAATACAAATAATCAATTTGTAAGTATATTTACCTAAAAGTAGAACTCCACCTCTCAAGCACTTACATGTTTGTTTGATAAGGTTCGTAAGAGTAGTTATATAGTTCCAATACCATTGCCAATCGTGTTCGTAAACTGTTCATTACCCCTTTTGACACTGACATTAAGAACCCAGCTGGCGGCTTGACAGTTTATCTGTCTTTCAAAAAGTGTCTCTAACAAGTGATAAAACACCAAGTTAATCTAGGAACATGTCATCACTGCGTCTTAATCTCAAGAAGCACCATACCTGTCACCAAGTGCCGACTGACCAGCGCGAGGGCCTCTCTAAACCGCCTCCTCTTTACTTGATCTTCGATCTCCCCAATGGCCCGAGCTGTCTGGATCTCTCTAGGGAACCACCTCTCTAGCACACTGACTAACACGACATTTGGCTTTCCACAGCCAGACGGCACCTTCTCGTTGCACACCGAGCATTTGGTTAGGAGGCTCTGCTGCGCGCACCTCTTACAGTGACTGTGCCCACAGTCCCAAGTCACCGGATCTGCTAAAAACCGGTGGCATGCAGGACAGTCTAGTAGTTCACCACCCGGCGTGTAAGAAGCCATCAAGCCCGTCTTCAAGTAGTTTTGTAGAAGACAGTCCAACAGAGTATTCAGCTGTTCCGATCCCACTGACCCGTAGCGTAGGGCCATTGCGAAGCTGTCCAGTGCCTCTTTCAAGCGATCCTGTGCCGCGGTGGCGACTAGAGGCTCGTCGCCTGATAGAAGAACTTGCTGCGGATCCACATGAGTAACGACGTCCCATTCGCCTCCTTCATAGAAGTCCCACGTTCGTTCTGCGGGCTGTTTTTCCGTCCCAGCTTTCAAGAAAGACATTGGTACAAGCTGAAAGGGGACGACGTCAAAACATATTTACAAAAGCGAAGCGGTATAGAAGTCCCAGTGGGAAAATTTAGTGAAGCGAAATAATATGAAAATGAGTGGCAATAATAATAACAATGACAAGAACGATCCCAGTAAAACTAAATCACAACAAAGGAAAGCAAACTAGACTCTTCGAGCCGGTTCGTTACATAAAAAAAGCTATCACGTGCGCGTTATTGCTGCGCTCTGATTGGTCTAGGCGTGCCGATTACAAAACCGCTTGTGTGGAAGTTTCGTAACCTGCGCTGACGAAAGGGTTATGGGCGGGAGAGGACGCAGCGCATAGCGACACAGAGCACCCTTCAGGGAAAGGCGGAGTAACGACACCGGTGCACTTCAAGAGAGCATCCCGTGCCTCTGCAGTGCTGCTTCTAGAACTTTTTAAATAATAGTTTACAACCTTCATCAGTAAGTGGGAGCACGCGAGTGTTTGGTATTATGTCATCATAAGCGCCGATTTAAGTAAAACCATTTGGCGCTTAGTTAAAATAATCTTGTTTCTTGGCAATTTATGAAAAATTCCACATCACATTAATGTAGATGTTAATTCTTTTTATTACTACTTTCAAACACTCGCAAAAGGATAGTGATAAGAAAAATGAAAATTAGTAGTTAGAGTTTCTGTAAGTTTAATTTTTCCTTAAGGTGTTTACAGGATGGTTGTGAAAAGTTAGGCATTCATATGTATGTAAGAGTCTCCAGAAATAATGGGACTCCTCATCAGATATCCACAAAGCCATCCAACGGAATATACATTTAATTTTTGAAAACCAAAAAAAATATTTGTTCGCTATTAGGTTAAACAATACAGTGAGAAGCTTCAATGTCGCGTTGCCTGACCTTATAGGCAACAGTCGACTTCAAGGGTGGTTGCGGTAATAAAGAAATTTGCAAAAGTTAGCTAGTAGTTAGAAAGAAAAAAAAAGGTCTGAATTGGCATAAGCCACCATATTTTGGGGTGTTAATAAGAAATGTTATGATTTACTTAGAAGTACACAATAAACAAGAACAGCTGTGTCAAATATCTGAGCTATTAAAATGTGTGCTCTTCTCTGAGAATCGCCACCTTATTATGGTGGAGAGGGTTTTGTCCCCCTTAAGGCTATGTTGTCCAGAACAGAAGGTCATGGTAGAACCTCCTGGGTTAGGGGTTGGACAAAGGGCAATTCACAGCCCCTAATTATGCAGAATCGCAAATATAAAAAGTGCACCCCACCTGGTATGGGATTACCAGGTCCTCTTCCTAGAACCAGGCTTTGGGAGGAGTACCCACAGGCAAGCACCTGGAGGCTGTGCCCAGTCATAAACAGCCCAGTCTCGTGACATGGGACTACCCTCTTGTGGGCCCCCTATCTGAATCAGGAATAGGGGCCTGGTGCGATGTGACTTAGGCGAAGATCAAAGGTAGTGGTCTAGTCTGACTAGACCCCAGACACATAAATTGACTCTTGGAATGTGGAATGTTATCTCTCTTAATGGAAAGGAGCCACAATAGATGGGTGAGGTGACGTGCTACCAAACTAGATATAATGTAGTTAGGCTCAAATCCACCCACGTACTGCATTCTGAAGACAAACCTTTAAAAATAGGCTGGAATTTCCTTTATTCTAGATTTGCCCAGGGTTGAAAGGCATTGGGTGGAAGTAGGCTTCTTATTAAGCCCCTGCCTGGTCAATGCCACATTGTAGTTTGTCTAAGAGAACAAGAGGGCTGCCGTTGTGCAAGTGAAGGTCTCAGAGGTGGGAACTCTGACTGCTGTATGTGCTTATGCACATTCTTGGAATGCCTGGAGGGGATCCTGAAAAGGGTCCCAACTAAGGAATCCGTAGTCCTTTTGGGCAAATTTAAAGCCCACGTGGGAAAAGATGGAGACACCTGGGGCCTCATGTACTGTATAAATGGTGCGTACGCACGTTTCTTCGCACACTTTGACATGTATAAAAAACTAAACTTGCCGTAAAGCCACACACATTTTCACGGTATCCCCCTGCCTTGCATACATACTGTATGTTTCTGCCCAGTTTAGCAAACTGGCGGCACCCAGCGTTAAAGCAGTGCTACCATTTCTGTGTCATTTACCTTTCTTTTTCATATTTGCATCAATGACATGGAATTTATCAAATACACCGAAGTTAATTGCATATAGTATACAAATTTAATTCAGCTGATTGTAATCATTCTGTAACAATACAATGGTGAATGGAATGGCCAAACTATTCCAACTACCATAGCTGCTTTAACGTTGTTAGAAGACATTGCAAATGGAAGAATTAGAAGAGAGCGCATATTTACAGATGAGGACGATTGGCTTCTAAGTCGATTTCAATTTCCAAGAGCTGTCCTCTTGGAGTTATGTACTGAAGTGGTACTGGTTTTACAAAGGATGACTTTGAGGAATTGTGCTCTACCTGCTCCTGTGCAAATTCTGTCCATTCTCAGGTTTTTAACCACAGGAGCTTTTCAATGTGAACTTGCTGAACAATCAGGTATTTCACAATCATCACCGAGTCACACCATGCTATTTGTATAGGATGGTGTTATCCACTTGTCATCCAGATAGATAAGATTTCCTTACACTGTGGTTGAACTGTGAAACATCAAAGCGAAATTCGCAGCAATGTACGGTTTTCCAAAAGTAATCAGAGTGGTCAACTGCAAACACATTGCCATTGCAATGGCACTAGACAAGTTACAGCAGCCAGGGATGAATCACCAAAAGAATGAGCTGGCATTACACCATGTATAGTGGGAGAACCTATACAAACTGTAGTTCCATACAGTCTCAGGTGCTTTTTCCAACTAGTGCGGCAAAAGGCAAGCAGTACTTTTAAGGACAGCGAGTCAACTCAAAGTAAAGAACAGAGAATTGATCCATTGTGGTGCTTGTTGCTGGCACTACACTATGAAGGCACCTTCAGAGAATTAATTTGCTTATGTACAATAAATAGAAAGAATTTCTACTCTATAATTTGCTGCTCTATAGTGCACAGAAAGTGTGTTGCAATGTGCAAGCATGTACCTGAAGAGATGCGCTATGATGAACCTGACCCTGACCCACTAAATGATCACCCAAGTCGGACAGCGTTACAACTTTGATTGAATGCAATTAGGTCAGAAGCACAGACATCTGGGAGAGCCTCGGAGCAGAGCCGTGGACCCTACACATTGAGAGGAGCCAATTGAGGTGGTTCAGGCATCTGATACGGATTCCTCTCTGTGGAGTTTTAATGGACACAACCAGCTGGGAGGAGACTCTGGGAAAGACTCAGGGCTCCCTGGCAGGAGTCTCCCAGATGGCCTGAAAGTTCCTTGAGATCCCACAGCATGAGTTGACAAGTGTGGCTGTGAAATGGGATATATGGACCTTACTGGAATATGAATAAATGAAATGAATAGAGGTTCATACTAGGGGTGTTGCTAGCCCTAGCACTTAATAGAAGCATAGTGCCCCAGTTGTTATTTCCACTAGTTGAAAGAGTGGGAGTTGGAGTTTTCTGTGGTAGAAGATCATTGGTCCCCCATGGATTAGAGAACATAACAGTAGGAAGATCAGGGGCTGAAAGCCAGAGATCTTGAGACAGGGTGAGGGGTGATGCTGTCAAGGATCAGGGACTGGATGCCTGAGATCAGGGGCTAAAGCTTAACAGTACCACTGGTCCATACAGGGCTAGATCCCTAGTAAAGGATCAAAAATAATATATTTATAATCACTAACATTTGAAATTGTCTAAAACTATACTCCATATGCTTTATTTGAAATCTGTCATTTTTAACCTTTTGGGAGTGGCTCTTGTAAGACTTGGATAACAGGTAAAGAATCAAATATCACAAATATGATCATATTCGTGATCCGCAACCTTGAAATAGTGTAAAATGACACTCCACATGCTATACTGTATTACTGATCCCCATTCTTTTGAAGTTTTGTGAAAAAAAAGTAGCTTTGACCCCTCATGTTCTAATAGGGGGGTGAACCTTAACCCACAACTTGAAGTCTTACTAGTCATTTTTGCTGAAGACACCTACTGATTTATTCTTTCTCACAAGGGTGTTATTTCCTGCTTAAAATATGGTTAAAAAATGGCCTAAAAATTAGTGTTTTTCATGTCTAGAGGGCCAAAGATGGGGCAAACCCCAAAAAGCTTGACGTCTTGCATAACTAGACCTCAAGATGAGTCAAATGGTAAATTATATGTACAGGTTTTCTCTTAATAGTAAATTGTGAGGCATTGGACAAAAAAATAACTGATTTTAAAGTGTTTATAAGTAATTCTAATGAAAACAATAAATAAGCACTGCTCAAAGCAAGCAATTGGCACAACAAGCCAATCTATACCTAAGATAACAGCTATCAAAAGTAATCAGCAGTAAAAGATAGAATTACTGAAATGCCACCACTGAGTGTCATAATGAGAAATTTGTATACGTCAGGTAAATCGAGCATCGTGGCTTGACAGAGGAAGCTTCTTCTCTATGTCCTCTTTACTCACCTTTTACCATTGTAGATAACCATGAGCACATTAAAAAATATGTGCACGGCAACCTGACAACACCAGATCCAGGTAGAAATAACAATATATATTATTTTTATAGAAAGGAGTAAATAATAACATATCCATTTTTTTGAGAAGTGTGATTTAAAAGGATTTATACTACACTCTGTCACACACGTGCGCATGGGAGGCAGCTAAAGGGCTTGAGTAAGGGCAGTTCTGAGACATACCGGGATGTGGCAGAGTGCACTGACTCTTTTTCTCCCTTGCCTGCAGACCATTAACGAGAGATTCCACCTGGTCCTTTTGACATCACTTCCGGGGCAGAGCCTATGGAAGGAGACCTTGTCACGTCCAGGCTCGAACCAATGGCTGAAGACCTTCATGAACCCGACCCCTTTGACTTCACTTCCTGTCTCCCCCTTTAAAAATCTCCACCTTTTCCCTATTCCCTCAGTTCTCTTTTGGACTCGGTTTTGTGCACATCAGTGCTGTATCTATTTGAGCAACTTTGCAGCCAGGAAACCAATTAGAGTTTGTGACAACTCACAATGACTGTTTTTCATGCAAACCTGTCCTATCAAGCTCTCACCAGTCCTGTCTCCTGTCCTTTGAGCCACTTGTTCATATGTACAGAACACTAGCAGTAATAAATGCATACAAACCACAAAATGCAAAACAACTCTGATCCTTCGCTTCCTGTTTCTGAATTCGAAGATGTTGTGCACTGAACCAACGTAAAGTAGAGCAGCAAACAATATCTGTCTGACAAAATGGTTTTATTTATTTTTGCACATGCTGAGCACATTCAAGATAGACATCCATACTCATATTAGATTTGAATCATTCGCAAAATCAATTTTGGTAGTCAATAGGTAAAATAACACAATCAGATGCAATAAGAGGCAAAAATTAGGATACAATTACTTTTAGTCGCAATGTGAAGGTAGTCGTAAAACACTCACACTTCAGACAATGGCCATTTTATGTTCCACAACAGCATTCAAAAATGTTAAATGTGTGAGAATAGGGGTTGTAAATGTTTTTTTTCAGGAAGGGGCCCCCACCTATGCTATTACAGGGAGGACTCACAAATTTGCTGCTTTGCCAGTGATCATCTCCCAATAATTTTGAATCTGAATACCCATAGAAAAACTCATGCAGACAGTGTCCTGGATGGAGTTAATTTGTTCACAGCCATCCAATCATCTACTTTCTGATCCAGTCAGTCCACTTCAAGGTCACGAATTGCAAACTTTTAACTTGTCTTTTCTTAGTGCTATTTCCTGTTTTAAATAACATTCTCAAAACTGATTAATCTAATTCATCATTGCAGGGAGTAAAAGTGTTGGTACAATGTGTTTTGCAAGGTCATCTCAAGCACACACTCACACAGTCAAGCTAACCTCCAATTTATTACTTTGATAGCATACATACGTTCAAACATGCATTCATAAACATCCTTGTCCAATTCAGTGTTATAGGGGGTCATAGTCAATCCTGGAAACACTTGATATAAGGCAGGAAACAACCCTGGACTGGGTACCAGTCCACACAAACACAGACACACTAGAGATAATCTGTAATTACTAACCTAACCTGCCCATTTTAGGCGCTATCTGGGAAAAACCCATACAGACATGCACACTCTGGGAGAAAGTATCTGTTCCAGTATCACTGTTTATAAAGTAGGAACTATGTTTAGAAGAGATCACTATTTAAAATTAAACAAGCTTTAAAAAGTATTTTTCTCTATGGCTGAGTGTGGGTGTGTAAGTGTATTTGCTCTGCAGTGAACTTGGCACCCCAGTACTGTACCCAGTACTGCTGGAATCAGCTCCAACCTTTGTGTCTCTAGCTAGATTAAATGAATTTCATGATGGATGAATGGCTGGAAAAGCTTGTTTTTTCCCAAGTGTACTTAACTATACTATACTATACTATATATGGTTGCCATGTGAGAGAACTGACCACAAGCAATATATAAAATATTTTCAATTTAATCAATTTCCTAGCATCACTTTATAAGTTCACTGCCTCTCTAAAAATGAGCACTTGCCCCACTCACCTTCTACCTATAAGCCTGCATGCTTTACTTTTTCAAGCCATAGTCAGCAGAGTCTCTATATTCCTTTGCTGCTTTTCTTTGCCAACTGCAGCATGGAAAAATGAACAAAATTCTATCCCATTATACTGTACATCCTGTATATTCTTCTTCCCAATTACTCTATATACAGTATTTTCTTTCGAACCTAAAATATACTATAAAAGATAGTCCTCATTAGTGGCCTGTTGATGTATATTTAATTTTATTTGAGTGGACTGCTTTTCTCCATGGGCCCAACTGAGACAAGGTCCCACACTATTTCTCAACCTTGGGCTGTGTGTTCTTTCTTATATCTTTCTTTGAATGTGATCCAAGACTGCTTGTAGGATATGATTACCCCACGACAGTACTGATATGTAGAAATTAAGCTGTTAACTGAAAGATAAAAATGCTTATTCTGTTTCATTTTCTGAACATGCCTTCATTATTATAGGATTATGCAGTCTAGAGTCTATTGTACACTTAAAGGAATTGGACACAAGGCAGGAACATTCACATGAAATTCCCCAGTCTTTGGGGTGTGTAATGAAGTTGAATTATCAAGAGAAACCTCTCTGCAGACATGCACATATACAGATATTGAATGGGCTATCACACCACCCACTGTGATTATAGGTTTATTTGGTCATGAATGTTAGAGTAGAAGTGAAATTATTATTTGCATATGCTAATATACTCCTTTACCACAAAACACATTTCCTCCTTGCTTGAAATAGCTATTTTACCCTAAAAATGATGTCTTCCTTAACTAAAAAAAAATTCAGATCATGAAAACTAAATTAAGAGAGCTCAGTAAATTGATGGATCTATGCAGACTTGGAATAAATATTGCACCGGTAGACGGATTAAATGGTCCCTCTTTTTTAATATTCCTTTGCACTCTGTTGTTATTAATTGACAAAATATTTAACTAAAAAATGACACATTGGGTTTTTATAAGGTAATGTTGACTCAATGATTTACGTATTTCGCCAAGCCACCTCTACTTAGTACTGCTGTAAAATTTAATTAAAGATTTATGTCTTTACAGTGAAGTGTAAGGTCTGTCCTTTAATATTGTACATTTAGAGTGTGCCATAAGGAAAGTTCACAGTATACAGCACAATAAAATGAATGTGCAAAACTGTCACAGAACACCTTTTATCCAGTAAATGGTGCTTTGGGTGCCTTCTGGCCTGAATGGGGCCTCTGCAAAAATCTCAGTTCAACTCAGATTTGCACCTTTGTTATCAGATGAAGTACAGGCTGATCCTGGTATGAAGAGTTCAACCACTTTTTTGGTATGTGAGTTGGGGAAAGGTGAAGCTGAATGTCTGCTAAAGAATATTAGCAGAATAGGCAATGCCCATTTTATAGTGCATCCATAACTGAGTATAGCATTGTAAAATTCTTACACTTAAGTCTTGTTATTACTCGAGCATTTCCACTTAATTATTTTTTATACTTAAACATGACTTGCTATATTTAGTTATTTTGCCATTTACTGGTCATGTTCAATGTTTTTTCCCTTTTATATATTGTAGGACAAAGTGGCATTGCCCTTTTTTCTCTGACATAGTGATTGAGACTTCAGCTGCAAATCTGAAATACAGGCTCCCTTTATTGACATTTACCATCAAGCTCTCACTTCAGTCAAAGCGTGAGTTCTCAGTGGAACTACTAAATTAGCCTCCTTTTAGTATGCTGCTTCTGGATCTGGATCTGATAAGGCTGTATCAATCGGTCTAATTATACCTGTCCTGTATCATTCTATCCTGATTTGGAGAAGTTTTGTTCTTGTACTGTTTATCTCTTTGGTAAACAAGAAAAAATATAGTAATTCAGCCTTTCCCAATCTTGAAGGCCAACACTTTACACCAATTATCAACCAAAAGGTTGCTGTGTGTGCACCTTAGAAACCAATGGCCAAGTTGATACCCTTTCCTTTATTAACTTACTGTTAGCACTAGCTTCAAGGTCTCTCTGTAACAGTGAAGCCTTGAGTTTATCTTCTGCAGAAACCCAATTGCTTATAATGGTCCTCAATTTTATCCTGGAGCAACTTTTCCACTCCAAGGGGTAATCTACTGCTGTACCTTAACAGCAGAAGAGGGCATATAATGGAGTTGGGTTTGGGTGCTACACTGAATCCAGCCTCACTAAGGACAGTGAGGTGCTCAAGTAGGCGAGACCACATGCAAAAGCAATTTGTTAGTCTCACTGAAAAAAACCATTCACAGATCACCAATTCTCATCAGAAGTATTTTATGGTAGAAAAGAGAACCATTGTGTGAAACCACAAAGACTAACTACACTATACAGCTGTCCATCACATCTCAAGGTGCCACAAGAGGAGAGAGGGAGAGAAAATCACATGGATAAAGAAATCTAAAGTTCACTCATCCCTCTCCTTTGACAGTGATAAATCTCTTAATAGATATTGCAGAAATCAGAACCAAGCTTCTCCTCCACCATTTGTGTCAACAAGAACCTAATAAGAACATTACTGGTTATATGTTTTGAGCAGTTTCAGTTGTTGCAAAAGATGGCCCTTTATCCATAAATAAGTAAAACTTTCTCACTGGAATTTTACTTTTAAACATTTTTGGTCTAATTAGAGCCTCTTTGAAGAAGTATATTTCTCTTTGGGTTGCTTTGATTGCCAGCAACCATAGGAGGTGGATATAGTAAAAAAAAAGAACACAAACTGCATATATTTAAAGTTTTTGTTAAGCTTATCTAGTAAGTTTGTCTAATTTTACAGACAAAGCTGGCATAACCATAGTATTCTGAATCTAGAGAAGTAAGAATCAGTGTTTGTTAAATATCAGTTCCTTTGATGTCACTGCAGCAGTTTTTGCAATTTATGATGTTTGAATGGTTCTAGATATGCATTTTACTAGTATAGGAAATTAAAATGTAATCAGTTTTCTTTTTGATGTTTTCTATATAATATCTAAGGGTTGTGGCTGAGATAGTAAAAGCTGAAATTTAAAAAAAAAACATTTAATGTGGAAAACAGACCAGAAAATGACACATTTTCTTCAGGTAAAGCAAAAGGAGCAGTCAGGAAGTAATCAAAACACAAAAGGAAGCACAAAGAGCCTAGTGTAAAAGTGTGACCTTGTGGCTGCTGAATTAACTAATTATTCCACCCCATACAGGTCCCTTTCAAATGAATGAAAGCACAAAAGGAGCCCCAGAAAATAAAATTATTTATTATAGCTGGTTATAACCATAACAATTGACACAGGGAATATTTTAACAATGTAAAATCAAAAACCTGCAGCCAGCAAATTATATTCTAGTGAACTTACTATATATCGATCTCTCTATTATAAAAAAAAAAGCTTGCAACAATGCAAGACTTTTTTCCTGCGACGAGAGGTGATCTTTGGAAGAGAGATCTTCTGAAGAGAGACGCTTTTCACGTCACACGAGATGGACAAATCACGTCATACTTACAACCTTAGGAAGCAAGTCCTAAGCAAAGAGATAATGGAAGTAGGAAAATTTGAAAATCTCAAAAAAGTGAGAGTGAACATAGCATTAGTGCAAACCAACGTAAAATATTACTCGGTGAAACAGCGATGTGCTGGTCTTATACTATTTCTTTAATTAAAGTCAGGTATGACTTACTAACAGGTCCAATCTGTTACAAAAGAACAAAAAACTGTCATAAGATGGAGTGAAAACAAAATGACAGAGTTCCTAACTGGCTATTCTTTCCTTCTTTGTTGTAAATTTTGTTGCTTGCAGTTGTCTTTGATCCAAAGCTTTAACTCCAGACTGAGCATGCCATCACCTTTTATAATAGCTGACCACATAACATTTGGCCTGAGTGATGGGAAAACCATCTTCCTTCCAAAATATGCTTTCAGCTGCCAGTCTGGTGCTGTCTCAACAAGATCTGTTACAAGGGTATCTCCTACAACAGAGTAAGTTACCAGGCAAAGAAAATGGTATAGACCACCACTGGCAGAAATATTACATGATATGTCAGTGTCAAGAGTCAGTGTTGTGCATTTTCTAAGATATTCTCCCACAATTAATTATTCTATGGACACAGGACTCAACAGTAGCCAGGTCAATTTAAAGACTGGAAGAAATCCCCAGATCACTAGTTGATAGCAGGAACAGGAAAATGCATATTGCAAAAAATATATATATACAGTACCTGTATATCACATTTATAAAACCTGGCATGCACACACGTCTATGCAATTTTCCCTATATAAATCATAATCAAAATATGTGTACATGAACGCGCATCAAATGTTGCCCAGAAACATCCATATACAGAGCATGTTAATCAGCCTCATTCATGCAGTATGCAATCAATGCCGTAGAACTTCATTGGCTGGTAGAGCAGCATTGAGACACCACCACCCGCAATCAAGAGTATTTGGGTGTGCTCTGAAACTAAGAATACAAGATCATGCATGGCATGACTATAACACTTCTCCTCTGCATTCTGGGAGTCCAGGAAAGACATAAGGTGTGCCAGTGTCTAAGTGGGTAGCCACTATCACCTGGCATAGGTGATGACGTGATTGCTGTGACAAAGCATAGCACAGACCATATGAAACACTGAGTTACCTTGCCAACAAGCCATTCACCATATACAGTACTCTCATGTCTGCCAAAGCTACTTTGCCTCAAGGTTTGATCCAGGCTACTGAGACATGACGCTTGTCATCCACATCTTGGCATCACATATGACTTGTGCATTAATGGAATGTCACTGCTCATGGTTAACAAAAACAGCTTTATTCTCACAAGGTGCCCTTATGAGTGCAGTAAAATTATGTTAGGAGAACCAGACATTGCTGTAAGTAGCTTTTTATGTTGGCAAAAGCATGTTATATTTTATGTATGTGCAGGTACACCATACGAAAACTGTATGTAGTGCCTTGCTATCATTGGTTGCTTTAATAGTTTCCAAAATAGAGAGCATGATGGAGTGAGTCTTGGCTGAGATATTCTTTAGCATGTAGGCCAATTCCCTGAAAAGTAGCAACAAGTAGCTATAGTCAATATATACTGATAAAAGACCAAAAAACTTCTTTCAGTGCAAAAGTGAAGCATTGGCCCTCTTAAAAGGAAGCTAAAATCCATCCATCCATTATCCAACCCGCTATATCTTAACTACAGGGTCACAGGGGTCTGCTGGAGCCAATTCCAGCCAACACAGGACACAAGGCAGGAAACAAACCCCAGGCAGGATGCCAGCCCATCACAGGGCACACACACACACCATGCACACACTAGGGACAATTTAGGATCGCCAATGCACCTAATCTGCATGTCTTTGGACTGTGGGAAAAAATCAGAGTACCCGGAGGAAACCCACCAAGACACAGGGAGAACATGCAAACTCCACACAGGGAGGACCCGGGAAGCGAACCTGGGTGTCCTAACTGCAAGGCGGCAGTGCTACCCACCTTGCCACCGTGCCACCCCAAGGAAGCTAAAATACAGTACATAATACATATTCATCACTTTTAAAGTTTAATATGTTTGTCACGTCAACGTATATTATAATAACCGCTAGATAATACAGTATGTACTATTCTGAGATTTAGCTAGTTTGGCTGCATTTCCCTGCTTGATCAATGTTGTTGTCATTCTCCAGTTGATCCAAAATGTTACATATGCATGTGTCAGAGATGCCATAACTACACACATGTTCCCCCATCAAAGTTTATTTTATAAATCCCGATATTCATGTTAGAAATGGTGTATGCACTTTTCAAGCCTTTTTTTCTGCGTACACAAGCTTTTTAAGTGATGCCACTGGGGATTATCAGCAGTGTCTGGCCATTTATATGGGACATAGACCAGTGTTAAGTCAACAGAGGCATCTCTGTATAGATAGCACCAAGAGTTTCGAGAGACTTCCTAAAAACAGAAGTGGCTCTGGATATTACCCTGGAAGTGACCTTGTATTGAGGTTTTAAAACCTCTTTGAGCTGAAATCTGAGTAAAGTGTAGTGAACAGAGATGAGACAGAACAAGCATTTCACTAGCTGGTGGAAGACACAGAGACAGTTGTGGCTTGGTAGTTATCACAGAGAGACCTTGAGATGGTACATTAAGGCAGGGAACTGGAGAACACCTTACCTGGTTCACAGGGACCTGTATAAACAGACCCAGAGGAGCAGGAGATTTTCTGTGTTCTTAATTTATTTCCTAGTTTGTGGCCCACCCCTTCCTTGCAATTCTTCTGTTCAATTAAAACACTTTTCCCAATACATTACCTGCCTTGACATCATTCTTGGTTTGGATTTTATAAGAGTACTGCTTATCAATTACAGTCATCATTTTCAATATATAAAAAAAAGCAAAAAACAAAAAACCTTAGAATCTCACATTCATATGCAGTCTCTAATTAAACTAATACATACACCTTTAGGATTTGTGAGGGAAATCAAAGTAACCAGTTAGGGATACATTCACTGCATATCATAATTGATTGGGAGTGGAATTAAAGTCCAATCTGTCAGGTAGCACCTCTCACCACTGCCACTGTGTCACCCAGTTTTGGAAAATACTCTTGACTCAAGGGTCATCCTGATTTGTTCTGTGCTGCAAAATTTCCAATAGGATATCCTTTATGCTTCTAGGTCAAGGAGCCTTAAATGTGTCTTGCAGATTTGATTAAGCTTTAGATATTTTTTTATATTGTATGACACAAGATTATTTTTTGATATTTTGTGTGATTACATATTTAAATGTATTGTTTGAAAGTATGTACAGTATGTCCATAATTTAGAAATTGAATTGAATTGTTAAATGAATATTCTATGCCTCACTGGTCAGAAAACATCCAGCTCAAATCATCATACATATAAGGGAACTGTTGTGAGTTTAAAAATAGTAATATTAATTTTGCTTTTTTTATTATGCATCTTCTATTAATCTTTGATTAATTTTATAACAGTATGTTTTTTTATGATTTTGCCCCAAGTACATTTATGCAGTTACTTTTGACAATGGTAGGGTCCTGCACAATGCCTGAACTCTGAACACATTACACCTACGTATTTCTCTCATTCCACAGGTAAAACAGTGCTCCACTTGTATAGCCTGCTTCTTTCTTGTGCATCTATGTTTCTCTGACTAAAATGTAACTCGTACTTGTTATACAAGTCTCATCTTTACCAAAAATTGCAGCAGTGGCTATAAACATTGGACACCAACATCTAAACTGCGCATTTAACCTTCGTACCTGTGGCACTGGCAGAATATTTGAGGCTGACTGCATATTTATGCTCCTCAATACTCCTTCAGTTTTAATGGCACCTACAAACGGTGATACTAATGGTTGTGAAAGATGATAAAGAAATGACATAAGTTAGAATAAAAAAAAGTACTCTACCAAAGCAAAGAGCGTTCTCTTTCATTTATAACAGCTCATTCCAGGAGTT
This sequence comes from Polypterus bichir lapradei, assembly GCA_026402145.1. Classification (NCBI taxonomy): domain Eukaryota; kingdom Metazoa; phylum Chordata; class Cladistia; order Polypteriformes; family Polypteridae; genus Polypterus; species Polypterus bichir. The sequence continues at coordinate 29,620,317 of JANRMT010062821.1, read as the reverse complement.
GAACATATGAAAGAGACGCGACAACGAAGTTAAGATCATTTTCATTTCAGTACATTTCAGTGAGGTGTTTACTTTTCACCAGATTTAACAGAAAGGCTGAGTGTAACAATTTTGATTCACCTAGATGTTCTATTTACTGTTTTAAAGCAGGTCATGTACACCTGTGGGTGTTATGTTAGTGCAATTGGAATTCTACACTTGGATGACTACCAGTTTCACAACATTCTACAGTTCTGAATATAGATATTTTCATAAGAATAGTTGCAACTCCAGGGATATCTGAATGTATACTCTGGAAAACTTTTAAAGCTTTCACACAGGGTTGAATAAATAATGTCAGAAAAGCTCAGCTTCTAGAAATTATTTGTATTTTCTTACAAGTATCCCCAACAATATGCTGCAATTCATTTCATTTATTTATTTCAAAGACCTATTACTATTATGATGCACAAGCGCCATGTTTAGCTAATGCATAGTACAATGTGGTGAGTAACTAAGAAGGATTCAAGATCTCAGTAACTTGGATGTGAAATTTGAATATAAACAGTGTAATAAGTTGTTTTTTTAAATAAAGACACTCTGGAGAACGCACAAAGTGTTGGGAAATAGCCCCGTATAATGTCTGTTGGACATTTGCAGTAAACAAAAATACAATCAAACTCGAAACATTTGACAGTCCATAATGGGTAAAGCCGGGTTTATATAGACAAGATGGAGATAGGGAGTGATGTGGCAGGAAATTACAGCAAACAGAGAGCGGAAGTGATGTCATTGAGGGGTGGATAGTTAAGATGGATTCTGAGAGATGATATTGATGTCTTCAAGAGAAGCTGGAACTGGCGATATTGAGAGAGTTCTTGGAGGACTGGAAGTATGCTTTATTTTTCTTCTTGCGGTCTGTAGAGATATAGAGAGAGGAGTTAGTGCTCATTATCAACCCCTTGTCTCACGGACGTCCACTCACCTTAGGGCTTGTTGGCTGTCTCCTAAGCGCACATGTGTGACAACAGTTTTGAAGGTAAGTTTAATTAGCCAATTTTGAACAGGGTGCCAGTCTATTGCAGATCACACATACTGTCACACAAGGCCAATTTACATGCACCAGTTAATCTAATTTGCACTTCCATGGCATGTCGGAGATATAGAGTTCCTACAGAAAATGCCACATCCACATCTTTCACATCCTGTGGGTATCAGTGAACTGCCTGTCCTCTTATTCTATCAGGTGTGATGGATTGCCAAAAAACTTGGAGATCTCTGGAGATCACTGACAATTCAGATCCAGGATTCTGGAGCCTTAAGACAGCATCACTAACAATCCCTACCCCACTGTGCTGCCTGGGGTTGATCAAAATGATAAATTCTTACTGTCACAATCACACGAGTATCACACACAACATTAACAGGAGCTGCTACTGTTCAAAAGAGAACAGTAAACCTTACTAAGAATTGTATGAAATGCGTTGTGTCAGCTCAAGATCAAGGAATGACTGAGTCTGTTGTGACCGCTGCAGGGCAGAAAACAAACTAAGACACAAGGCTTGAAATAAAACATACATTTCCAGTTATGCTGGGGAGCTTATTTCTATTTCTACATCTAAAGGAAATGTTAAGACAGCATGGTATTCTTTTAATAGAAATAATGTCTTAGCAAATCAACAAATTAAAGTCATCATCGTTAAGAGAAGTTTAAAAAATAAAGGTTAGGTCCGTACTCATTTAACAGAGTTGCATACTCTTGAAGAAAAGAGAAGACATTTTAAAATAGCTCAGAATTACTTTTGGGGAGTTCTTTCACATCCTGTGGGTATTTATGAACTGCCTGTTGTCACACAATGGGAGCCAGCCAAAGGGTCCAAATAAGAGTGAAAGTATGAGAGATGGGGAGGTTGGAAACGACACTTCCGGCCCATAATGATGACATAATTTCCGGCTCCATCCTGATGACGGCACTTTCTGACTCACAATGATGGCGTCACTTCTGGCTCGACACTGATGACATCACTTCCGGCTCAATCCTAATGATGTAACTTCCACTTCCTCTGCCTAGTGACATCATTTTCACGTCCTACAACAGCCATTTTTCTGTATAAAAACCTCCATATACCATCTGTCAAATTGTTGATTGTCTTTATTGCAGGAAAACCTTTTTTTGCAAGCCAATTTTTCATCCGACCGATGCAGACATTATACAGGGAGGCTTCCCCAAACCTTATCTTTGTTTTGTCTTTTGATTTCTTGACATGGTCCTCTTAATCTATCTCTATATACCTGTAACCTACCCAATCCAGGAGACAAGTGACCAGGAGATGCTTTTGTAGTTCTCCGATTACTAAGAAGTCAGTTCTCTCATGCTTTCTGCAAGTTTATTTTAGCCACTTACTCTTTTGGAGGTGCCTTTTGATTGCAATACCATGGGTTTTGTGGGTTATATTGTAAAGGTGCTTATGAGCACAGCTGTATCTTGCCTCTAGCGAACCATGCAACTTAAAAGCCAAAAATAATTCTAGTCCAGACTACAAAAAGCCTTAGCTGTTTCCAGGGACATAATAGGCATTATTTCTTGTGAAGACATTTCCAGGGTAATCCTGATAGATGAGTATGTCATTCATATCGGATATATTTAAGGAGACTGCCAAGCTTTAAAAACATGAATCACTTATGGGTGTTTTTTTTTTTATCATTCACAAACTGTTGGCCTTGATGAAAACTTTAAAAAGACCGATGTGATAAGAGCGAGGACTTTGTTAGTCCTCCGCATCTATCAAAATACCCAGCAAACAAAAGCTACAAAACATATGGTTCCTTCATTCCAATAAATAAGCACAGGGATGAATGCATAAAAAAATGAAAACTCTAGAGTATAAAATTAACAAAGGTAAAGCAACAAATCCCACTGTCCTTCTGGGCCTGTCTTAACAGACTTGAACCTTTGTCTATCAGGTGTGAAGGTCTGCTCACTTACCCACAACAGTACCACATAAACGCACCTCCTTTCTCACCTCCCATCTTCCCCTACTTTATGCAGAATTTGGCCTCTTTATTTTCTATGTTTGCCCAACTTTCCCTCAGATTAGCATTCAAGTAGCCTTTGGTATGGAATGGGCTAAAAATCCACTCTTGGGGTCACCTCTAGGTTTACCAACAACCTTGTTCCCTGTTATCCTCTTAGCAGTGGCAAACTTCCTCTTAATTTAGTACTAAAGTGCATAAAGTATATGGTACAATACCCAATTCCTTTCTTTAGTCTTATTTGCTTTGTTTGAGGTGCTTCAAACTTCCATATGGATCTCCTCTTTATATCTGCTATGTAGTCAGCAACTATGAGAATTCCTGAACCTTTTCTGGGAAGGCTGGTATTGCAATTAGTGTTTTTTTGTATTGATATATTTTTTAAACCTACTGGTAGTCAGTTGAAGGTTTGGGGTGTTCCTATGGGCTGTGAGAATGGTCACTTTTTGTGACAGTTAGTGCATTGTTTGGTTGTTAAGGTAAGAGTTACAAAGGTGTGTGATAGTGGATGTATTGACCTTATAATGAGGATTACAATAGTGATGTTTTGAAATATCACTGAGGTATGTGTACTAGCTGTGCTACCCATGTAAGATGGGTTGAAATCTACTTAACGTAGACCTCAGCATTAATGTTTGCAGTGCACCATCTATTAGAATATATTTTGTAATGCATGTAGTAATAAAATGCATATGGCATTATATAACTACTGTGATGGATGGCCAGGGATCTTGCCTGGACAGAGGAGAAGACTGGGGGGAATGGACATATCACCACCAGTACCTCCCCTGGGACACGAGAGGGCAGCCCCCTGGTTTACATTGGGGCCACTGAACTGGAGATTAGAAGCTCAACCCCATGGGGGTCCTTCCTTCCAGGGAGCGCCTGGACAGCTCCGGAGCCTTGGCATGCAGCACTTCTGCCACACCTGGAAGTGCTGCCAGGAGAGGAGCTGAACTCGCATGCAGCACTTCCGCCACACCCAGAAGTGTTACCAGGTATTAATCGGGAAGCACCTGGAGCACTGGTGCAGTATAAAGGAGGCGGCCCCACTCCACTTGGAGAGCCGGAGTCGGGTGGAAGAAGATGGAGCTTGTGAGTGAGGAGTGGAGGTGACAGAGGAAAAGGACAGGACTGAGCATTGTGGCTGGTTGGTGTACTGTGTTCATTGTGTTGTGCAAAAGAACTGAGAATAAAACGTGTGTGTTTTGGGACATTTGACATCCGTGTCTGTTTGTGTCTGGGTTCAAGTTCACACTACATATATCATTCCAACAGATGGCATTTTCACAAACATTTGTAGTAATAAAATACATTACTTAAACTATTTGTGATATATATTCTTTTACCTTTAAGTTTGTGTATACAACTAAAAATTGCATACAAATACAAATATGATGGATGAATTGAGAGCCCCACCGACATATTAAAGAAGATAGTTTTTTCTTCACTGTTTTCATTCCTGCTCTCTGCTCACATCATCTGCTCCAGCATAATCCAACCAAACAGAAAAAAACTTTTTTTTTCTACAAACAGGCGGAGAAGGGCTTTGGATGATAGAGGGTTGAAGATAAATAGGAAGAAGACAGAATATACAATGTTTAATGATTATCAGGATTCAGAAGTTGGCCTGGAGGAAGAGCTATTGAAAAGAGTGGATAAGTTTAAATATCAAGGATCAATAGCAGCCCACAGTGGAAAACTAGATGTGGAGATAGCCCACAGAGTGCAGTGTGGATGAACAATTTGAAGAAGGTAGCCAGAATATTATGTGATGAAAGAATTAAGGCGAGGGTTAATGGTATTGTTTTTAAGACAGTGGCAAGAAGACCAGCGATGTTGCATGAAGCTGAGACATGGGCAGTAAAGGGAATGCAGGAGAAGCTGTTAGATGTGGCAGGAGATGGATGTGTAGAGTTAGGACAGAATAAGTAATGAGACAATCAGAGGTACAAGAAAAGTGGAAGAAATAACTAAGAAAGTACAGGAAAGTAGGCTGGAGGGGTATGAAGAGGTGATGATAACAGACAATGAATATGTGGGCAAAAGAGTGATGGGAATGGAAGTACAGGGGAAGAGAAAGCAAGGGAGGACAAAGTGGAGGAGGATTGACAAAGTAAAAGAAGATTTGAAGCAAAGGGGCTTGACTGGGGCAGAGGTGCCAGACCAAGCTGCATGAAGAAGGTTGATCAAGCACATCAACCCACATAGAAGTGGGAAAAGATGAAGATGAAGTAGAAGAAAAAGAAGAAGAAGGCTTTTTTCAACTTATGTTAAGGCGATCAACATTAAAAAGAATTCTGGCTAAGTTCAGTACGCTATTTTAAATTTGTAAATTGCATTTTTTGCCAATGGGTAGGTAGGAACATTTCAATGGTTATTTAAAGAATACCATTCACACTTAAGCACTGTTTGAGCAGATGTTGAAAGATATCTTTGTACTATTTAATCTTTTACCTTTGAATGACAGGGTAGAATGTCAGTACCTGATTGGCACAATCATATTGACTATACTTGCCATCCCACGTAGTCTCTTTGCCAGCATAAAGTATCCAACTTCAGATGTATCTAGAGCCTGCTTTGCCCGAATGGTGCCCATTTGGATGTGATGTACTGTATCAACAGCAGCCTTCCCTTGTAACCATGAAACTTTTGTCAATAGTTATGTCATGATTGGGAAAATACATTTTATGCATATTTTTGATAGTCACCTGATACCAGTTCCTGGTTAAGACCCCCATAGGGCCCTGGGCGACATAATGAATAGAGATCCTTAGTAGAGACTTGATAATACTTTAAACAATGCAGTACACAGACAGTCTGCTGTATAATGTGCACAGTGACTCTTCTCCAGTAGAGGCTCGAGCAGCTAAAAGAGGCAGTACTGGTTCTCACTTGATGATTAAATTGAGTTCCACCTTGATGATTTTGGTGTGCTGACACATAATTGCTTCATCAAGTGCCTCCCTTTAGTGATTCCACCCATGTTGGGGGAGAATTGTGTGTGGTGAAAAGGCACATCACTGTTATCGGTCCCTGGGCACACACTCAGAATGCATTGATAGTAGATCTGCTCAGAACTGAAATACCTCCCATAGTTTGTACAGTTTTGGTGATTGGCTTCATCATAGTCATCATTATTAAAAAAATTCAGGTATTTTGTAATGAAATATGATGCTAACTCATAACTTTACCAAAAATGGGTGTCTGCAATAACTGATTTGTTGACCAATGCCATCACTGAATTGGTTTACACACTATGCCCTGTAGTATCAGGAGACTGATAAACACCCATGTCCTCTGCAGCAACAGACAACCAGGAACTTTAACAGCTATGTTCAGTATAGAAGTTTGTTTCGACAACTATTGTCTCCACCCTATTATCACAGATAATCGATAATAGTCTAGGTAATGATGATCAACAGACAGCTTTAGACTGGGGTTATTCATAAATGAGCAATTAAGAAATCCAGTATTGTATACAGTAATCCCTCCTCCATCGCGGGGGTTGCGTTCCAGACCCCCCCGCGATAGGTGAAAATCCGCGAAGTAGAAACCATATGTTTGTATGGTTATTTTTATATATTTTAAGCCCTTATAAACTCTCCCGCACTGTTTATAAATATTCCCCGCAGCGTTATACAGCATAATCCCTTTGTATTCTCTTAGATATTAGGTAAGATTCATTGAAATTATGTATATAAACACACACTGTTTATATACAGTAAAACCTAAATATTATTTTAAAGATATTGAGTGTCTCCGATATCACATATGTTACAGCCATTACGATAGACAGGTCACCAGCAATAAATACGTACATTGCAAGAAAAATAGTATACAGTAAATGTATTAATTATTTATGGTTACTCACCAACAATGACACGATGACTTGTCCGATAACAATGAGTTTAATTTTACTGCACAACAAAGGAGAGCGTTACAGCCCTTGTAAAGGAGCCACTTCAGGCGATTGTGTAGCACTGCCGTTGTTCTTCTTCTGGCAGTCTTCAATCCAAATCCCTAAAGCAGATTCCATCCAGACTACTGCCTTATTACATCCACTTACAACTCGTTTTGCACCCTGGTTAAAAGGACGCTGCAGCCGTAGATCTTATATTCCTTTCCTACTTTTTAAATAAAAAGAATCGTAGCCTTCAACAAATCCAAAACGTTTACCTTTTCGGCAATCGTTAACATCTTCTTCTTGCGCTTGGGCACGGCACCTGAAGCAGTAGTAGATTGTTTTGGAGCCATAATGAAGGGCTTGACTATGCACAAAGATAAACACTAAAGAGCACAACTCTTTACACAGCGAAGCACGTTGATGCTGAATGAGCGAGATGAGACTTCCTGGTTAACACTGCATAGCTCCTGCGTGCTCTGATTGGTTAGCTTCTCAGTCAGGAGAACTTAACTGCGTGCTCTGATTGGTTAGCTTCTCAGCCATCCGCCAATAGCGTCCCTTGTATGAAATCAACTGGGCAAACCAACTGAGGAAGCATATACAGGAAGTAAAAAGACACATTGTCCGCAGAACCCGCGAAGCAGCGAAAAATCCGCGTTATATATTTAGTTATGCTTTCATATAAAATCCGCGATAGAGTGAAGCCGCGAAAGTCGAAGCGCGATATAGCGAGGGATTACTGTATATATTTATATATATATTTTAAGTGCAAAATTCTTTTTTTTTTCTTTTTTAAAGACTATATTGGTAACAGATATCTCTATCTTTTTACCCTAAAGCGCCGCTGCATTGGGGCTTGTTTTGCTTTGGACGTGCTCTGTCTCTGGGTATGTCAGAGGACTGGGACTGCGTGAAGTGGGTTTTAGCCTCACTTGGGGAGGCAAAAAGGGAGGGTGGGGGGTTAAGGGGGGGAGAGAAAGAGAGCAGGCTTGATCTATACCTAATCTATCCTATTAATCTTAATAATTATAACTACCAACGTAATAATAAGCTGCATGGCAACAACTCTAGGGGAAATAGGAAATTAAGGCCGAAGCTGTCTCACTTCCAGTTAAGACTATAAAATGACATCAAAAACTCAGAATCAGTGTTTCCATGACGGGACAGTTAACTTCGTAAGCTGGAATGTTAAAAGCCTGAATCACGAATTAAAGAGAAAGAAAGTACTCTCTCACCTAACAGGTCTAAATGCTAAAATAGTATTTTTACAGGAGACCCACTTACTAAGCAAGGATCAGTTCCGGCTGCAAAAAGACTGGACTGGCCAAATGTTCCATTCTAGTTTTACAAAGAAAACTAGAGGGGTGGGAATTCTCATACATAGAACAGTACCATTTGTAGCATCAGAGGTAGTATTGGATCTTGCAGGGAGATATGTAATGGTCATGGGAGACTTATCTAACTGTAAAATGATTTTGATAAATGTTTATGCACCTAATGTTGATGATAAGGAATTTATACAAAATTTATTTGCATCCATTCCCAATCTGAACTCTCATAAAGTTATAATGGCGGGGGACTTTAATTGTGTTCTAAATCCACTTTTAGATAGGACTTCCTCCACAGGGGGAACGGCATCTAACTCCGCAAAGATAATTACAAAGTTTATAACTGATCACAACTTATCAGATCCCTGGAGGTTTTTAAACCCAAATTCAAGAACATATTCTTTCAACTCACCAGTGCATCATTGTTACTCAAGGATTGATTACTTCTTTATAGACAATAACTTCTTGCCTATGATTAAATCTTGCGAATACGATGCTATTGTTATTTCTGACCATGCACCTATGATCTTGGAGCTAAAATTACTAAGCCCCATACACTCACCCCGCAGATGCCGCCTCAACCCGCTTCTATTAGCTGACGAGAATTGTACGGAATTTATATCTAAACAAATCAAATTCTTTCTAGAGACAAATACATCACCCGAGATCTCTGCAGGAATACTCTGGGAAACTCTTAAGGCCTTCTTAAGAGGTCAGATTATCTCATATCTTTCCCACAGAAATAAATCCGAAGCCAAGAAAGTAGCAGAGATAAAAAGCGAAATTACTAAAATAGATGAAGAACACGCCAGACTACCAAGCGAGACTCTACATAGGAGGAGGCAGGCTGTACATTCGGAATTAAACCTCTTGACAACTAAAGAAACTGAACAACTAATCTACAAATCCAGACATCATTATTATGAACATGGAGAGAAAGCTAATAAGCTTTTAGCTCAACAAATTCACAAGCAAGAAGTGCGCAACGCAATCTCGGTAATCACCAACACGAACGGAGATAAAATCGTCGAACACAAAAATATAATGCACACTTTCAGAGACTACTATAAATCCCTATATACTACTGAGTTTAAAGAAGACAATACACAATCTAATACATTTCTAGATACATTACAGATACCACAAATAGACGCTTTTAGTGCGGAGGAACTTGATAAACCTCTGGCATTATCAGAATTACTAGATGCTATAAAGTCACTCCAAGGCGGGAAAGCAGCAGGCCCTGATGGCTACCCTGCAGAATTTTACAAGAAATTCTCCACTCAGCTAGCTCCCCTCCTATTAGCAACATTTACAGAAGCCAGAGATAACCAATCTCTTCCACAAACCTTTCGCCAAGCACTAATCACTGTCTTTCCAAAACAAAATAAGGACTTATTACAATGTGCATCATACAGACCAATTTCACTTCTGAATAACGACGTTAAAATACTCTCTAAAATCTTAGCCAGAAAGATGGAGAAAGTGCTCCCCTCGGTAATATCACAAGACCAAACTGGATTTATTAGGGGCCGGCACTTATCTTCAAATCTTCGACGCCTGTTTAATGTAATATACTCACCAACTAAATCAAACACCCCAGAAATATTATTATCATTGGATGCAGAAAAAGCATTCGACATGATTGAATGGAAATACCTTTTTACTACATTGGAGAAGTTTGGGTTTGGCCCAAACATCTGTGCATGGATTAAATTACTTTATACTAACCCAGAAGCTTCAGTTTGCATCAACAACATTTGCTCAGACTACTTTAAACTAGAACATGGCACTAGACAAGGATGCCCCTTGTCACCGCTTCTGTTTGCGATTGCCATTGAACCACTGGCAATACATTGTCGAAATACTGATCAGATAAAGGGGATTAGCAGAGAAGGACTGGAACAGAAAATCTCATTATATGCAGATGACATGGTACTGTATATATCAGACCCAGAAAATTCTGTGCCTGCAGTCTTAGCAGCACTCACAGAATTTCAAAAGATCTCTGGTCTCAGAATTAATCTGAATAAAAGTGTACTCTTTCCAGTGAATTCTCAAGCATATAATATTAATTTAGATACCCTACCTTTTATCATTGCAGAACAGTTTAAATACCTCGGGGTAAACATCACAAGTAAACATAAAGCTCTTTATCAACAAAATTTCGCCGTCTGCATGGAAAAAATTAAACAAGACTTGCATAGATGGTCAACCCTTCATCTCACACTAGCTGGAAGAATTAACACTGTTAAGATGAATATTCTTCCTAAACTCCTTTTCTTATTTCAAAACATCCCAATATACATTAATAAATCATTCTTTAGGCAATTATATTCAACAATAACCTCATTTATTTGGAATTCAAAACATCCACGCATCAAAAGAGCGGCCTTACAAAGACAAAAGGAAGAAGGCGGCATGGCTCTACCTAACTTCCAGTTTTATTACTGGGCAGCAAATATACAGGCGATAAGAACCTGGACACAAATAGAAGAACATACACAGGCTTGGACCGCAATAGAAGTAAAATCCTGCAGTACTTCTTTATATTCCTTGCTCTGTGCTCCAATAAACACACGCTATCGGCAATATACAAATAACTCAATTGTGCTCCACTCACTTAGAATCTGGAACCAATGTAGAAAGCATTCTAAGACGGAGAAGCTTCTATCTGTGGCACCTCTGCAGGAGAACCACCTCTTTCAACCTTCACAAACATATGCAGTTTTTAATATCTGGAAAAAATGTGGAATTAACTTGCTTAGAGATCTTTATATAGACAACGTCTTTGCTTCCTATGAACAATTACATTCCAAATTTAACATTCCAGCTACACATTTCTTTCACTATCTTCAAATCAGGAACTTTGTTAAACAGAACCTTCCAGATTTTCCTCATCTTCCACCCTCATCCATGCTGGAAAAAATATTGCTCAATCTCAAGGACTTAGACTCCATCTCTACAATATATAAAATCATTTTACAATCCCTCCCTTTCAAAGATCCAAGAGGACACTGGGAAAAAGATCTCTCAATTAATATATCAGAAAAGGAGTGGAAAGTAGCAATGCAGAGAATTCACTCGAGCTCCATATGCGCAAAGCATACAATCATACAACTTAAAATTATATATCGAGCACATCTGTCTCGACTAAAACTCTCCAAAATGTTTCCAGGGCATGATCCAACCTGTGAACGTTGCAACCAAGTCCCAGCCTCACTAGGTCACATGTTCTGGGCCTGCAACAAATTAACATTATTCTGGACAAAAATTTTTAATTACCTTTCAGACAGCCTTGGACTCACAATCCCTCCTAACCCATTAACAGCTGTGTTTGCGGTTCTTCGAGATGGATTTAAAGTGGAGAAAGACAAACAAATTGTGATTGCATTCACTACACTTTTGGCACGCAGACTTATTCTGATAAACTGGAAGAACCCAAACTCTCCTCTTTTAAGTCAGTGGGAAACCGATGTGTTATATTATTTGAAATTGGAAAAAATCAAATACTCAGTTAGAGGATCCGTACAGACTTTTTTCAAAACATTGCAGGATCTAATCAGTATTATTTTAAAAATAAGTTCATGAAGCACAGATAATTTATTAATTTAGGTATGTTTAAAAGCTGTAAAATTTTTATGCTGTTTGGCTTGCTCTCTCTTTCAAGGGTGGGGATCGATCTGTTCTTGACTCTATTTTTCTCTTTGTAAAAACTTGATTGCTTTGTATGGAGTGCAATAAAATTAATAATAAAATTAAAAAAAAAAAAAAAAAAAAGAAATCCAGTATTGTCAGCGGTAGTATGAAACCAACACCAAACATATACATCACTGAAACTTGGCAGGTTGGAATTTACCTAACCAGTGTCAGTTTCACTGTCAATGTTAATATCTGATGATAAATTCACTTTCTCATCACTATCGCTCAATTTGAGGAGTGGTTCAGTTTAAAGTCTGTTCCTTAACTGGCTTTGTAGCCAACTTTACTTATGAATATTATTGAGTTACCAAAGAGTTATCATAAAGTGACAGACCGCATAATCATTTTCATAGTTTTTTGCAGCATGCTTTTATTTCATCCACTAAATGACAGCAGAAAACTATCCTGAGAGTTATTTGGGAATAATGCAGTAAATCAAATCATTACACATAACCTCGAGTCTGACTTGGACTTAACAATATTTACACAAAATTTTGAGCCAGAGTCACGCTCAAGGATAACTCCAAGGAGTTAAAAAGAACTGAAATTCAAGGGAGATGGCACCACCTGCAGGACACAATTGGAACTACCATATACTGCTTTATACAAAACTATATACAAAGCCATGCAAAACCAAAAACTGCTCACTTAACCCAGCAGCTAGGAAAGAATTTATTAAGAGATCAGATGGACATGTCATTCTGTGGCTGTATAGCTTAAACATAACCATCTACAAGAACCAGTGAGGAGATTGGGCTAAGATTTTTATTTCAATTCTCACAACACACACACATTTTTAGCTCACTGACAAGAACTATTTGAAAACAAGGAGAAAAAAAAGAGCTAAATTACATAAACCTACAACCCAATAAAAGAACAAAGGAATAGAGAGATCCAATGCTATAAATCTGTACTGCCTTTGGATACCATTTGATTCAGACATAGGAATTGGCTCAGAATTGAGACACGCTTGGAAAATTTAGAACTATCTTTGTATCCAACAAATAATACCAGTTTGTTGAACTCTTAAAGATGGTTTTGAAGAGCTTCTGTGCAGAAGTACTCACTGGTTCAAATGATTTTTCACCATGGAAATAGTTCTAGGAATGACATAATAGTATCCTCTTAAAATTGTCAATGTCTCTCTATTATAAAAAAAAAAGTCCTGGAGAGAAACACAAGGGTGTCGAGACGTGATCGTCACGTTAAGATCACGGAAGACATTTAAAAGAAACCGCGAGATGAAACAGATTGGCCACAGAGCGTCTCTCAGGGACCTTAAACATGAGACTTTGTGCCAAGAGATTGACCCAGGACTGTCTCGCAATGATGTGAAACATGAGATTCTTACAAGACACGCCCTACTTACAATCAATATCAAATAAGCCAAGAGGCAGAAAAACACTCAGTTGTGTAAAGGCACATAGCACAGACAGATCCAGGGCTCTCAGCGCATATAAAGTGTATAAGGACAGTACGTTATAAATGAAACATCAATGACTAAGCGAAGAAGAAAGCAGCACAGAGAATAGAGACTCAAAAGCGTTAGAGAGAAAAAAGAGCAAAAAAGAAAAAGAATAGTCGGTGCAAATTCAGGAAATAAGGAAAGTAATTATCAGCCTGGAATAAGTGGAATTGAAAAAAAAAGCATGTCCAATCTGGCACAGAATTAAAAGACAGAGTAAAAGACAAAGTAGAACTTCATAAAGACGTTCACAAACGTTGGCGCTAAACACATGCAGAGCAGGTTAGAGATTATGAAAGCAGTGGAATTCGAAAGGCTCAAAAAAAAAAAGTTGGCACAATAGACATGTGGAGAAGTTAAAGGATATGAAAGTAGGAAAATTAGAAAGTATAAAAATGAAAGTAAAGATCGCAGTAGCACAAACAAACTGCCTCATTTAACTATGCACCTGTCTAAGTTTGGTTTTGCACAATAATCACTGCACTATTGCACCTTAACACTTAATTCTACTTTATTCACATAATTTTACTTATTTATTATGTTCTACTATACTGCTATCTTTCAATCTATGACTTTTTGTTAATCTGATATTCTTCTAACTTTGCACAGTTTTTGATAAGCGGATCAGGATGCATTTCACTGCGTATTGTCCTGTATAACTATGCATGTGACAAATAAAGAATCTTGAGAATTTCAAAAATGGAGTTTAACGCACATGCATTGGTTACTTTGTAAAAAAAATGATTATTTGCTGATGATGTAGATCATTTTGTCTGTGCTGAAATTCAAAACAGAGAAACCTATCCTGAATTATGGTACAAAATCATTAAACACATCTCACTGACCTCATTTAAAAGATTCAACATATTGGGACTCGCAAGATTCCAAATATTGTTTTTACCGATGTTCTGAAATAAAAGTGAAACTAATGAAATAGCAACAATTCAAAGGAAAAAAAAATCTTAAAAGTGTGTATCCAGAAAACCAAACACGGGGATTGGCGAGCGAAGTGAGCAGGGTGCGAAGCCCCTAGTTATCTACAATTTAAAGCTGTGAAACATTTCGTCAACCTTCTGCCATGAACATTTTGTGAAGGACGCTTCCTGCAGCCTTTTGATAGCTACAATGCTAGTTTCAGTTTCTTCTGACCACCACAATAAAAGTATTGTCACCCTTCTATTCACGATTTGAAAAGATTGTCCACACTGTGTTAAACGTATTTTTAAATCTCTTGAATATAACAAATGTTATTGACCTGTGTAACATCAAGACTGCTTTCAAAACAGTGGATTTAGAACTAGTTAACCAGTTGTTCAAAATTACCAGATGTGCTTCCTATTTAGATGCATATAACCCAGAGGCAGAGATTCCCAATTAAGGAATATCAAAATTTAGATTCAGTTCAGATTGGCTAATTCATAAACCTGATGGAAGTTGGTGGGACAGCAAAAGAGTTACAATTATTTTCTATGAATTTAGCACTCCATCATTGTTGGTGGTATCAATAACAGAGTAATGAACAATGTTCCTATCATTGGGCAGCTTCTTTTTACTGTGTACTGTTTTTTATCTTTAAGACTCATAAAATAACTTATTTTTGCAATTATTTGGAAGCTGATTCTCTCCAGTAAGTCAGTCATTTTCCAACCTGCTATATCCTGACAGAGGGTCACGGGGGTCTGCTGGAGCCAATCCCAGGGCACAAGGCAGGAACAAATCCCAGGTGGGGCACCAGCCCACCGCAGGACACACACCAAGCACAATTTAGAATCGTCAATGCACCTAACCTGCATTTCTTTGGACTGGGGTAGGAAACTCTTCCAGACGGGGGGAGAACATGCAAACTACATGCAGGGAGGACCCGGGAAGCGAACCCAGGTCTCCTTAGTGCGAGGCAGCAGCGCTACCTACTGCGCCACCCTCTCCAGTAAGTATTTCTGAATATTTAATTAATCTGAATTCAACTGGCAGCTTTAGTTTCATTACTCATTATTGTATAAGAAGACATTGCTGTAACATCTTACTGTTCTATGCTTACTTTGTGCTTAATATTAACATCTCTAATTTTTATAGTTTGTTTGCTGGTTTAACCCTTTAGTGCTATGGCTGATTATTTTTAAGCATGTGTATAGTGTTTTAAAGGGGCATTTGTGGGAGAGAGGTAGTGCTTATGCTGACCTTACACTTAAGAGATGAACAATTGTGTGTTTGTAGAAGTCGCCAAAATGAAATTTTGTTACAGTAATGTAAAGGTTGAATTGGTTTAGCAAGCAAAATTGAATTAAGCAATATTCTAATAATTACTTTTGTCTGTAAAATCTCTTTAGTATTTTAAACATTCTCATTATTAGAATATTACATTACATGTCTTCTGTCATGAAAATGCTTTAATTGTTAAAGCTGCACTTACTGTATATAATAAATATCAGTGTGGTGTTGTGGTTAAGGCTTTAGCATCAGTGAAGTTATGGGTTCATATCCTTTGTAAGTGCCATTGAGGACAGATGTGCATCCTCTTGCCAAGATGGAAGGTGTCAGGGGATGGACAAGCAGAAACCGGAGGCCATGAGCTGCTGGAAGCGTCTCTACTTGGACACCTGATGGGGTTACACTTCTGGACTCCACTTCCCATGTATCCCTGTAGGTGGCTTCTGGTTTCTGTTTATCCATGCCATGGCACCTTCCAACTTGGCCAGAGGTCATAGTGCTGTCCAGCCTGGAAGCTTGTCTGTCCTCCATGGCACTCATACCTACAGCTGATCCTGTAATGACCATGAGAAAGTCTCATCACCTGGCTATACTTCAGTTGGAAAAACAAAATGAATGCAACCAATTGCATTTTAGATGTTGTAACTCACCTTGGATAAAGGCATAATAAATAAATAAAATGTGAAGTGTTATAGAAAAAAGGGAACATTCAGACTGTGGCATGCAATTTGTAATTCTGACAGGATAAGTTCAGATAGTTCTCTTTTTTAAACTATGCAAAGCTCTTCTTCCACACCTATATGGTTTTGTTAAATAAATGGATAAAAAAGTGAAAAACATATTTAAACATATTGTGATGCCAGTTGTGAGATACCTGAAAATAAGGTACATGTATGTTCTTGGAAGAGTGCTAGAATTGTTTCACTTGTCCATCTGATTTCCATTACTGATTAAACATTTCACCAATGGAGTATGCAGTTAAGTGCTAAGATCAGAGATACAGTGGTGTGAAAAACTATTTGCCCCCTTCCTGATTTCTTATTCTTTTGCATGTTTGTCACACAAAATGTTTCTGATCATCAAACACATGTAACCATTAGTCAAATATAACACAAGTAAACACAAAATGCAGTTTTTAAATGATGGTTTTTATTATTTAGGGAGAAAAAAAATCCAAACCTACATGGCCCTGTGTGAAAAAGTAATTGCCCCCTTGTTAAAAAATAACCTGTGGTGTATCACACCTGAGTTGAATTTCCGTAGCCACCCCCAGGCCTGATTACTGCCACACCTGTTTCAATCAAGAAATCACTTAAATAGGAGCTGCCTGACACAGAGAAGTAGACCAAAAGCACCTCAAAAGCTAGACATCATGCCAAGATCCAAAGAAATTCAGGAACAAATGAGAACAGAAGTAATTGAGATCTATCAGTCTGGTAAAGGTTATAAAGCCATTTCTAAAGCTTTGGGACTCCAGCGAACCACAGTGAGAGCCATTATCCACAAATGGCAAAAACATGGAACAGTGGTGAACCTTCCCAGGAGTGGCCGGCCGACCAAAATTACCCCAAGAGCGCAGAGACGACTCATCCGAGAGGTCACAAAAGACCCCAGGACAACGTCTAAAGAACTGCAGGCCTCACTTGCCTCAATTAAGGTCAGTGTTCACGACTCCACCATAAGAAAGAGACTGGGCAAAAACGGCCTGCATGGCAGATTTCCAAGACGCAAACCACTGTTAAGCAAAAAGAATATTAGGGCTCGTCTCAATTTTGCTAAGAAACATCTCAATGATTGCCAAGACTTTTGGGAAAATACCTTCTGGACTGATGAGACAAAAGTTGAACTTTTTGGAAGGCAAATGTCCCGTTACATCTGGCGTAAAAGGAACACAGCATTTCAGAAAAAGAACATCATACCAACAGTAAAATATGGTGGTGGTAGTGTGATGGTCTGGGGTTGTTTTGCTGCTTCAGGACCTGGAAGGTTTGCTGTGATAGATGGAACCATGAATTCTACTGTCTACCAAAAAATCCTGAAGGAGAATGTCCGGCCATCTGTTCGTCAACTCAAGCTGAAGTGATCTTGGGTGCTGCAACAGGACAATGACCCAAAACACACCAGCAAATCCACCTCTGAATGGCTGAAGAAAAACAAAATGAAGACTTTGGAGTGGCCTAGTCAAAGTCCTGACCTGAATCCAATTGAGATGCTATGGCATGACCTTAAAAAGGCGGTTCATGTTAGAAAACCCTCTAATAAAGCTGAATTACAACAATTCTGCAAAGATGAGTGGGCCAAAATTCCTCCAGAGCGCTGTAAAAGACTCATTGCAAGTTATCGCAAACGCTTGATTGCAGTTATTGCTGCTAAGGGTGGCCCAACCAGCTATTAGGTTCAGGGGGCAATTACTTTTTCACACAGGGCCATGTAGGTTTGGATTTTTTTTCTCCCTAAATAATAAAAACCATCATTTAAAAACTGCATTTTGTGTTTACTTGTGTTATATTTGACTAATGGTTAAATGTGTTTGATGATCAGAAACATTTTGTGTGACAAACATGCAAAAGAATAAGAAATCAGGAAGGGGGCAAATAGTTTTTCACACCACTGTATGTTTAAATGTTAGTGTTTCTAAGATACACTTTAAGGTTGAGAACTCAAAATTAAGGATTACATTTGAAAGCTTCTTCATCTTTAGCCAGATTTCACTGGTGAGTTCATTGGATGTCTAGGCTGCAAAATGTCACTTCAGATAACCCAGATATGCAGTTTTGAGAAGGAGGCACTGAGAAAAGAAAGCAAAAAGAACTTTTTAATTAATTCTCAAGTGCTGCTGGATGCCACAATGCAAATGGATAGGTGTGAATACAAGGAGTCTTTCATAACAAGATATACTGTATCTACTCAAATTATAAGGGTAATACAATGCTATGTAGTCAACATTATAATATTAAAGCCTAGATATACAAGCTTTTGAGGCAACTCAGGCCCCTTCTTCATCAAATTATATCAATTATATCTTGCCTGAAGAAGGGGCCTGAGTTGCCTTGAGAGCTTGCATATTGTAATATTTTTAGTTAGCCAATAAAAGGTGTCATTTTGCTGGACTTCTCACTACATCCATAATGGCTAACACGGTACAACACTATAGTACTCCTAAATATACACTAATATTATCACAATATTAATGTGACTGCTTTTTAATAAGCTATTTTATACACACTTGGTGTGTTTGTGTGTATTAAGTGCTTCCATTCTGCAGAAGTAAATGAAAATGACCTGAATTCACATACTATTGTCTGGATTCTGTAACTGTTACTTTGTTAAAAATATGTTCTGAAATTATACAGGTAGGGAAGGGAGACATTTCAAGATAAGGTTGTTAAATATGTCAGTGGCGACATATTTCATGAGGATTAGCACATGAAAGTAGGAATTTCACTCTACTCTGTACAGGGGACAATAATGAGCCTGTGGTCCCCTGACAATGAGCTTCTACTCAACAAATCTAAACTCATGGAGACAGTTATTAAACAAAGGCTATGCATAAAGTTTTAAACTACCATTTAAATTAAATTAACTGGGAAGCCAGTACGCTCAATTAATTATTTAAAATTTCCCAGAATTTACATCAGCAGCAATTTGAAATAATACATTAATACTGATTGCTGAACATCATCAACTGAATGCCATCAGTTACTGACATACAGAGTGAAACACTACACTTGTTCAAATTTTATGTGTTCATTACTTAAAGGATTTTTAATTTGTTCTGTTGCGGTTTTAATATGCAAATATGGAAAGTTAAGAAAAACACATTATTTATCCTGCAGACTCTAATTGCATTTAATTCATCACTTAATTAGCTTTTTCCCTTTTGAAGTCACTAAATAATTTCAAAATCAGGCCCCAGGAATGGTTTATTTTCCACCTGCTATGAACATTTTGAATTCTTTCCTTTACTTCACTCATACTTGGCAATTTCAGTTGTGCTGATCAATTTGTATTCTATGTATTCTTCTGTGTTGCTGTGCCTGTAATGTAAACTGTGGTGCAAAAATTATATGGAAATAGTGTATGGAAAGCATGTGAGGTGCTACAGAAATGCAATGGGTAGGGGCACTAGACTGGATGAAGTAGGATACCTTGGGTAGAAAAGTGCAATGGCAATCTGGTGGGTGCTGGAGGTGGAAAAGAGTGAAAGAGAGAAAGAGAATAGTATCAAAAAAAGTTGTTTAGGGGATATCTCTGATACACTAAAGGGCAGATGACCCTGAGTGAGAAGTTATACAGGGTTGGCAAAAGGATAAAAGAACTCCTAGCTGTCAGGGGGCAGTAGACATAGCACAAATGAGATTTTACAACTACTAAACTAAAGGATGGCATGGGCTGCTGGGGGTTTTGTAAGTCCACCCTGCCCTTAGAATTGACCCTGGGGCTTGTTCAGAAAAGCAACCAAGAGAGGGTTTGAAGTTGCCTCATTCTAGTAGGTTCAATAAATGTAGAATTAAGAAGAGATTTTTGGGAAAGCATTCATTAGCAGGAGTAAGGATTGTGTGTGTGAGAAAAAGAGAGTGATAAAGAGAGACAGAGAGAGAGAAAATGAGAGAGGAGAGATTTGGAGTTCCTAATGAGACATGCAGTTGAGTGGAAGCCACAGTGATTCAAGTCTGTTTAGTAAAGTCACTTCCCTGCAACCCTGCTCAGGACAAAGTACGTTTTGAAAATGGGTTGATGGATGGTTAGATGAAGCAACATGATTTCTTGTCTATTTTTTTTTGTTATTTTCTTCTTTCTGGCAATCCCTTCCTTGTGTGCTTAGGTGTAATATTTAGGCCACCATCTCTTACATTTTTGATATGATTATTCTGGAGGTGGAAACACATCGCAAGAAGGATATCTCTAGTCAAATAACAGGAAAGAATAAAATAAAAGGAATATGAAAATAAAATGTACATGTTCACAGCAAAAGGGTTGGTTTGATGAATACGTCAGCTCTGAATGTGATCTTTCGGAGTCACTTTTAACTCCATTGCATAATTGTTTAGCAGTCATGACCTCTGAGGACCCACAGAGAAATGCCAGAGAGACCCACAGAGACACTAGAGTGGCCCTGGTAACCAGGATACAAAATGGCACTGGGAATACCCATCTAAGATGGCAGTGAAGTCCATAAAAATAAAATAATAGCATCACAAGGATATTGAAATTGCCAAAACTAATGGTTTATTTGTAATCTACAGTGCTAAGTACCCCTAATTAGAGTGCAATATCATTTTAATCAGGGTTCTGAAACTCCGTCTTGGAGGGCCACACTGGCTGCAGGTTTTCATTCTAACCCTGTTCTTAATTAGTGACCTGTTTTTGCTGCTAATTAACTTCTTTTGAATTAATTGTAATTAACTTGCTTTGGATGCCTCAAACCCCTTAATTGTTTCTTCTTCCTTAATTAGCAGCCAAACAATAATGAGATACAAAATGAGCCAAACAATGACAAGACAAGCAAACTGTGTCCATCATACAATATCTGAAAATAAATAAAGATGAAGGTCTCGGGAATGTTGATCTGCTCAGGTCCACAAAACATTTTACCAGAGCTCTTAGAAAAGAGAAAATCAACAATTACAGAAATGTATGCCATTGCACAATGAGATTCGCAACAACCCATGAAATTAAAGAAAGGGTTTAGTTAACAACAAGACTGGTGCCTAATTAAGCAACTGGTTGGAGTGAAATTGGTTGGAGTTTGAGGCCCTGAATTAGTTGGTCTTCTGTTGGCTCATTCACTTCACATTTAATTTCGGTTTCAATGACATTTAAGGAAAGAAATGAAGCAATTCAGAGGAACAAATCTTAAAAAACAGTCAATTAAAATGAAAGGAAAAGGAGTTAATTAGCAGCAAAAATGGGTCACCAATTAAGAAAAGAGTTAGCATTAAAACCTGCAGCCACTGCAGCCATCCAGGACCGGATTTAAAGAACCCTGGTCTAAAATGACTGAGGGAAATGTGTAAAAATCACAAATGGAAAGGTGATACAATATATATCACCTTATCATAATGGTCAGGAATTGGGTACATGTCAAATTATTAGCACAAGTAGTTTCAAGAACTTAAGTTCAAACATCATTTTAGGTCTGGCTGGAGTTTTTTTATTGGAGAAATGTTCCTTCACATTATTTAAAATACATTTTTTCTTTAAGATTTCTCCAGCAAAGAAAGCCAATTTGTCACTTCCTAGAGCTTGAACCATAATTTAGGTCTTTACAGGAATGCTTTTCACATTAGGCTGAAAAATCTCCCTGTGCACAAATGAGTTAGCTTCAATAAAGACATTTTCTCAGTTTGTCTGCACCTGCGTGAGTGTTACTTAATTCTTGCCTTGTGCCAATTTCTTTTAGGAAATCTAACAGAAACTGTTATTATCCAGCTGACCATACCCCAGTACTATATGAATGGAATAAAGTAAAAAAAATATTTTTCCTATCAAACTTTCTTGAAGTTGCCATTTTGTTCTTGTTAGTAAGCAGTGCCACCATGTGGCAAACGTTAGAAATAACATGTATTTAAATGCATATAGTAAAATAAGAGCAGAGAGGAAATATAAAAGTGTAGACTAGTCTAGACTACAAAAATAAACATTCACTGTAATACATAATTTAAATTTGATTAGCAAAGTGCCTTTTTTGACAAACAAAAAACATGTTAATAGTATTATAAAGTGAACATGACAAATAAAAGTTGAACTCATAAGGCTTTATTTTCACACACTTTTTATGCCAATTTTAACATAGAAAATTTCAAACAGCAACAATGTTATTGGCCATGAACTAGTATACATTAGTACATTTTTTGAAGCCATTTGTTTGTTTTATTCTCA
This sequence comes from Polypterus bichir lapradei, assembly GCA_026402145.1. Classification (NCBI taxonomy): domain Eukaryota; kingdom Metazoa; phylum Chordata; class Cladistia; order Polypteriformes; family Polypteridae; genus Polypterus; species Polypterus bichir. The sequence continues at coordinate 29,597,813 of JANRMT010062821.1, read as the reverse complement.
TATACACTTCAGGTGTCACTCTCACTGTACAACAAAGTAAGTTTATTTGTTTGGGTGCAGTAGGTGTTAAATTACTCCTTGCTTCCAAATGGAGGACCACTGAATGAATCACTATGAAACAACAGCCTCTTGTCAATCTATCCAAAATTGTAATTCTGCTACTTCTTGGTTAAATCGTTTATTAGCAGAAATGTTTAAGACAGATCTTTTAGTTGGGTATGACAGTATGGTAAGTTGGTATTACCACTTTTTTAGTTGACATGGACCAACAATTGAGATGGGATGGTAGCAGTGGGAGATGGCCATTGTTTGGGTATGGATACACAGAGGATGCTGCAGGACTCCCTACTACAAGAGACAACACCATAAGGGGTACTTGAAGTTAAAAAGATGATCAAAAATCATTTAAACATGATTTAAAACTACTTAGAATCACAACTCTGTATAGCCTAAAAACAGAAATGTCTCATCATATTATGGAATGTCTACTGGTAAGAAAATTTTAAAATGATTAATTAATTACATTTTCTCACACAGATAGATAGATAGATAGATAGATAGATAGATAGATAGATAGATAGA
>JANRMT010062821.1:29563722-29590761 GCA_026402145.1 Polypterus bichir lapradei | reverse complement strand
AGCTTCACTTGAAATCACTTTGTGATTGTGCACGGGTAAAAACGTCCGCTGAAGTGTCAGATTCTTATTTAATTCTTCTGCTTTCTGTATCTTCTGCATTGCATTCAGGTCTTTCAGGTTACCGTGATGTTTTGTCTCATAGTGCCGTCTTAGATTAAATTCTGTAATTACAGCCACATTAGCTCCACAAATGAGACACACGGGTTTACCGGCAATGTCAGTAAACATATACTCAGCCTCCCACCGGTTTTTAAAGGCTCTATTTTCAGAATCAACTTTTCTCTTCGGCATCGTGTGGGCTAGCTTCGCAATAATTTACAGTATCATAAGCTAGACTTGATTAACGTGTTAAGTGTTCGGCAAGGCAGGTGAAGCGCTGCATTATGGGATCTGTAGTTTATTGTGTTACCAGCGCTTCATATACCCGGGCCATTAATAACAATAATACAGTATATAAAATGATCTCGCGGGCCGGATATAATTACACGCCGGGCCGGATGTGTTGAGTTTGACTCATATGTACTAAATAGAATTTGAAAAGAAATATTTTTGGAATGTGATCGCGCAAGTCAGTACATCGAGCCCGCGTGCTATTGTGGTTTTGCTTGTGTGCTTCAGTAAGTTACCGTCCTCTCGCTCTTACTTTTTTACCGTTCATCTAATGAATACACTGAGTATGGCTTTACCAAAACAATCATTGATCGCGAATAAAGTATCCATTATTCATGAAGCTTCAATAGGTGAATAGGTGATCTGTCTTTCTGCGTTAACCGCATGCGTTTTCATACGTCTCAAACTAAGGGGATGCGAGGTTAAAATAAATCGAGAAGCACGCGTACATACTTAGTGCATCCCCTCTCGGGAGTCGAACCTCGGACGTGGGCGCTACAGTCTAATGCTTTAGTATCGCGCCACGGAGTGTGGTTTATCTATTTGAGCGTAGCAGTGTAATTCAGTTTTTGTTCAGCACTCTTTGCAACTGTTACTTTTTGTCTGCGCACTGCGTCAGTTCACGTGAGCCGCTGAATATGGTTTTATATATATGTCACTCGCTCGCTTCTAATTGTTTCGCTGCCTTCTTAATTATATAATGCATGTTTTCTAAAGCGCGTTTTGTAGCTCTTCCTGGCTTTCTACGTAATGCGTGATTACGTGAGAGGCGTGATGATGTCATACGAACTCCGCCCCTCCAGCTGAACTCCATTACAGTAAATGGGAGAAAAACAGCTTCCAGTTATGACCATTACGCGTAGAATTTCGAAATGAAACCTGCCCAACTTTTGTAAGGAAGCTGTAAGGAATAAGCCTGCCAAATTTCAGCCTTCTACCTACACGGGAAGTTGGAGAATTAGTGATGAGTGAGTGAGTGAGTGAGTGAGTGAGTGAGTGAGTGAGTGAGTGAGTGAGTGAGGGCTTTGCCGTTTATTAGTATAGATCATGCTGTCCAGCAAATATCTGGGCTCACGGTGGTTAACACTGCTACCTGAGACAGCCCTAGAACCTAGTTTTTAGTCATTCAGCATCTGCACTGTACATGTTCCTTTTCATCTCAAAGCCATTAGATTCTAAAATTGAGGTGTTGCCATTTATAAATTTACAATTCATCGCAAATATATATTTGCTTAATGTTTAAACTTATATTTCTTTTTTTGTCATATTATGATGATGTCAGAGGGATTCAGAATGACCTGATGTCTGTTCAAATAGAACAGGCACCAGCATCCAATTTTGATTGTTTTTTTTGTGACTTGAAAATTGAATTAGCTTGTCGTTAGCAAAATAAATAAAGATATACACTCAGTAGCCATTTTATTAGGTACACCTTACTAGTACTGAGTTGGGCCCTCTTTTGCCTTAACAACTGCTATAATTCTTCATGGCATAGATTCAACAAGTTGCAGGAAACTTTTCTCAGGGATTTTGGTTATATATTGACATGACGGCATTACATAGTTGTTACAAATTTGTTAGCTGCACTTACATGATGCAAATCTCCCGTTCCACCGCATCTCAAAGGTACTCTACTAGGTTGAGATTTGGTGACTGTGGAGGCCATTTGAGTACAGTGAACACATTGTCATGTTTGACAAACCAGTTTGAGTTGATTTGAGCTTTGTGACATGGCGCATTATCCTGCTGGAAGTAGCCATCAGAAAATGGGTACACTGTGGTTATAAAGGGATGGACATGGTCAGCAACAATACCCAGGTAGGCGGTGCATTTAAACGATGCTCATTTGGTGGTAAGGGGCCCAAAGTGTGCCAAGAAAATATCCCCCACACCATTACACCACCACCACCAGCCTGAACCGTTGATACAAGGCAGGATGGATCCATGCTTTCATGTTGTTGATGGCAAATTCTGATTCTACCATCACAATGTCTGCTGAGATCGAGACTCATCAGAACAGGCAATGTTTTTACAATCTTCTATTGTCCAGTTTTTGTGAGGCCTAAGGGAATTGTACCCACAGTTGCCTGTTCTTAGCTGGCAGGAGTGGCACCCAGAGTGGTCTCCTGCTACTGCAGTCTATCTGCTTCAAGGTTTGATGCATTGTGTTCAGAGATGCTCTTTTGCACACCTTGGTTGTAACCATTTGTTGTATGAGTTACTGTTGGCATCCTATGAGCTCAAACTAGTTTGGCCAGTCTCCTCTGACCTCTAATATCAAAAAGGCATTTTTGCCCAGAGAACTGCCACTCACTGGATATTTCCCCTTTCTCTGACCATTGTCTGTGAACCCTAGAGATGGTTGTGGGTGAAAATCCCAGTAGATCAGCAGCTTCTGAAATACTCAGACCTGCCTGTCTGGCACCAATAACCATACCATGTTTAACGTCACTTAAATCACCTTTCTTCCTCATTCTGATGCTCAGTTTGAAATTCAGCAGGTCATTTTGACGTCTACATGCCTAAATGCATTGAGTTGCTGTCATGTGATTGGCTGGTTAGATATTTTTGTTAACAAGCAGTTGAATAAAGTGGCTGGTGAGTGTAAGTTAGGAAGGTTAATGTTCATGTTAGGGAAGTCTGCACACATACAGGAGAATTCTGGTATGGCCCAAACAAAACTTTCATGGCAAAAATATCACTGCTTAAATTGATTATATTACTTTCGGAAAGGAGAAAAGTGTTTTCATTTTAATTTTAAAGATCTGAAGAATTACAAATGTGATTTTTTAAAAGATCACCTGAATCATGTCATGAGTTGTCACGTGTGAAGTGACCACTAGACCACAGCAAAAATGTTCCTAAAATCCAGCATGGTAATTCAGAATATGACATATGCATTTTTGACCATGAAAAGAAAAACAGACATCATTATCAAACTTAAATGAAGAACTTCTAAACAGATATATAGACAAGCATAAAAATAATACCAGCATAGTAATAAAATGCACAGAATCTGATACCTGCATTCTGAGATAATAACAGTCACAGTTGTTCATTCAAATAAGATAATACCTAAATAAGTCCACAGCAGGCAAATTGTTATTTTTCATTCCGGTCAATGTGGTAGTACAGTATTTATTGCTGATGACTTGTGAAGACTGAATCCCAAAGATCTCCCAAAATATTTTCCTGGCTTTGTTTTGTACTTTGCTGTGTGATGTGTGTCCATTTCTTCCATGTTTATTGCAGAATATACTGGTATTGTGATTTTTAATCCTTTATTTGCCATATACAATTTTTTGCATTAGGAATTTGTCATTTTTCACATACCCCATCCTACTCTCCAGACACACAGAGAGTTTTGGCATCAGAACGCAGGTTCCGCTATTTGTACAGTGCCGTTGGAGCAGTTGCAGGTTAAGGGCCTTGCTCAATGGAGTAGCATTCCCTCTATCACTGCTGGGATTCAAACTGGCAACCGCCAAGTTACCAGCCCAGATTCTGTAGTGACAATGCCATGCATCATCACAGTATGTGCAATATCAACCTGAGATGGACAAAAGGCCTATACAGGCTAAGATCCTTCCATATGGCTGAAATGTGGCTCCTACCAATCAACAAATTCACCTGCCTGGCTCCCTCATTGTGCTAAAATTAATTTTTAAATATTGTTTACTATATATCATATATTGTTGGGTAGTGTACATTGAGAAAATCTCTTGAAAGATAAGAAAAAGAGGACTGATTCTGAAAAGTCAGTAAGGACAAACAAATTGGAAACATGGTAATCATTTTTAGCTGGATATAAAATTTCCCTGTATAACTATCAAAGATTAAATATTTCATTTTTTTATTGACCCATTTCTTTCTGTCTAGCTCACAAATAATTGTGCTTATTACTTTTTTTCTAACACTTTTTATATCTCTTGTATTTACAGTGCTCTGTATATTTTATTATTTTCCTTCCTGACAATCTGTTTTCAGTTTTTTGTTCCTTCCTGGCTCCTGTAAAGATAAAATTGGCATAAATAAAATGTGCGGCTGTTAGTAAAACTGCATAAAGGGATATACTTAGATGCAAACATCCTGCTGATTGAAAAATAATGTGTACATTGTTTACCATCTGTTTTGACAGGAGCCAAAATGAAACCTTTATTCAGGGAAATACTGCAGCTGCTAGGCTAGGAGATCTTGTCTTTATGAAAAAGGCACTTGGCAAATAAATTAATACACAATATACTAGATATAGTTGAAAGGATGGTTAGAAGATATAAAATAAAAAAGTTTGGTTAGTATTACTAAAATGATTTATACATATTCATCATAGTATTCTAAATTATAATATTTCTAAAATGAACATTATCTTTTCCCGAGTTATTACTGTTATTACTTGAAGTAAAGATGTGCATATCTTGTAGCATAATCCTCTGTGCTGCCAGCAGATGGTGGAATTGTGCTTCTGTGTTCACATGCTGGTTGCCATTATATCTGATTGCATTTTTTCTAAAATACCTTCACAAGGATAACAACAATGGTACGATTCTCAATTGCATCAGTGGCGTTTGCTTCAAATTTACAAAATTAAATACTCTAATGCATTCTCTTTTGAACTCTTTTTTAGAGTTGAAGGTTTAAGAGAAATTTAACTTTTTATTATTAAATGGTAGTACAGTATAGGCAGTCAGAAATCAAAACAAATAGTTAAAACTTAAAATGTCAAGCAGATGCTACTGGGATAATCCCTGGTTGTCATGATCCTTAACCAGATGAGGCAGTGTTCATAAATGATGGATAAACAACAAGCCACATACAAAAGGGCTGTGTAAAGGCTCTCAGAAAAAAAAAAAATCCCATCTTATACTTTACTCTGCATGCCCACAATTCAATGGAAAAAATAATTTATATTTCCTTAATAATTTCCTCCTGACCTCGACTCAGTGGATGGACATCTGTGCCTTAGCTAACCTGAGGGCTGTGTTATCAGGAGTGTTTGGCTTTTGTTAGAGTCAACCCTTGACAAACTGGTCTAAATGGAAAGGCCTGACATCATGAAGTTAAACCTGTAAGAAGACTTGTCACTGGTGCTTGCTAGTGTGTGTCTGGTGATTGAATAGAGTCAACTCAAAGAAGTAGAAGAGAACCACCATGTGAGTGAGGAGTCAAGTGCAATGATGAGCATCTGAAGTATTAATGTGAAAAAGCTTAAAAAATATAAGAGCTTAACAATGAAGAGTGTCCCAGGGCAGGAACTGACAACTAAGGAACCTCAACGGGGTTAAAAACCACCTTCTAGATATATTCTACTTGCAGTATAAATTGCAGGATTGGGATTGGTGTTTGTTTTACTCTGGAATTTACCTTAAATGGCAGCAGACTCAAGCAGGCAAGAAAATGCTAATAACCTTGCAAATGGAAGCTGTAAGATTGTATTTTTCCCCATGATGAAATACTGTAGGTGGTGGCAAACAACATAAGATGAGAGAGTCATATTAATGTGAGAGAAAATCTTTGACTATTGGTTATGTATACTGTGTGAATCTAACAACTGTTTAGAGTATTTTGCCTATTAAGTGGCAGTTAGGATATAGTGGGTTGGGTAATGGATGGATGGATGGATGACTATAGTGTTTCAAAGAATACATTCTATATATGTTTGCAAGCATAACGAGAACTTTTTGCATTAATGTAGAGTTCTACTTTCCCCTTTTGTATTATTAATATGTAGCTTTTGTCAGAATGCCTTAAATCTCACAGACTTACCACTGTTTATAAGGTATTGAACCATATAACTTCTCCCCACCTTCCCTTCTACATCTATAACCTCAGGCAATTAGGTGTAGTAAAAGACAAGCAGGAGTTAAGTTACAATTTAAATAATGTATTTATAATATTCATAAATAATAACAATATGCAAAGTACATTTGAATATTGGCAACCATACAACCTGATAAATGCTGATGTGTAGTTTCAGGCGGCACACAGACTTGTTAGTTTCCTAAAATGTTACTAGTTAAGTTTTCATTTGTGGTCAGCTTTCTTCAGAATAGGCCGCATGCCTTTATCAATATGGCTGCCGAGCTGTGCTCTTCATTTTGTTGTCCTTTTCTGTTCATGGTGTGAGATGCTCCTTTATCAGTTGGTAACAGAGAGAGAGTGAGGTAAAGCAAACAAATTTATAGATTTTCTGTCCAACCCCTACAGCCAATAGGGCGTCATGGTACTTGAAGGCCTCTGATAAAAGACAGTTCCAAACCACCATACTTCACGCCAATGGGGCATAGAATACCTTCACACCTGCCCCCCAAAACCATTTGTTGAGCAGATGCTTGCCAGCTAGGCAGTCTGGCTTTCCTGTAGGGGTGGTTTGAGAGAGTCCTGCAGAGAATCACTTGGCAAACTTGTTAGGGTACATCCCCCAACCCTGTTGTAAAATTCACTGTCCTGATTTAGTCCTTTGGTAAACATGAATACTTCTCATATTGAAATACTAATATTACTTTGCTTTGCCTAAGTTACAAATAAAGACATACAAAATATTTATCAACTTGTATGCAAAATTTCACACCACAATATGTGGGAAATGATGGATGGATGTATCAATCAACATATTTTTGTACCTCTAATGGGAGATTTTTTATGTTTATGTAGGGAACAAAGGAAATAACTATAGGAGTTCATAGAATACCTAGAACTGAGTAGTATATTTTTCTACAGTTTTAAACTAGGCTGGCAGTGTCTTTAACAAATATCATGCTCAAGCAAAAGGTGGCCTAAAAGTGTATCAAGTAGCAGAATATGTTGGGACAAAAATCAACCATTTCAGACTATATGTTCTGAGCATCTGGGTTTTGATAGGAGGAAAGAATTACTGAGTAGTAAGCTGGTAACCATCTGGTGCTGGGCTGGATGAGTTGCTGAGATACTGAAATGAGTATTAAGGATGTTTTGGGAGCAGAAATATTTGTTTGAAATAAGTTGAAAACCCTCAAAATTAAAAGAATGTATTCAGCAGTATGATTTGAACAAACAACATGCAGTCTTTGGGGCATCAGGGTGGCATGTAGTATGTTGTTGGCTGGAAACTATGCCAGCATGTACAGGGCACAAGGCAGGAACAAACCTTGGACATGGTGCCAGTCCATCACAGGGCGAACACAAACACCAAACAGGTTTGACATTACGGTCAGCAACACAGGAGCGCCGCAGGGGACTGTACTTTCTCTGGTCCTGTTCAGCCTATATACATCAGACTTCCAATACGATTCGGAGTCCTGCCAAATGCAAAAGTTTGCTGACGACACTGCTATTGTGGGCTGTATCAGGAGTGGGCAGGAGGAGGAGTATAGGAAGCTAATCAAAGACTTTGTTAAATGGTACGACTCAAACCACTTACACCTGAACACCAGCAAGACCAAGGAACTGGTGGTGGATTTTAGGAGGCCCAGGCCTACTCATGGACCCCGTGATCATCAGAGGAGACTGTGTGCAGAGGGTACAGACCTATAAATACCTGGGAGTGCAGCTGGATGACAAATTGGACTGGACTGCCAATACTGATGCTCTGTGTAAGAAAGGTCAGAGCTGACTATACATCCTTAGAAGGTTGGCGTCCTTCAACATCTGCAATTAGATGCTGCAGATGTTCTACCAGACGGTTGTGGCGAGTGCCCTCTTCTATGCGGTGGTGTGCTGGGGAGGCAGCATAAAGAAGAAGGACGTCTCACGCCTGGACAAACTTTTTAGGAAGACAGGCTCTACTGTAAGGATGAAGCTGGACAGTTTAACATCTGTAGAAAAGCGACGGGAGCTAAGCAAACTCCTGTCAATCATGGAGAATTCACTAGATCCACTGAACAGTGTCATCTCCAGGCAGAGGAGTAGCTTCAGTGACAGACTGCTGTCACTGTCCTGCTCCACTGACAGACTGAGGAGATTGTTCCTCCCCCACACTATGTGACTCTTCAATTCCACCCGAGGGAGTAAACGCTAACATTATTCAAAGTTATTGTCTGCTTTTACATGCATTTTTATTACTGTTTAATTTAATATTGTTTTTTGTATCAGTATACTGCTGCTGGATTATGTGAATTTCCCCTTGGGATTAATAAAGTATCTATCTATCTATCTATCTATCTATCTATCTATCTATCTATCTATCTATCTATCTATCTATCTATCTATCTATCAAACATACACTAGGGCCATCTTTGCATTTCTAGTTACCCTAACCATCATGTCTTTGGACAGTGGAAGGAAGCCGGAGCACCTGGAGTAAACCCATCCAGGTATGGGAAGAATGTGCAAACTCCGCACAGGGAGGATATGAACCCTGGTCTCCTTACTGTGAGGCAGCTGCACTACCACTGCATGTCTTATTTTAATATTTAAAATTTGGTTACAGTGCTGAGCAGCAAAAACACCAGAACAAATGATGATGATGATATAGTGGCACAAGTGTCTTGAATTTAAATTCCATATCTAGTCACTGTGCAGGCTGAATTTGCAATTCCTCCCAATGTCATTCAGGGTTTTCTCTCATGTATTCTGTTTTTTCTCCCACAACTCAGAGACATGCATATTAGGGGGATCGGCAAGTCTAAATTGTTCTTGTATTGGTGGGGGTTCTGTGATATACTGGTGACCTATGCAGAGGTTTTTCCCTGCTTTTTGTCCAGAGGAGCAATGGGCTCTTGTCCTCTATAACTCCAAACTGGATTAAGCAAGACTGAGAATATAACGTGATTCTAAATAGATCCAAAAGTGGATGCTGATAGATGGAAGTTACCTGTCACAGCAGCATCCCTAGCACACCGATGGCAAAAGAAACCATTAATCCATAGGAAGAGGTCAGCTTTGCTGTAATAACAGGCTTTTTATATTTGTCTTAGCAATATTGGCTGGTCAAGAAAGAGGTGGCTGTGGCACTGGCCGAAGTCAAAATTAACTGAAGAATACATTTTGGTTGGCCTCACTGAGGCTCTAACTAACCCATGCCCATGATGTCCTTAGTAAGCTTGAATAAATATTAAAGTCAATGAAAGATACTGTTGTAAAATGGAAGGATAACCATGAAGTAATCTTATACATGTTGAATGCATTCATTCTTTTAGTATAAAACAGTATTATGAAGTATGTTAAATAGTGGGTGCAGTTGTGTTCATTGCTCTGGATGAGGTTAGTGCAGCAGTAAAAATATTTGTGGTTGCATTGTTGAATGAGATCCAGTCAGAAATTTTGAATGTGTGAATATCTTAAGTCTCCATTGGTTACTTGCTTCCGTAATATTGTGTGAAAGACAGCAGCTGTGCCTTGTAATTGATGGACTTGGAGGGCAATTATTGGAGATGGTTATTAGAGGAGGGCCAATTCAGTGGGCTACCACTGTGACTCTCAAGAAAAAACAGGGGGAGAGAAAATGTACTTGTATAAATATAGTGTACTTATGCTAACTCTTTGAGGCTCCTCACGTTAAATTGTATTTATGTAATCATTAATTATTACCTTTAACAGTGTAACTACAGTTTAAATTTTAACCCTGTGTGGAGTGAATAACAGAATATTTAAGTATGCATTTCTCATTATTATTCCATATATTGTAGGTTTATCTCTATACACTGTAAGAGATGGCTGGGACGCCCCTGCGATGGAAGGATGGGGGAAGGCAGCTTTTCAAGGACACTGCTCCCCCCAAAATGCTAGATGGCAGCTCCCCTGGACTGCAGCCATGCCCCGGATTCCCACAGGGCACTATGGGGCATGTAGTTTAATACTACAGCCCTGCTGTGTACCATGGGTGCCTCCAGGGGACGCTGCAAGAGAACCGGAGGAGTAATATCTCATCCATAGCCCAGAAGTACTCCCAAGTCACGAAGACAGAAGCTCAGAAGTACTTCCGGGCAGAAGAAAATTCAAGTCCTCCATCATGGACTATATAAAGAACTGCTGTGAAGCTCTGTCCTACATCTCCCGACTCTGGCTCGCTTGCTGGGAGGTGTGGAGGAGAGAATTGTGTGTAATTATTGAGAATTGTATTTACTGTATTTATTTTGCCTGTTTACTGTGGCTGTGGTGCTTGAGGGCACTGTTACAGGAAGAAAAGAATTAAAATATCTTCTTGTTGCTTTTACTCTGGGTGGCACAGTGGCACTGTGGGTAGCGCTTCTGCCTCACAGTTAGGAGACCTGGGTTTGCTTCCCGGGTCCTCCCTGTCTGTAGTTTGCATGTTCTCCCCATGTCTGTGTGGGTTTCCTCCGGGTGCTCCGGTTTCCTCCCACAGTCCAAAGACATGCAGGTTAGGTGCATTGGCGAATCTAAATTGTCCCTAGTGTGTGCTTGGTGTGTGTGTGTGCATATGCGCGCCCTGCGGTGGGCTGGCGTCCTGCCCAGGGTTTGTTTCCTGCCTTGGCTGGGATTGGCTCTAGCCGACCCCTGTGACCTTGCAGTTCGGATGTAGCGGGTTGGATAATGGATGGATGGATGCTTTTACCCTATGTCCTGCTTGTCTGTCTGTTGGGTTTAAGGGGCAACAGTGCCACCTAGCGTCCACAACACATAAATGAAAATCCCTCTAAATAATGCAAACAAATAAACAACTTTTATCTTATATAGCATCTTTTATTGTATAATATTATTTTAAGGAATTTTAAATGCATTTTCATATAATACAATTGTTAGACTGTCATTTATTTGGATCTGGGTTGCATAATAACTTCGAGACTCAGCTTTTTGCAAACCACACTTTATTCCACACTCAAGAGAAGAATTCCAAAGTTTTCAAAACAGCTTTAAAAGCATAAAAGAAATGTTGGTAATTCATCTGAGACAAGCTGGTTTACCATATTGAATAAAATTCAAAGATTTTGCTGTCTGAGATGCTCTCCTTCAGTGGGGTGGGTAAGCTGAAAGACAGAAGAACACCAGCTGGGGGAAGACTTTATTGCATAAGATAAATAGCCACTTATCAAGACTTTTATTAACATAAGTGACAAGCCTTGGAGGAGCTCCCAGCTAATTCTACATCTAAGTAAACTTAACTTAATGAAAATTATTTTCGTTTTTGCAGTAAAACATCTCATAAAAGTGACAACGGTGTCTTCTCATCCTAACATGTATTTTTTGTGATTGAAGGACTTACCATTTAAATGAGTTGCTGTTGGTCACACAGTGATAGGGATTAAACAGACAATTTTAGGATTTGAAGCCAAATACCATGTCCAATATAACAAATGGCTGCCAAGCTGATTAATATAACAAGATGTGCCCTAGGAAAAAAAAATGGACATAAACGAAATATGAGGTTGGGGAGAGGCTCAGGACATTCTTCCATTCTTTGAATCCTGAACTGTGGAAAAAATGACAGTTGGTCATTGACTATTTCTCTTTTGTTACAGTACCCTGTTTACCATGTGCCCAGTGTCTAGTTATAGCTCTGTAACACTTATTTCTTTTACCAATCAAAAACTCAACCCAAAGTTCATAAGTTCAGCCCAGATATATCACCAAATTAATGATAACACGGAACCAACATGTATCTGTTTGCCAGTGGCATTGGGTGACATTAGCATAAAGGACAGCAGCAGGATTTAATTCCCACTTCTGAACAGAAGTCTTTTGCACACAGGATCCTTGCTGTACGACTAATAAATATATGTAAACACGTTGAGATGAATAAATAGGGCGCAGAACTAAATGGTTTTTTTGTCTTATTGGATTGTTGTTTTCCTCCTCTCATTGTCATATTTACATGCAACAAAAAATAAACATTAGCTTATTTGTGCTGTGTGATTTAAGTGTTCTCAACTGCATGTTTTAAAGTTCTGAACAAACTTATTTACTGAAAATGTTATGAAATAACTTGAAAAACCTGTTAAACAAGTACAATTTCTGAAAAGTCTCTTTATGGTGATGATATCATTTTTATAATTGTCAGTAGCACTACAGAATGCACAGTCTACTGCTACTTTGAGGGTGGTTTAGGACGATGCCCACTGTGCTAGTTTCAGCGTTCCTACACCAAGCAAGTAAGGTCTCTCATTTGCCTTACAAATCAACAGAATTGAAGAAAACGAGATTCTTAGAAACTGAATATAAAGGAATTTTCCAATTTGGGAGAAAGAAGTTGTCTCTTAGAAAACAAGCTGGGATCAAGAAGTTTTCTACCTGGAACAAATCATTTTAAACTGTTCTTGAATTTAAACAGCTGTTTAATGCAATGCTGATTCTTTTTGACAAAAATTGTAGATTTGGTGCTAGTTGGCAAGTATTGAAAAAATAAAACCATACTAAAATGCTGTACCGTAGTGCATGTTGTCTAGTAATAGCAGGAAAGAAACTATGCAAGATCTTTGTGAGTACCTCTGGTTTTCCATTTGCCTTAATAAAAGGGTATCTTTGTGTCTGTCTGTGCGCCTTTCCATTTGCTGTGTCTCTGTCATTCCAAAAGACAACACATGAAAAACATTTTTAGCAATGAAATGCATAGCATTTTTCATTTCAGCAGATGGCACATCACAAACATTTGAAGTATTCAAAAGCCTTTTATTTGTCTTTCCAACAGACGGCATATCACAAACATTATCACCACTATTATGAATTCCATACCAAATGGCATATAACAGAGACATATGTATTGCATGATGCACTGCAAACATTAAAGCTGAGGTCTATGTTAATTATATTGGTTTCAACACATCTTAAACGTGTAGCACAGCTAATTTAGGGATAAAAACAGTGATGTAAAGATGGAAAGAGTCACATGTGTCCACATGTTATGATATAATGGTATTGTGGCTACAAGGTGGTGCACCGACACACACAGGCTTGGACACAAGTATAAAAGCACAAAATGTTTTTATTGTGGGAAACTTTTCTCAGTCAAGTGTTTCTCACACCACAACCACAATTACAGATAAAAGCGTAAGCACACAGCAATGCTTTTCTTTTCACTGTCTTCTCTCACTTTCTGTCACTTCCTCATCTCCCCTAACGCATGCGTTGTCGTCCTTCCTCCTGACACTGGCTCCTGGAGCTATGACAGGCAGCTCCTTTTATATTATCCCCAGAAGAACTTCCAGTGTTCCCAAAGCTTGGCTAGAGAGCAATTCCACGTATGGCTGGAGCCCCATAAAGTAGGGCTCCCCAGTCCTCACGGCAGCCACGGAATCTAACAGGGCTGAGAGCCGACAAACTCTGAGGTCCGTGATGCCCTGTGGGAATCCATGGCGGTGGCACAACCCAAGAGAGTGGCCATCTAGAGCCCTAGGGGAGACAAAATCGTGTGCAAGTTGCCTCCCACTGTCCTTCCATGCTGTGGGTGTAAATTTCAGAACCTGAAAGAAATGTTAAAATTAAGTTTGGCTAAATGTTTGAAGTTAGCCAGTGTAAAAACACAGGGATACAAGATTACACAACTCTCAAATGGCCTCTTTGTGTTTTATCTTAAACACTTCTGCCTTTCCAACAGGGGAAGCACAAAGGCAGGCACTGGTATGGAGCATGATAGCAACATTTTGGAAGAAGACAATTGTGCATTGGGCCTTTTTTTTTTGATTAATGAAGAAGGACCTCAGCAGGGTTGAGATCACGTGAAGTTACAAGATAGGAGTGGTATAATGAAAAGAGTGCAGGGAGCCCTGTTAATAAAATTCATAGCTCTGGGTGAGCCATAATAATCTATATATATAAAAGTTAAAGTATATGTGTGTGTGTATGTATGTATGTTCCAGCATCACATCCGAACGGCTGGAGCGATTTTCGTGAAACTTGGTACACATGTTTCTCATTGGTCGACTAAAAATACTGTAGGGTGAAATCAACCCTAACCCAGCCCCTTCTGGGTAGGGTGGGGGGGTGATCTTACGGTCTTGTATGCATGTGATCATCCAGTTGACACTTGGAACGACCACCAGAGGGTGAACTGGAGGTGACTGCCAGCATTCTTTATGTTTGAGCATGACAGCACCCCTGTTGCTTTTGAAATTAAATTGTTGTCTGGTTAACTGGATGATAACATACATACAAGACCACAAGACACGCACATCAGTGAGTCTTCATTGTTTGTTAATTTATTTTTATTTTTAAAGTTATGTTTTTTTTTTAATTATATTTTTCTCAAACAATTAAAAAAAAAAACTCTTTATTTTCCTCCCGGGCAATGCTGGGTATTTCAGCTAGTGCTCAGCTAACTTGTGGGCTGCCAGACCATTTAATAAAAGGAGGAAGTCTACAGTTTCAGGGACACCTGGAAAATTGAGACAGACTTCTGAGTGGATAGCTTCTGGAGTTTCCTAGCTTATTCCTGACCCAGTAAGGGATTTCCAAGGCTTACCCAGAAGTGGTTTCTGGCCCCTCTCAGTTAAACATTCTTTGAACCTGGAGCTGGGAGAAATGATGGAGGTAAGAAGGAAGAGTTTATTTGTGGTGGGGAGGTTGATTAATTACCCCGTCTAATAGATACAATACAATACAATTTATTTTTGCATAGCCCAAAATCACACAAGAAATGCTGCAAAGGGCTTTAACAGACCCTGCCTTTTGACAGCCCTCCAGCAATGACTCTCTAAGAAAACTCCCCAAAAAATTTGAAGAAACCTTGGGAAAGGCAGTTCAAAGAGAGACCCATTTCCAGGTAGGTTGGGCATGCAGTGGGTGTCAAAAAAGGGGGTTAATACAATACAATACACAGAACAGAACTCAAGTAATCCTCAATACAATACAATAGTGCAAAAGAAATATTACAAGTACAGAACAGTAGCAGTAGATGATATCGCATAATAGGATTTCAATTTATTCAGAGTCCTGGAGACCTTGACTATCAAGCTGCCTCCCCCTATTGTCCATTCCACAGCTAAGTCAGTGCTGGGCTAGCCAATCCGATGAAAGAATCCCTCTATCCGATGATTCCTGCGACCCTCCATCAGAGACGACTTTACCTTATAGGCAGGCAAAACAACTTGGCAGGTGGGCCGAGGCAACAAGTGCCACATTTGAGTACCAAAAAGAAAAACAGAATAGGTGAGGGTTAGTAACAAATTATAACTATCATATTACTTATGTTTTAGTGCTAATAACTAACAACAGAGATGCAGTCTGTACAGTTAATCAGCAGCTCTAGTCAGGATATGCTAAACTGAAGTAGTGAATCTTCAGCCGGGATCTGAAAGCTGAGACTGAAGGGGCAACTCTTATCATAGCAGGCAGACCCTTCCACAGTTTAGGGTCCCTGTAACTAAAAGCTTGTTAGATAGGAGTGATAGGGGCAATGATGCAGAGTAAGGGCACAGAGGGCTGTTAGGTTTGCTCCCTTTGTTTTATTACTTTGCATTCTCCATTAATTGTACTTCCTTTTATTTATCTAATTAATTAACTAATTATCTTTATTTTTATTCATTTTGGCCTTCTTGAAGTTATTCTATGTTTAGGCATGTTTCAAGTGTGAACTGTAAAGGCCAAAATTGTATTTTAAAATATCTTAGGTATATAAAGATATAATTCTTTGTTGTGAAGGTGAGCAAGTGCATTAGTTTAACTTGATTTATGCATTTTATTTTTAATGCCCAGCGGTAAACATGAACTAAATGAGAAACACAACACAATAATAAAGAAACTGACTTGTTAAAAGTCATTCACAATAAAGCTTTGGAAAGATAAAGCAGAACTACAAGAGCTGCAGGGGTAAGTTGTTTTCTATTGGTAGTAAAGCTATTTAAGGTGCATTTTGAACAATTTCCTGCCTTTTTTTTATGTTGTTTGTTTGTCAAACTTGTAATTTTTTTGGAGTGTGAAATGTTGTGATATCATATGGTGTGAGCAAACATCTGATACAGTGGGAGAGTTAATATACATCACTGTATGATGCCACAGTGCCCATTTATATATATAATTCACTAAAGCAAGACACCCATGGAAAGCATGCTGGAAGGGGCATGCATTCACTAAGCCACCGACAAGTAAGACACCTATGGCACACGCAGGAAGGAGCCACGGCCACCAACTCCAAGACCATTGGATACGACGACAACTCGCAGAGCCACACCCACCAACTCGGACGCGACGAGACGTCATTTATATTCGTCTGTCGTAGAGGCCACATGCACCTCCGAGCCACATTGACTGTTCATAGAGGCATGTTTCTCGCTGAGGTAAATCGCCATATGCAGCGTGTAAAACGGTTTGCGAGGGGTATCCCATGGGATCCTTAAAACAATCCTTTACAACTGAGGTTAAAACACAATGAAGTAAGCAGACTTTAAAAACTGAGTTTTCGGTTACGACGCACAACTGCATGCACCATAGCAAACTGTTTTACACGCTACAAACAGCAATTCGCGCTACTACCGTGGGTGGGTGTCTTGGTGGATTATATATAGAAAAGCAGCCAAAACCGCACAGAGCAATGAAAAGTCTACGTGAGTCACAGGTGCATGTGGACTGTGCAAAGACGACAACGACTCAAGTGATGAGTTGGAGGTGGGCACATCAGCAGGCAGGGCGCGATGGCGGTCCGCCAGTTTTCAGTCACGGATGATTGTGTGTTGGTTCGTTCCGTGCATTGTTACAATGTTGCTTTTCTTGCTGATTTATTACATTACCGATTTTTCAAATGTTAATTTTCTCCCTGTGCTTAAAAATCATTAAAAAAGCGGCCTGATTATGCAGCGTATGGTACGCCGTGGGTTGGCTAGTTTTATATATAAAAGGAGGCTGAGGGATACTTTTTAGATTATTAACTCTTCGGTTCTCTTTCGGAAATGAAAATCTTATACTGTTGCATATTATATTGTAGCACAAAATATGCTCTTTTTATATCTGTACTGTGTGTTGTGGGTTAAAGAAGTTCATGTTGGTTGTGAAAAGTGATTTGGCTAGTATTTGTTGGCATATTGCACAACTTGTTTTTCGCCCCTCTTTCATTGTAGTGCTTGAAGGGATTGTCTCACTGTTTTTCTAACAACCTAGATAACTCAGTGGCATGTACAATGCCTATAAAAATATTTACCCCTTTGGAAGTTTTCTCATTTTATCGTTCTACAACATTAAATCACAGTGGATTTAATTTGGCTTTTTTGGCACCGATCAGCAGAAAAAGATTTCAATGTCTAAGTGAAAACAGATCTCTGCAAAGTCATCTACATTAACAACAAATATAAAACACACAATATTTAAATGCTTTGCATATTCACCCCTTCCAATCAAGATTTAGTAGATGCACCTTTGGCAGCCATGACAGCCTCGAGTCTGTATGCACAGGTCTCTCTCTCTATAACGTTTGCACATCTCATCTGGACACTGCAATATTTTACTATTCCTCTTTGCAAAACTGCTCAGGCTCCATCAGGCTGCATGCAGATCTGAAGTGAACTTCTTATTTCAAGTCCAACCACAACTTCTCAACTGAATTGCGATCTGTGTCCATGATTATCAAGGATTCTGGAATTACTCTTAAGAATTGCACTTAAAGTGAGTGACAAGCATATGAGTTGTCCTACCCCAGAATAGGAGAGAAGAAGTAGTTATGAGGTGTCCTACACCAACTCCCAGCTAGGAGATCACGTTTGAGGGTGAATGATGTCACAATTTTATGGCACCCCAAGCCTCAAAGTGGTACTCATGACATTTGGTAGTTTCCTTGGAAATCAGGGTGATGCCTTGCAGTTCTATGATACTAACACTAAGTGCTCCATCACAAAGATAATAATAATATTCAAAGAGGAAAAAGAAGGAAAACATAAGGTAGGATATTGTGCTAAGTTGCATGTAATTGTTGCCACTTTGCAGCAACATTAAGAACAATATTGTAATGAGCACCAAGATGAATAGGCCAAGAACACACACACTGAATGAGAATAAAACCTGATAACAGTTGTGTATGATCCACTGCTGTAACTTCAGAAGAATTACCTTCCCATTGTTATGGCCATGGGCAATGCCTCATAAAGTAACAGATATACTGAAACTAGCCACAACGCTGCTTCCACTGTGCCATGATGTACCTCTCTCTGTGATTCCCCCTTATCTTATGCGAAGGTGTATTTATCCAATGCCACGGAAGTCTCTGCCTGCCTACTTACACTTTCCTGGACTTTAAAGTGTAACGCAAATGTTCCAAGGGTTTGTGGAATTCAGAGCTCAGCATACCTCTGTGACATTTCACTGTCAATCACACATGCTGTCTTGTCTGTCTTCAAGGTAATATGCTGGCTGCTACTGTACAGTTTAAATCCATGACCATTTGTGTATCGATACTGTGATATCACTTGGGATTTACCATATTTACTCACAGATAAGTTCTCCTGTGGCTAAGTCGGGACTTGATTTTACAATATAATTTCTGGTATTTTGTAATGTCGCTTGTATAAGTCGAATGTGGAAAACTCATGTTATTGGTACAAGGGATTATGATATGTTAACACCCACCTGAGAGAGTAACCACGGAGCACACTGCCTTTTTCTTCTATGTGGGTGCAGCAATGCACTGTATCAGCGCGTACTCCTAACCTCTCTCTCTCTCACTCTGTTGTGCCTACGTGACCACACAGTAATACCCGAATGATTCTGAAGCTACGTTTGCACTGATTTCTGTTTTTTGTATCTCTCACCCTCATACATCTTTATCGTAATAGCATCCCTTATCTACAATGCAGTGTATAATCAGAGGAAAACATGAAGCTGGTTTTAAATTAAACGTCGCTGAAGTAGTGAAGGAAATTTGTGACTACGCTGCTGCAACAAAATTCGATGCGTTTAAGAAACTGATGTGAGACTGGAGGAGACAAGAAGATGTAAAAAAAAAAAATTAAGTGTTGCATTTTTGAACGGGAGTACGAGTCGGAGTCTGATTTTATGATTTGTTTTTCAGGTTTCAAGACCAGATTTATACGTGAGTATATACGGTAAGTATGTATGTCTATCCACACTTGAAGAAAAAATCTTTAGGTGCTTGCTGATTTGCATATATGTAGCTTGCATTAACATTACTTCATGTGGAGTCATAGGGAAATGTAGGAATCTACACATTTCCTCATACAGTATATTGTAAGAGCTTTCAAAATCTGGTACAAAATTCAAGAAATACTTGGTTGTGACATACCTAAATTATCTCTGTTGTAAAGCTGCATTTACATCTAACGTTTCCAGCATTTTAATTTCAGCTTCTCTGTGCAGATGGAGCGATCACATTACATACAAGATTAATTAAGAATATTATTCCATCTCTGTTGAATCAATATCTTTTTACATATTTATAGTGATTTAGTGTTTCCTAAAACATCCTGCCTTTCTAAGGATGAGCATACCATTCTCTGTCTGCACACAATCTTCTAGCGAATTAGGACAGTTCACGGGCTCCTATAAACCTGGGTGAATTTAGGACTAGCTTCCTAAATTAGGACAATTGGTAGAAATCTTTTATTCCTACTCCTAAGATTAGATCCAAATTTGTGTCACTCTGAGATTTTTGAGGTAGTTAGGACTGTTTTCCTATTCTGAGATGCTTGATAATACAGGAACTGGACTCAGCCATTCCAGAACATTAACATTATAGTTTTTAAGCCATTACTGTGCAGTTTTGACTATGTTTAATGTTGCTGTCTTGCTAGAAAACAAATCTTCTCCCAAGGCGTATTTGTGCAATTCAATTGTTTTTTTTATTATTGTGTCCACAGAGTCATTACACTTCCTTGTAGCGTTTCCATATCTCAAGAAGAGTAAAGATGCTGTTGCTGGTCAGTGAATGAAGTGCAATATATCAAATATATGTACCAAACACCAAGAAGAGAGAGAGAGAGAGACAGATGGTACACATGGACTGCACAGATCACCTATTAAATAAAAGAGTGAATTGATTGTTTTGCTATATACAGGCAATCACTTAACACTAATACACTTAAAAAAGCTTCTCTAATTTCACATGCTATGGGTAATAGATCCAAAACAACAATACACGTGTAGATGCTAGGGAAAGTCTTGGCTCACCTTGCGTTGCACCCAACATATGTTCATACATAACAATGTATCATGATCAATGTGTGGCTGAATCGTTGTGATCTCCTCTGCAGCACGCAATTTCTCTTTCTTCCTCCCATCGCTCTTGGTGCCTGCCCGATCTCACCTCAGTACACAGCTTCTCCTAGCTCCCTCCACCTGTGCAGATTCTCCTCAAAGTGTCCTACCAGCACATCTGCTCTCCTTGCACCTCCATCCTCCAGATGGTCACTTCTCACATAGGCTTTCATCACTCCCTGGTATTGCTAACCACTATATAATCTTCTAGTTGCAGGGGTACATTCAAACTCCCCTTGAGGAGTTTCCAGCTGCTCAACCTGCTGAAAAGATCCTCCCAGAAGACTATGGAAAAGCTTTCTGTTTCTTACTGGAACAGTCAGTACCATTCCAAGTATATGACCCCATCCCATCTGTCTATGCTTATTCTGCCAGTCTGCTGCACTGACAACTCCAGTCTGACAGGCACTACAATATAAATATTTACCTAGTACCAACATAAGATGGTGCCCTTTATAAGATGGGCTGTAAGCTAATGGCAAATAAATGTGATAAATGTGAATTAACAAGTGTGCACTCGGCATGATGTCCTGTCTAAAAGGAACAAAACTCATCAGTATGTGTAATGCATTTGATCTTGATGGTAATGACAAAAAATATAATTCATAAGTCGAGAAACACTAATTCAATGAGATGCTCACCTTTTTTAGATACCATAAAATAATGCATTTTCTTTTTGTTGCTCCTGTTTCAGACTAACTGGACACTCTTGTTTGGAGTCAGTGTTGAGAGAGGAAACAGCTGGTCTGGATCAAGGCCTCTGTTAACTGGAGTACAGTATATTGTCTCTTTTCAGTCTTGTTTTTAACAGCTGCAAAGAAAACCTGGAAAGGATTGACCGCCAAGACAGCAGAATAAATGGTCATAATTTGCAAAAGGAGTATTGTAAAATGAAAGTTCCTGGGAATTATGAACTCTTCATGCTGAATTGTACTTATCATTCCTTACAACAGGGACATAGTTAGCACTTTATTCAAGAAAAGCAAACAGCAGCTGTTGAGCACATTTTCTTGATCACAATGGATTAAATTATTAGTGTACTTCATATGGAGAGTCTGTTGATTGGACCCTTTCAAAGGTATACCAAGAGTGTGGTCAGAATGTGAAACTACCATCAACATGATTTCTGTTTCCCCCACACAACCACCATATCATTTCCACTCCTCCTCCAAGTTTCACCCAAATTCAAAACAACCCACAACAGGAGACATCATCATTTCAATCAACAATTTTCAGTTTGGGCAGATGATGCTCCAAAAGAAGACAACTTAATAAAAAATCAAGAGTTTCCCTCAGACTTTCTTGTATACTCACATATGTACTGTGGCGTAGCAATGGATTGTGCAGATTGTGCCAAGCACAAGGGCTTACGAGTTTGGGGGGGGCTGTATAGATTAAAAAAAATTGAATAACTTGAATCACTTGCACATTTCATTGCATTAATAATTCACAGTTTCAGTGACATGTTTGCAGCATCTCCAGGCAAGTCCAATCAAATCCATGATGATATTACATATTCAGCAGGCCTACAATTTACACAAATTTAGACTTTGGGAGTTTGGAGGCTCAGAGCCTAATCAGAGGCACAACACGTCCTAGTCCGCCTTACAGAGACGTGCACATTCCCAAATTTTGCGACCTTTGGCATGCCACTGCGGATGTGAATGGAAGATGTTTTGAAGGATGTCACATGAATAATGTAAAAATACATGATTATCATAAATAATTGTTACTTTTATACTTTGATTTGATGTCAACAACGAAATTCGAACTCGTAAACGGTAAATCATTGCAATTCTGTTGTTAAGTTATGGTCCCTGTTAGTCAGCAAACGTCGAATATTTAAACAATTTGACGCTTTTTATATCCTCGCTAAATTTGGTGCTGCTAAATGTAAGGTATGCCTGCAACAGGAATTAAAAAATGTTAAGCTTACCAAGATTTCTACACTTCTCAAAACTGAGCAAGGGCCGGCGGTGGTAACTGAGAATACTGAGGCTGGTAAACCGTCGCAATGGTCGCAAGCAGGTTATGCAGACAGTATAGTGATTGAAATGCTTGCAACTACCGAGTCAGGAAGTAACGATACAATGGCTTCAGATCAGGTGCTATCTGCTGAAACAGTTAAAAATGGAGAAACTACTAAAGACAGACAAGCAATATACTGTATATAAATTTCTTACCGATGAAGCAAATTTCTTGGAACTATTGACACCTCACTTTCATGTTCATTTTCTCAGAACTTGTGAAAAACAGGTTGATTGTGTTGTAGTATCCTGTCAGCCAGTGTTGTCATTTTAATTTGTTACAAATTGAAATGGCTTCATTTTACAGCATAGAACAGTTTCTATTTTCTAGCTTACATTACATTTTAATCATCTTCCTTCACAAAGTTGTCTTGGAAAAGCGGGTAAACATCTTACATATATTTATGTACTACTACTACTACCCACACCTCCTAAATTCCATTCCCACAATTTATTTTATTTTTGCTAACTTACAGCTACCCTAATAAAGTGATTAAAAAAGTTATTACAAATTCAGTTTAGAGAGCCAGTTTGTTTGTCACCAGCGTGTGATCTGATAGTGCTGTGGTTATGGACACCACTGCCCAGCCGGCCCCTAGGATCTAGTTGAGAATAAATTACTAACAGTTATGCTAGACAGGAGGAGCCCACCTCAGGACACTGCACAGGGGCCTTCAGCAAGCTAGTTACATAACTGGATATGGGGATGGATATTTGAGGAGTAAACTGCAAGACAATGATTATATTTTTATATTATGTACATTAAATCAGAATCAAGTCATGGTGCTTATTTCCATCTTTCACTCCAAATTGTTGTCAAACTGGCAAGGTCCCTATGGAATTAAGAAAAGAAAGGGGCTTGTCGATTATGTGGTAAAACAGCTGAACAGGAACACCCTGAATGTATCTTTCACATTAATTGCCAAAACCCTGGAAAGCCCAGGATGAACCTCTTGCTTTTTATGCTCACATAGTTGAGGTTAATTACAGCAAGCAACTCAATGCTCAGCAAAGATGCCAGTTGCAACATCTTCTTACAAAGGTGAGTAATATTTTGGACCCCAGCCCTGGCTTAACAGGTTTAATTTCACACAATAGCTTTAAAACCCTGGAGTTACTGTCTATGAATGTCTTTACGGCTCCCTGAGACAAAAGCTGAATTGGAAGTGCAAAAGGCGCTGGCTCCAGCTTTTAAAAAAGAAAAAAAAATGTTGTCCAGTATCATTGTTCAGGTACCATAAACAGATATGGCCTTGGGAATGCCTGCTTTTTAACAAAGAAGTCAAATACAAGCACCGTGTTCCCTCTCGTTCACTTTTCAAGAGTAGCGCTGATGGTTAAAATTCGCAGCAAATATGTTGTGTTCGGCAGTGACGTGGTTAGTAGAATATTTTCTTGGAAATTCACAGTGTGGCTGGCTTAGGCAAACATTTTTTCCCAGTTCCCCATGATGCTTTACAAGGCCAGTGTGACATCACAGAGCTATTGCAGCCATGTGCAGAACTCTCACATACTCTCACGCATGCCTACTGTATTGGTTTACCAATCTGCTTCATGCATGTGTGATGTCTTGACCCGACTGGTGATACAGCTGGCTTTCCATCCTGTATGTGTTGTCACAAAAAGACTCCAGACAGTCAAAAAGGTTTGGGACAGCCTCCTGTATATTATGATCCTGGATGCAAAAGGTTGAAAATGATTAAGTAGTTTACAAGACTGAGTCCAAAACAGAATTGAATATTTGGAGATAAGATTTCGGTTTTAAGGGCTGGTAGAAAAATAATGTCATCTATGCTGGAACTGGAAGTGATGTCTTCGGGATCGGAAGTGACGTCATCAGAGGCACCAGGACCAGAAGTGATGTCATGAGATGCACTGGGACTGGAAAATAATGTCATTGGAGGCACTGGAAAAGGAAGTGACGTCATCACAGGCGCCAAGACCGGAAGTGGCGTCATCAGATGCACTGGGACCGAAAAGTGATGTTATTGGAGGCACTGGAAACGGAAGTGACGTCATCAGAGGCACCAGGACCGGAAGTGGCGTCATCAGATGCACTGGGACCGGAAAGTGATGTCATTGGAGGCACTGGAACCTGGCGGGATTTCCTGGGAATGGTCTGCAAAAAACTGAGAGAGAGACAGTCAGCACACTCCACCACCCCCTGGTCTGATGTAGTATTACAATTACTTAAGCCCTTTAGCTGCCTCCTAATCGCATGTGTGTGACAGTGCTTAACAAAAATCCTTCAGCATTTTAATTTGAGGGGTACATTAGCTGGCCATAATGAGTACAATATTTTTCTTGTCTTAATATCTCCTCTGTGGTTGCTGGGGAGAGATTAAATTTTTGATTGTAGTATGGCTGAAATTCTAAAAGCACACATTCTCAGAGATTATGCACCTCCTGCTGCAACAACTGCTAACTGTTTGCCTTCTGGGCAACATTTCTTGAATTTTTCATATAAAATAAGGAAACATCTGGGTTGGTAATAACCCCGTTAAATTAAATGATATTCCACAGCTCGCTGTGGAAAGGTTGTTTTCTTCTGCATCAATAAGATCAGTTTCAAATATTTGTTCATACTGAATTATTCAAGTATAAATTCAATTTATCTTTAATACTTTCATGTTCACAGAGAATCAGTCATGGAAGTACAGTAAGTGTCAGGTCATGGCATTTTCTATCTGCTTAGTCTAGACCAGAGTTGTGGGGGTCTTGAACCTATCCCAGCTAGCACAGGGCACAAGACAGGAACAAACTTTGGATAGGATGCCAGTCCATTGCAGTGTGAACACTCACACACCAAACATACACTACAGCCAATTTAGTTTTGCCAATTCACCTAACTTGCATGTCTTTAGGTTGTGGTAGGAAACTGAAACACTTGGAAGAAACTCACACAGACACGGGGAGAACATGAAAACTCCATATAGGGTGGACCCAGGATGTGAATCCTGGTCTCCTTACTGCAAGGCAGCAGTAAAGAGCCACTGTGCCACCCTGGAGTTAAGTATTCCCTTCAAAATATTAGGCTACATGCTTGCTTAGTTGACATTGGGCAACACAAACACTGTCATCAAATTATTCAAATATCAAATCAGTCACTGCAGTTCTTCAGGCTTTTTCCTTGTGAAATTCTCTAAATATTAATGACAAACTTTAGCAATCAAAGAATGGGAACACCATGTTAAGAGAAGCAAAAATCCTGAGGCCAGGGCTGATTTCCAGTTGCCAAAAAAAACTCTTATAATTAAACTCGAAGTGCTTAGTGCAGCACTGGAGCTGATTATAAATTATTTTTTCCAAGCACCCGCTAGGAAGCTTAACAAAATCTTTAAAAGGAGGCAACCTTCACATTTTCAAAAAAAAAATTATCATGACAAAATACCGATTAGGTTTTAAGGATGAAAATACTTTCATTGTATTTTTGCCAGTTTATTAAAGTGCATTGCCTTTTCTGTGCTTGGCACCTATTAAAACTCCAGACTAGTAGTGCAATGACTGAGATTATTATATGAATCCATCTGGCCTTCAAAACTGATTGTGTCCCTAAATATATAACACTTCAAGAACATGGCACTTCACTACTGTGATGCCATATGCTTGTTTTTTTTTGATGCTTTCTCTTTTGTCACAGAAGTCTCTGAAAGATGTTGCCATCTGCTTATTGGGCTTAAAAGTGCATCTATTGAAGACCGACTGTAGTATTTTGTCTTTGTGTGTCTGTCTTCAGATATTCTAACTTCCTCCTACATTCCCGTATCATTTTAGTGCTACAAACTAACTGTTCCCATTCAGTTCTATCAAAAGCCTTTCTGCATTAAAAGAAAATAATACAAATTAGTATTCAAATGTTAATGA
This sequence comes from Polypterus bichir lapradei, assembly GCA_026402145.1. Taxonomy (NCBI): domain Eukaryota; kingdom Metazoa; phylum Chordata; class Cladistia; order Polypteriformes; family Polypteridae; genus Polypterus; species Polypterus bichir. Next base: position 29,564,419 of record JANRMT010062821.1, on the reverse strand, counting down.
GATGCATATTACATGAAAGAGACAGAGATTGTATACTATTACTAAAATCTGTCTGGTTCTGTGAAATATTAGAATGCAATATGTTTACTACGCAGCTAACTAGTGCTTTTGCTAGAATTTTTGTTTTGCCAGAGAGTTTTTTCATTGTGACTTTTATTTGAGGACTTTCTTGAGCTATAAAGTATAATAACTATTGTTGACAAAATTGTTAACCTTTAAGTGCATATTAAGCCTATAAACCATATAGTTTGCAGCTGTAGCAATTTTGGGGTAATATTTCTTGTTGTTGGTATTATAAATTCTGAAGAATAATGCTGATGAAACAGAATGATTCAATATATAGCTTATGCAAAATGCGCACCTTCAATAACCTAATCACAAATCATGGAAATAAATACAGCAGGAAATATCTGTAACTGCCAAAACCTGGGTGGCAGGATTCCCCAAAGTATTTTGCACACGGCTGATTGAAAATATCAACTAATCACATGACAGATGCAGCAGCCAGGAGAAACAATACATCCATCTTCTAGTGGAACTGAGCTCCTCATAACACATTGTGCTAAAAAGTATCAAGATACATGATAAAAGAATCTAACTGTGTATCCATACTTCCATGTATGCAAAGTTAGGGCATTCAACCAAAGATAGATAGATAGATAGATAGATAGATAGATAGATAGATAGATAGATAGAT
>JANRMT010062821.1:29540316-29563712 GCA_026402145.1 Polypterus bichir lapradei | reverse complement strand
GATAGATAGATAGATAGATAGATAGATAGATAGATAGATAGATAGATTATTTGTCCTCTGGGAAAATGTGTCTTTTTACAGAAGCTCTGTAAATAAATAAATTAATAAATTGTGAAGACCCAGGGCGCACATGCTGTCCAACCCAATACAGACATGCAAACACACCAGTTCCACACAATCAAGCCCTTTATTCAGGGAAGCAACCCAGACCCTGAGCAATCTCCAAGGACTGATACCCACAGTCACAAGGAGTACACAAAACAATACAATACAATACAATTTATTTTTGTATAGCCCAAAATCACACAAGGAGTGCCGCAATGGGCTTTAACAGGCCCTGCCTCTTGACAGCCCCCCAGCCTTGACTCTCTAAGAAGATAAGAAACAACTCCCCAAAAAACCCCCAGTAGGGAAAAAATGAAAGAAACCTCAGGAAAGGCAGTTCAAAAAGAGACCCCTTTCCAGGTAGGTTGGGCGTGCAGTGGGTGTCAAAAAGAAGGGGATCAATACAATATAATACACAGATCAGAACAAATCCTCAATACAGTATGCAAATAAAAATTTTAAAAGTACGTAGCAGAATTTAACAATGGATGACATCACATAATATGATTTGGATTTGTTTACAGCCCTGGAGACCTCATCCATCAAACTGCCTCCCCCATTTGGTCATTCTACAGCTGGAACAGTGCTGGGCCAGCCAATCTGATGAAAGTACCTCTCTTTTCCATGATTCCAGCGATTCTCCATCAGGGATGACTTTATCATAAGCAAGCACTACAACATGGCAGGTGGGCCATGGCACCAAGTGCCACATTTGAGTACCGAGAAGAGAAACAGAATAGGTGAGGGTTAGTATCCAATTATAACTATCATTTTACTTATGTTTTAGTACTAATGACTAACAACAGAGTTGCAGTCTGTACAGTTAATCAGCAGCTCTAGTCAGGGTGTGCTAAACTGAAGTAGTGAGTCTTCAGCTGGGATTTAAAATCTGAGACCGAAGGGGCATCTCTTATTGTAGCAGGCAGACCATTCCACAGTTTCGGGGCCCTGTAACTAAAAGCTCGACCTCCCACTGTTATTTCATTAATCCTTGGAATCATAAGCAGACTGGCATCTTGAGATCTTAATTTGCGCTCTGGTTTGTAAGTCTTGATAAGTTCAGACAAGTAAGCCAGACCTTGGCCATTTAATGCTTTATATGTTAAAAGGAGGATTTTGAAATCTGCTCTAAACTTAACTGGGAGCCAGTGTAAGGATTTAAGAACTGGAGTTATATGTTCGTATTTTCTTGTTCTTGTGATAATTCTTGCAGCAGCATTTCGGATTAACTGGAGGCTGTATAAAGAACAGTTTGAATATCCAGTGAACACCGCATTGCAGTAGTCAATCCTACTAGAAATAAATGCATGAATTAATTTCTCAGTATCCTGTTTATTTAGAAAGCGCCTTAATTTCCTAACATTTTTAAGATGGAAGAAACATGATTTGGACAACTTTGTAATATATGCTTTAAATGACATGCTAGAGTCAAAGAAAACTCTGAGATTTCGGGCTGATTCAGTAAAATTAATGGTGATTCCAACTAAGTTAAACGATGACAGAATATTGTTGTGATCAATGTCATTCCCTCCAACAATTAACATCTCTGTTTTATCTGTTATCTGCATACGAGTGAAAATTAACTTTATGTTTCCTAATGATAGATCCCAGTGGAAGCATGTAAAGTGAAAACAGTAAAGGTCCCAGTACTGAACCCTGTGGGACACCATATCTCACTTCTGTGTGTATTGATGGAGTACTGTCAGCACATTTCTGTACGTATTGGAATCGATTTGATAAATAAGAACTAAACCAAGCGAGCATGGTGCCTGTAAGCCCAACATCATTTTCTAGCCTGTGCAGTAAAATAGAATGGTCAATGGTGTCAAATGCTGTACTTAAGTCTAACAACATAATTACAGTGGAGTTTCTTACATCAGAGGATATCAGAATGTTGTTTACAACCCACGTTAGTGCTGTTTCTGTACTATGATCAGTGCAGAAACCAGACTGGAATTTCTCAAATAAATTGTAATGCGTAAGATGTAACTGAAGCTGACTGGCAACTACTTTTTCTAGTATTTTAGACAGAAAGGGTAAATTTGAAATAGGCCTCCTTCTCCACGCCTCATACGTGAGCTTCGTTCCTCTTCCACCTGACTCTAGCTCTCAAATGAAGTAAGGCTACCCCTTATATTCTTACTTCAGAGTAAGGGTAAGGCAGGAGCCCTGTACACAAGGGCTTAACATTCCCTGTGGCATCCCCTGCCAGTCCCCACGGAACCCAACAGGGCTGTAATGAACTCCAACTGCCAGCATGCCAGGCAGGAATCCATGGAGTTGTGGCAACCCAGGGGGGTTGCCAGCTAACGGTTTGGGGGAGGCAGTGCCCTTCATAAGCTACCTCCACCCTGTCCTGACTCAAGGACTGACTCCATCTGGTTTCCTGTGTGTAGCTTCCTCAGTTTTCTCCTTACTTGGTTTTCAGTTTTAGACAATCCATACTGATAGTCAGAAGTGGACTTTTCACTGGAGAGTGAGTAAAAGGAGAGTGATGGTGATTTATAAGCTATATATGTGTATCACTAACTAAAATAAGATACAAAGACACAGAATTACAATCCCGATTATTTATAATAAAAAGCATATTGATGGATTAAGTGGATTCTTGCAGATTTGAAAAAACGGGCTAACAGTTTGTACATTGCTGAAATAGACTGATGAGCCAAGACATTTAATACTTTACACATGTCAACTAAAAGGTGGAAAAAATGTCAAATAGGCTAATTACTAGACTGCGGATAGAAGCTACCAAACATGTCTACTGAAATATACCACTTAGTAATAATCCCTGATTTGTGCCATTAACTGTAAATCTCCTTTCCCATGGATGATATTCATTCTTATTCTGTGCAATTCTTGTTCCACCATATCAGAAATAATGCGTTTCAGTCAAATACCTTGGGTGATTCACATTCTGACTATATTGATTTATTCGTCTTTCACTCAGGGTGAAAAAAAAAAAAAAACACCGGGGACATAACAGTTACTGATACTTTTTTTTATGAATTATTCTTTTTTATATGTCATTAACAGCCCTGCACATGGCACTTTACAAACAAATCAAGATCACATTTCAGTACCAAAATAAACAAATTGAGCACAGCTACAGGTTAGCTGCAATGGAAACAGAAACAGTAATGGAGTTGACTGACATTATTGAGTACTTGGAATGGACGTGGCATTAAGAATACAACAAGGTGGTATGGTGTTGCAGTGGACATAACTGCTGCCTAATATCTCTAGGAGACCGCATTAAAATCTCTCGCGGCTCACATTCTGTGTGGATTTTCCTTGCTTTTGACATGTCAAAATGATGTCTCAATGGCTACACGGATTCTTCCACCCTCCTCCACAATGTGTGCTTAATTAACACACTTAAATTGACCCAGTTTAAGGGGACATAGGTGTGTGTCTGAATGTGTTCTATCACAAACCTGTGTCCCATCCCAGATTGGTTCCAGAGTTGTGCCTAATATTGACCTGGTTGGCTTTGGTCTTTTGCAGCGGCGTGGTGTGGTTTTTCCACCTGATGAGGTGGTATAGTCAGTCATACTGCTAAAACAATGTGAAGAAGATGAATTTCTTTATTATACTGAAAATGATGGGACATCAAGTAGTGTGTGAATTAACCTATAGTAATCAGAGTAATCCCTGCTCCTTTTAGGCTGAACACATATAATGAAATGCTAAAGTCTGTGTGTATCTGATCTCTGGCAGCAATAAGTCTGATCAGTTTGATCGGTCAGTTTCACTTTGGTGATGTGATCAAAAGAGGAAGTGCGAGTGTGAGACACACAAGTAGGAGTAAAACCATAGGAGATGCCCTGAGAGGTACCTTCAAAGATGGGAAGTATAAAACTGGGCAGGAGGTAAGCAAAGCACCTCAAAATCACAGAATCAGAGAAGCAGGCTTTACAGGAACACTTTTGAGAAAAATAGGTTAAAACACACATGGATACTGAGGAAAGGCACTAAAGGCACATATAGGGCAAGAGATATCAGATATTTATAAATGTATTCTGTTACCTGTCTTCTATGAGTAACATGGCTAGTATTCAATAAATTAGCTATGGAGAATTCTGTTACTTAAGGTATGCATTCGTTAAGTCGATGAATTACATTATACATGGATATGAAGTCTGCAAACAAAAGCCTCACACCACCATATACTTCTGACCATGAAACTGCACATTCGCTTTTTGTGACACATGCAAACTTAAGTGTTAAGGGTGAAAGACCACAGCAGGGCCACTCTAACCTTTTACTCCTGCTAAATGCCAGAGGCTTCTTCCCATTAACCCTTTCCTAATCCTGATGGCTGCTGGGAATTAAATTCCTGTCAGTAGAATTTACTACAGGTTCATTGCAATGAGGCTTGTCCTCATGCAGATTGAACATCCTCAAGTAAACTGCCACTGTCAACTGAATGCTGCTTTATAATGATATATAATTTATCTGGTCCTAGTTACTTTTTTTTAATTTCATTTAATTTTATTTTATTTTCAAAAGCCAGACTATTAAAGCGGTGTGCTACTTAGTCAAACAGATAACAATAACTTAACAGATATAACTATCCATCCAGCCATCCATTTTCTAACCCGCTGAATCCGAACACAGGGGTCTGCTGGAGCCAATCCCAGGGCACAAACCAATCCCGGGCAGGGTGCCAACCCACCACAGAACACACACAAACGGGCCAATTTAGAATCTCCAATCCAACTAACTTGCATGTCTTTGGACTGTGGGAGGAAACCCACGGGGAGAACATGCAAACTCCACGCAGGAAGGACCCAGGTCTCCTAACTGCAAGGCAGCAGTGCTACCACTGCGCCACCATATATAACTATTTACTTCAAAATTAATTCAAATAGAAAAAAAGCAAAACAAAGTAAAATCAAACCCCCAGCAATAACCAATAATGGATGAAGCTCCAGTTCATGCACATGACTGCACATTCTCACATTTTAGAGCCACCAATCAGACTAACCTACATGTCTGGGCACATGTGAGAGAACCGCAATACCCAGGGATTACCCAGTGGAACACAGGGAGTGTGCCCCCACAGTCTGAGTAGATGTCAAGTAGCATAAACAGTTACGAGGCTGAAAATGAAACTCGACTCTGAAGCTTTTAACCACTGTGTTACCCTGTTGACAATATGTTAAGCTTAAATATGGTATTTGCTATATTTTTGGTAGCATTTAGTATCCTAAAATATTTATTCATAGTACTAGTAACATATTGATATTTCAAGGCTAACATGAATGTTTAAAGAGCTAAATCCCTTAGCAAACCTCTCTGCGGAAGTACCTTTTGCAGACATTAAGGTATTTCAAACCGGTCCTGCATAGAGAAAAGCCAACTGCTGTGAACTAGACCAAAGCATAAATGAAATATTGCAAAATCATATCCCAGATGAGCTGTTTATCCCAGTATGAAAAGCTGCTCTCCTAGCAACCACATAACTAGTGTGGTGTGATCTGCATGCCAGAGATAGAACATAAGTGCCAGACATTTTGCTTTAGATAAAGCTGTATAGGTATCAGTGAATAGAGCTTTGACTCAGTAATAATGCGTGCATTAAGCTTTTTAAATTATGTAATACCCCAATTACATAAGTGAATTCTTGCACAAGATAAATGTGTAATGTGGTAATATGTGGAGTTATCGTTTTAAGAACTAAAGTGTAGGTTATCAAAGCTACAACAAACAGTAAAACTATTTAGTTGGAAATGATGAATTTAACTCACAGCTGAGGTGGCTATGTTGCTTTTGGAGGAAGAAATTGATTTGATTTTAAAAGTCTGTCTTTATCTAAACATCTTAGACTGAACTTTTATCGTGTTAATTTCCCGGTTCACAAACAGGCGATTGGAGAATTGGAACATTAACATAAATCGTTGTATATTTTTGTTATGCTAAAATCCTGCAAAGCTTAGCCCCTTGTCTGTTCCAAAATATCTGTGGATCATTGTCTCTTTCCTTTCACTTATCAATACAAGTTGTCCCACTCATCTCTCCAGGCTGTAACAGACTCATAATATGTACACTTGTAAGATGTACACTTTGTGCAGTTTTCCTAAGTACTTATTCTGCATCTGGAAGGCCAGATAAGTTGCTTGGCATACCCGGTGCAGAAGAAACAATTGTAAACTGCTAAAAGCTACGTAAAGCAAAGCATAATCCAAAGTCCTGCAAAGTTTTAAGGATATGTTGTGGGCTGTGGAATATTGTTCAATTAGCACACGATTATTCAAGAGGGATGAGCCATGGTAGAAAGAAAGAGAGAAATCCACACTGAGAAAGAGAGAGAACCTCTATAAGAAATCAAGAACAGGCCGATTCCTCCAGTGGATGTTAAACCTGGAAGTAGCAACATGAGAAAATAAGCAAAGCAGAAAAAAGCCAAGAATAGTCATTCACCTAAGATTTGCAAAATAATCATCAAGGTCACAAATGACTATTAATAGTGACACCACTTATTAATGTGTTCTTCATATCAATGCTTTTCTCTACAAATGAAGATGTTTTTGTAACCTTAAGCAAATTCTATCTTTAACCTTTGTGCTTTGTTGAAGAAGTCATTTTAATATAACAGCTGGCATCTGCATAATTTTATATATTTTTTTATCATTTCACCACATAAACTGAGAAGATTCAACTCCTTCAGGGAACTTCTCTTTTGTTGCATCCCAAAAAAGCTATCACTTGATTTCTTTAAATTATTCCATCAGTACCTAATTTAGAAATCAATATAATCATGGAATCTCTTACTTAAAGCCATACAAGCCCCATACCAATTTAAGTGCTCCTCTATGAACTTTCATTAATATTGATATTTCTTTTTGTACTAAAACTCATACATACATAAATTCCAAATGAAACATTACATGTGTGTCATAAAGCTTAGGAAAGTCCTCCCTTGACTTGGCTAGGGAGAGCCTGCTATATAAACCCAACATCCTATAAGCTCTCTGTACACTGAGTGGATATGTGTATTGCAATCTCTAACCTCTTTTCATAAGGCTCCTAAAGTGAAGTCTCTCCGGATACATGGAGGACTGGAAGGAGATCATGCAACTTCCCAATCTGTCTGATTCATAGCAGTATTGAAGTCTCATTAGGCATGCGTGGGGGCGCTGTACTTTCAAGACAAGCATATGGTAAAAACGAAACTTCCTTGGAGGAAACAGCCTTTTAATGGCAACTCAAAGCTTGGGTTAGCAGAGACACCAGTGGTTGCCACAGAGAGCTTTGGATGGTGCATGTGTTAGTTCAGAAGACTACTTCTACTACAACAGTGACTGTGGCACTTCTTCAGATAGGAGCCCTGAGAGGGTTTTTTTTTACAATTACTCATGCCATAGTTTAAAGAAAGGAGATGAGATGGGGTGAAACTCACTGGCATGGTGGAAGATAGATAAGAAATGTTAAAAAAAAAATGAAATGGGACTTGGACCTTTGGACATAGACAAGGCACTCCACCATTCAGCAAGGAAAAGACCAGTAGATGAAGGCCCTAAAGAGTATATAGAACTATTTTGTGTTGTTTGATGTTATTTTCTCCCTGTGACCATCCCTTCCTTATGTGTTCTTGTGACTAAACAGACCAGACATTCCAGAAAACACTCTCCAGTTCTGAGTTGTGCTGCATTGGATACAAATGAAACTAGAGGCCTTATACAGGTTCAATAAACAAATTATTATCAAATATCTTATGGGAGCAGAAGCCATGGAGGCAATAGCCAAAATGGTTGTCAACTTATGTGCAAGACAGGTGTAGCCAGTAAGAAATATCCATAGATGATAATTACGACTCACCAAAATCGACAATCGCACTACAAAATGGATTACTGACTGAAACAAAATAATTAACTTGACCCAAAACATAATCTGACTTTGGTGGACCCGACATGCACTCCTAGTTAATAAGAAAAAAATTGATAAATAGAACGTTTACTATAAATTGTGCATTGTAATGGGAAAGTGTCTTCAGGGATTATTATGAAAGACAATAAAAGACTGGGAAATAATGACACGAGATTAGAATCATAGTTAAGGCCATGGCAGGTTAAAACATTAAGATTAAAAAGGAACACAAGCGAACACAGAATAGGGGAAAACCAAAAATCTAAGTCAAAGTTGAAAAAAGGAGATCAAAGAACTGAAAAGAAACCTAGCACCTGGCCAACGTGGATTAACTATCGCTAAACGTTTTTGAAGTTTTTCACCTGAGGCATACCAAAACATGGCTCCACCACCATATTTATATTATAACTAGCTGTGTAAGCCTGTGCTGTAAAAAGCACGAGGTCCTAGAAACTATTGAAATTTTCCGAAAAAAAATTGAAATGTAGAGATGTCAGGTAATTGAAAGGAACTACTCTGGACATCTCTCTCCTAGGAGGTTTTGTTTTTCTGATGTGCTCACATCGTTTGTGCATTAGCTGCTAAGTGACTTTGTCTTTCTTCGGAGGTTTTGTTTTGCTGATGTGCTCGCCTCGCTTGTGTATTAGCGGCAGGAGGAAAAGTAAAAGGGATACCATTTTGCCATTGTGCTTGCAATGCTTCTGTAATAGCAGATAAGCGAATGATTGTCTCTTTGGGTGTTTCGTTTTGCCGATGTGCTGGCCTTGCTTGCGTATCCTCGGAAGTAGAGCCCTGAACCCGACTCCACCTCTCACTTCCGGGCCAGACAAACACACACACTTCTACACATAGACATTTATATATAAGACTACCACTTACATCAAAAATGCACAGATTGCAGTCATGTGACTTGTCTCCTGTGTTACATTACAAAAAACCAGGATGAAATGAAATAAAAAATAAACATTCTGAAAACAAACAAAAATGTTTAGAAATCACCATGTTAAAAACTAACAAAGACACAAAACCCACATATAGAAACGCGTTATTACTGCATGCAGTAATTCTTTGTAATGCATTAATGGTGCTTTAATTCTTTGTAATATAAAGTGCTTCACGTTGCACATATGGTGTTCCCACCTCAGGTTACAATCCCTACAGCGTCTGAAAACAAATCCTACACATTCCTCGAGATACACTACAATCGTCAAGTTCTGGAGGTAAAGGAACTTGCTGAAACTTTAGTAGCAATTCAGGCTTTTCACTCCAGCTGTTTACCTGAAATAGAATCACATTGAAAACATAAGATTAACAAGTTAGACAATGTACACATGGCGTGACATTCAGGTGTGTTTAGCAACTAAGTTAACTGATATGGAAGTTGCGGCATTTCAGATTTTTTATTTACTCCATTCAAGGGTCAGTTATTGCATTTTTTTTTATTAAATAGTATTTATAAGGGGTATTCATAAGGTAATAGCAGTAATCGAATACAACCACATGTTTTAGTATACTACATTAAATTTAATAATTAATCAATGAATAAATTCACATTGGAGTTAAAAATTGAGCACAATGAGGAATGTTGTGACTCAATGGCTTTCATACACAGCAAATTGCACTTCAAGTGATGTAAAAATGCCATCGACTGATGTGTGTTAGTCATCATGATATATTTCTTTGAAGAAGAAGCTACAAGCTATCCAGTCCTCCATTCCCTCTTCCACAGCCCTACCCCAAAGTTAACTCATAGCATACTTGTGAAGATAATCAGCATCTCTCCCTGTCTGAAGATGCAAGTCATTGGTGTACAAACTATTTTGGCAGATAAGTGGATGTGCAGAATACTATCAAATAGTTTCCACACTGCTTACTGATTGGTTACAAAAAAATAAATTGCAATACGCCAGAAGAATTTACCAATTTTCTGAATTTTATATTTTCTGCCAGGACTGGTTTTCTGTAGTGGCTTGAAGTTTGAACTTAAAACCTGAAGTTATGAGTTCCAATACTGCTACAGACACTGTGAGACCCTGAGCAAGTCACTTCACTTGCCTTTGCTCCAATTGGAAAAACAAAAGAAATATAACCAATTGCATCTCAAAATGTTTTACATTGTCTTGGATAAAGGCATCAGCTAGATAATAATAGTTCTTTTTGTCCATTTTTGATTCTTTTGTTTATGTTAATAGTGTTGCTGGTGTTAATTTTTTGTCCAATATTCTGTGTTTCTTGTTAGCATTTTGTAGTATGTAGTTTTTATATAAGTATATTTTTTCTATGTGCCCTAGTTTGTGAGTGGTCCCCCGAGATGCGGGGCCAGCTGCTCATCACCACCAAGAGACTGCTCAGAAAACTAGAGTCCCTTGTGGTTCACTGAATGTGTTTTGTCTTGGTAGAGTTCTATATTACTCTACTTTCCCCTTCTGTAATATTAATTTGTAGCTTTTGTCAGAATGCCTCAAATCTCACAGACTTTCCACTATTTTTAAAGTATTGTAGAATATAACCTATCCCCACCTTTTCTTCTACATTTGTAACCTCAGGCAATTAGTTGTAGTAAAAGACAAGCAGGAGTTAAGCTACACTTTAAATAATGTATTATCGATAATATTCGTAAATAATAACAATAAGCAAAGTACAAGTGAACACTGGCAGCCATACAACCTGATAAATTCTGATGTGTAGTTTCAGGCGGCACACAAACTTGCAGTTACTTTAAACGTCTCTAGTTAAGGCATCATTTTTGGTCAGCTTTCTTCAGAACGGGCCGCATGTCTGTCTCAATATGGCTACCGAGCTGTGCTCTTCATTGTGTTTTCCGTTTCATGGAAATGGTGTGAGAGATGCTCCTTCATGATGATGGCGTAAGAGAAACCCTACAGCCAATAGGGTGTCATGGTACTCAATGGCTTTTGATTTAAAACCAAACAGGCAACTTTAGACCAATAAAATTCTGGTGCAACACAATGGTTTTACACCTGTCCCCAATACCATTTGTTAAGACGAAGCTTGCTAGCTAGGTAGTCTGGCTTTCCTGTGGGGGTTGATTGAGAGAGTCCTGCAGAGAATCATTTGCCAAACTGGTTTTAAGCACTTCCTCTGACCCTGTCATAAAATTACTCAGTCCTTAAGACTAGGGTTTGGGTTCTTATCCATCAAACCATTGCTGTTCTTATCAATAATGTAACACTAATATTACAAATAAAGACATACAAAATATTTACCAACTCATATACAAAATTTCACACCACAACAGAGTGCAACGATGGTGTTGGTGAATGCTAGCGTTTATTTCTTTGTTTATGATTTATTGTTCTGAATTTTAACCTTTTTTTGTTTTTATACTATTCTTTTCAGGTAACCCCTACTGTACCATTTGTGCTCTTTGGAGCTTCACTGCTTCAGGCCATTTTTTGTGATAATAAATCTATTTACCCTTTCTGACTAGCTGGGGTTTGACAGTTTCCTCCTATAGTGGGCATTTGTGAGTCATTTTGATACTTATTGTGCTTAGGAACCCCAAGTTCACGATACTGAATATTCACACCTTACAACCAGTACCAGCACAACTAAAACAAATGCATAATTGTTAGGTGCTTGATTTCAAACAAAATAAATCAATGTAAACAAGGGAAATGCTAGTTTTCAGTTAAGTAACTCAGCTCAACATCAAAATAGTACCTTTGGAAAGATAAGGGCCATTCACAAGGACATCTTTGACAGGTTCAGTTCAGAATTGTTTCACTAGGGACAGCAACGTCCCCTGCTCATCTATGGATGACAGAACTATGCAACATGTGCCCCCTGTTCAGAAAGCTTGCGTCTCAACCCGTGATGATTTACCAGGCTGTAAAAAGGTGTACATACAGACAGTACAGAAAACCATCAGGATAATACTTCAAAGCAGTGAGCAGAACAAAATTTGACATTAGAAGATCTTAGTTGTCTAAGATGTTTATTCAGAGTAAGCAAAAGAGTTCCATATTTTTTGTTATTTAAATTGGCAACATTATTGAGCATATTAGATGTAGATTTTTGAAGATGATTCATTAATGGACAAAACATCAATATAAGAGAGCCATTTAATTGTTGTTTGGTTGTAAAATAAACACTGTGGACAGTACATATGTTTCTGAATGTATATATTAGCCCCCAAATTAACATCTAGCTTGCTTTAGATAAGCATTTCCCAAACTGTGGCTTGTGGAGGCATAGCAGGTAGGCAGCAGCCAACCCTAGTAAGAAACCCCACTCGATTCACAGTGGCGCCAACGAAGATGGATTATGGGACAATCTTGGACGAAATCCCCAACTCCCGTTCTGAAGGTTATGCTTGATGCACCAAGGAGGAAAAGCATTGACAATTGCTCTTAATTTATTTAATGCTCTAATGATTGCGCAGGAAAATCACGATCGCATTTGACTTACAGAGGGGGCCAGCCCACTCCCTCAACTCAGATGATTGTGCTAAATTCATAGAGGGGCATCGGGGAGGAGTGGCAAACACACTGGCATGCGAAAAACTGGGTCATGACACCACAAACGTTGGGAAGTACTACCTTAGATTATATTCAATACAAGACTCAGGGCTCCTAACTTGGCCCTCACTCACATATCATCTACCAGGTCTACGGTCCTCCATCTCTAATTCCCTTCTCACATTTTACTCTCTCTTTATAACAGAGTCTTTTTAGCCATAGGGTAAGCAGATGTCCCCTATTAACTGGGTTATTCCTTAATGTCTACCCTTATTTAATTATTGTAAGGTGTGCAGCAGTTGACCACATCCACAAAAGCAGAGGTTCATACAATACAGCCTTCTCAGTCACAACTGTACTTCAGGAAAAGTTGTGCTGGCAGACTGCTGGTCATGTACATCCATGATTAAGTGCTGATCAGGATGAATCCACAGAGGCCCAGACTTGGTAAAGTGGTAAGTAAAGCATTTTAATAACAAGTTTCATTGAAATATATTACGCAGGATATCACATAAAATAAATCAGTAGTAATGTGTTTCAAAGTGCATATCCAAAAACAGTCTTAAAATATGCAGAAGGCAAAAAACATGACTAAACACATTCAATAAAACGCAAGAAACGATGCAGAAATCAAGAAGAACTAAAACATCTGTTAAAAATATGTAAATTATTAGATGTACAAAAGTGATCTGGGTAGTGCTTGTTGCACTGGCTAGGAAACAAATACTCAAGTGTAGCCACCATCCCAGAATGTAATGTTTAAGTCTCCAGACCCTCCATCTAACTGCTGCATAACAAATGTTGCTATGCAACAGACATTGATGGACGAGCTCAGAGATAAAAGGCAGCTAATATCAACAACTGAGGTTGGTGTCCCATTGCTTCCTGATAGGCGTAATCAGCTTATTTTTAAAAAATGTTTATTTGTGCCAAATTTTAGATACAAGTAATTTCTTATTCAGGTGGCTTATACAGACATTGCACTGTGTGTGCACATCACTGCACCACATTGAATCACCAGTAACATTCAAAACACAAACAATCGAAGCCATTAGCTTACATCATTAGTATGCATTGGCAATAATGTGCTTAGCAGTGAAAAAAGGCCCTTGTACTTAAAAGTACAAGTAAAAAATGGATCAGAAAAAGAGGGGTCAAGACAACAGGAGAGTCAAAAACGAAACAAAAGTATCTCCTTTCTCTAATTTTCTCTCTCCCTCACCCCTTCACCACCTTATAGCTCTTATGTATCCTTCTGAATGTATGTGTATGTTATGTTTTATTGCTGTTTTTAGTAATTTTGAGTTATTATTTTTCATGTTTTTATGGTATTTTTGTTGGCTTCACTTATCATTTGTAATCTGTGTTCTGTCCCCTTAAATGTGTCTTCAGTCTCTGTGTTTTGTGGTTATAGCCCCAGGAGGTGGAGCCACCATGATGTCACATCTGCCGACTCCTCCTTCTGGCTATTTATCCTGTTTACAAGTGAGAGCCAGCAGTCAAGTACTGTAGTTGTTGGAGTCTTTCGTGAGTATTGTTTTTTCTCTGCATTTTCTGGCTTTCTTGATCTTTTTGTGTCCTGGTTAAACAATTGTGTTTTCTGAATTTTGCATTGGGACTTGGTTTACCTTCCTTTTTTGCCTGTTTTTGCTCTTTAAACATTTAGCTTCTATTGTTCTCTTTTTTCAATTAAATCTTTTTTTTTAATGAAGATTCTGTTGCCCTTTTAATGTACAAGGTTGAGAGTGTGAAAGAAATAGCTGGACACACAACAAAGGTTTAGGGCAGCCATCCGTTTGGTTTCTCTGGCTGCAAAAGTCTTAAATTTGCATACAATGAGTACAGGTTAGAGTCCAAAACAGAACTGTTTAAGTATAGATGATGAGGGATTTTTATAGGTGGTTCACAGGAAGTGATGTCCTCAGAGCCGGGACAGGAAGTGATGTCTTCGAGGCCGGGACAGGAAGTGACATCCTCAGAACCGGAGCAGGAGGGATTTCTCTTGGTTGGCCAGCGGAGAGAAAAGAGAGAGGCTTAATGCACCCCACTGCCCCCTGGCCTGGCGTGGAATCTGCATTTCCTGGTCTTCTTGGTTGACTCCCAAGTGCACGTGTGTGACAAGCGTTAACATTCATCATATTTTTTATTTGGCTTTTTGCAAATTTTGAGACAATTAAGTTAATTTTTGAGGCTAAAATCCCTTTTGAAACTGCAAAGCCTGTGGCAGACCACTGTGTCTGTAATTAAGCCCCAATGGAGGTGAAGCATTTTCCAGGCAGGCAAAGGAGGCCTAAAAAGCCTTTTGTGGAGTATTTGAGGACCTCACACCTTTTTGTCATGTCTGGAACTCCGGACCACAATAACAGCTAATGTGTTGTGAGAGTACTGACCCATAAATGGCAGCCACTGCATCATCTAGGTGGGTTCTACATGTTGGTAATGGTTTCTTTTTGTCTAGGTCTTTGAGTAGGCAGAAAAGCTCTATATAAATGTTGTGACCACACAAGGGTGCCAGAGAGCCCTAATCCACAGTACCAGTAACACAACACACATTAATAAAATAAAATAATAGATTTTTTATACTCCTTCCAGGAACTCTATCTCACTTGTACCCCAATAAGAAGATAGAAGTATACAACAATTATTCAATACTTCACAATTCCTCTCCCTTCTCCACCTCCGCTGAGTTTTGCCCACTGCCTCTCGACTCTGATTTCCCGAGCAATGGCAGTGGGCTCCACTTAAAGAGAACACGGAAGCACTTCTGGTGACATAATGTAGCCTGTTGGAATTTTTTCTGGATTATATCTAAGCCAGAGTACCTCCCCCATCAGCTCCCTCTGTTGTTCCCCAGGGATCCGTACTGAGGTGCAGACTCAGACTCCAATTCCCATGTAGCCCTGCGGGTGTCCAAACTGGGACACCATAAAAGGGATACTGCCACCTAGAATGGTGGTGGATGAACTGCTCCCCTGTCAATTTCGGCCGTTTTAGGGCATCCTGATCATGGCAGGAATAGTAAAGAATCCTGGCCAAGTATTGCCCCCACTTATTCCATCCTTCTGTTATGACATCCCAGCCGGGTAAGGAACCCACTTCCATCCTGGGCGGGACGCCATCCATCCTGTGGAGCACTTACAATGTCCATCCATCCATCCATTATCCAACCCACTATATCCTAACTACAGGGTCACGGGGGTCTGCTGGAGCCAATCCCAGCCAACACAGGGTGCAAGGCAGGAAACAAACCCCAGGCAGGGCGCCAACCCACCACAGCACTTACAATGTAATTTATTATAATTTTTATTATTATTACTGTTAATTGTGTTGTATATCTTTCTCTCATTTGTAGATTGCCTTATTTTTCTTTGTTTCTTGCCTTTCCCACTTCATGTTGAGCCCATGGAGGAGAGGACTCCTAATCATGGAAATGTACTTTTATCAGGACAGGTGCCCAGGTCTCTATTTAAGGGTTTTGCAAGGCCAAGGTTAACCACTAGGGTGCTAAGTGTGTTGTCTTTGTCATTGGCCTTCCGTTTCTCATTTCACTAAATTTTCAGAATGAATTAGTTAAGCTTACTTTGGGAATTCTTTGATTTTGTGCTGCTTGACCTTTTGTATTGTTTGGCCATGTTATATTTGGGTCTTTAGTATTGCTTGCTCTATCTTACATGTTTGCATTTTAGCCTATTTAGTATTTTGGGTTTTGTATTGATTGCCTTTTCCTCAAGGATTTATTTTGGGATTTTGCCAGGCCTTAATTGTAGTTTTGCTTTTTTGGCACATTTAAATGGTCTTTAGTCAATTTTGCTTACATAATTAGTCAATAAATCAATAATGCTATTATCTAGTCATTTTTGTGGTCACAGTCTTCCTTTCAACTCCACAGATCTAAAATCAGAAGACTCTAGTTAGAACATTTTTATTTGGCTTTAACTTAAGGCATGCATGCCTTTGACTTGTGGGAACAAGAATTTATTTCCTCTGAGATAGTTTCAAGTGGAAATAGGGCTGAATTTATGCTAGTCAGATTTTCCAAGTGCTGAGCACAAAATCGCACCCTTCAAAACATAACATGGACATATGTATGTATTCAACGTTAATTATATGTAAACAAATAACAGTGGTTGAAATTTACAGCTCACCAGTTTTCATATTTTATTTATGTTAATACTTTGTAACCACAAGGAACCTGTAGCAATCTGAACACCAGACACAACCCCACAGACACAAGTCCCGGTATAAATAAAAGGTTTATTAACAAAATACCTTGCACAAAGGCACCAAAAGTGGCCTAAACCAAACACAATTCTTCTCTCTTTGTTTCTTTCGTTGTCTTCCACTCCACACCGAACTCCAACTCGACTGGATGAGATTGAGTGGCTTCTTTTATCTTGGACTGAGGAGTACTTCCGGTGCTAGGCCATATCAAGATGGAAGTACTTCTGAGTCAATCAGAAGTTTCATAAAGTAGGAATCATTCATCCCAACAGCTCTCCGTGGCAACCCTCACGGAACCCAGCAACGCTGCCCCACAGAACTACAGGTCCCAGCATGCCCTGCGAGAGTCTGTGTGGAAATCCTGTTCCAGGGATGCTGCCATCTAGCATGTCAGGGGAGTCCTGACAGGTTATCTACCTCTGTCCTTCTGTTACACTGGCCTCATGGCTGGGTATTATTCTTCAGTCTAACCCTGCTGAGACGCCAGCATACCCACTTTTGCACTGATATCTTCTGCCACTTTCCTGGCTAAGGCAGGGAACACTCTTTCTGTCCATTTGCCACTTTGGCCTTCCAGCTGTCCTTCCAGCCTTCCAACCTGGGCTGTCCATCCCAGCAGAGATGCAGATCTGTATACCAGAATTCATGCTATGATCACAAGATGCAAAATTTCTCAAAATTGCTAGTGCAAATACAACTGTAGAAAACCAAGCTATTAGCTACAGGGCTCTCAGATTCTGATGTAATCTGTTTGCTCACTTCTGCCAGAGATGTTGGTTAATTTGTTTACAATTTTGCAACTCTGTCTGTCATTGTAATAGAGTGTTACCAAAGTTCTCACATCATCTTTGACTTTTCTGTATTAACACATGTTCTCATTGCTGCTTTTATCAACATAATGTTCAACGAGGACCTCAGAATGGCTTCCCTCCATGGTGAGTGATGGGACGATGTTTTCAAATAGATAAATACTCTGGAAATTGAATAACAAGCTGGTAAATTTTGCAGATAATACCAAACTAGGTAAAATGTCAGATAATCAGTTGAATCTTTACACAGGGACTTGGATAGCATACAGGTTTGGGCAGATTTGTGGCAGGAGAAATTTCATGTAAGTAAATGTAAAGTATTACATGTGGGAAGTATAGATGTTAGATTTGAATACACAGTGGGAGGTATGACTGCCCCATACGTTAAGAACTTAGAAGTTATAGGTAACTCGTCACTACCTACATCCAGGAAATGTGCAGAAGTCATTAAGAAGGCTAACTGAATGTTAGGTTATAAGCATAATATGTAGAGTACAAGTCCAAGGAGGTTATATTTAAGATTTATAATAGACTAGTGAGGCCTCATCTGGAGTACTGTGTGCAGCTTTGGTTTCCAGGCTACTAAAAAAGACATAGCTGAGATAAACAAAGTCCAGAGAAGAGTGACTAGGCTGATTCCAGAATTATGCAGGAAGATTTATAGAGCTGAGCCTTAAAAAGTTTAAGAGGAGACATGATTGAAATGTTTAAAATTATGAAAGGAATTAGTACAATGGATTGAGACTGTTACATTAAAATGAGTTCAGCAAGAACACAGGGAAATAGTTTTGAAACTTATTAAGGGTAAATTTTGCACAAAGATTAGAAAGTTTTTCTTTATCCAGAGAACCATAGACACAGGGAGTAAGTTACCAAGTAGAGAGTAGGACTTTTGGGACCCTCAAACTAGACTTGATGTTATTTTGGAGAAATTAGGTGAATATTATTGTCAAACTTTGTTGGACTAAATGGACTATTATTATCAAAATGTTTAATTTATCATGCTCTAAAGTAAAAATGAAGAAAAGTGTGTTCAGTATTCAAAATTCAGTATTATGACTGGTATAGCTTCTTCTGTGTAAGTTTAAAATGTATTCAACCACATTAGAAATTCAAGTCAAAGGGAAGACAGAGTCCTGATTTTTAAAATTCTTTACAATGTATGTTTCTGGTCAGTACCTCCTTTCTCCCCAGTCATGAACGTGACAAACCATTTTATATCAATGATGTTGGTTTGTCATGAACATTTTGAAAATAATTAGTACTCAAAGGAAAATAAAGTTACAGGCTGAGATATGGCAAAGAAAAAAGAAGGACCATGCAAAAAGAACAGGGAAGGGTCAAAATAACCTAGACAATAAATTAGAAATGCTAAGGTCAAAACCAGAATTGCCAAAAAAGTGGCAACACTAAACAGAAATCAACAGCCTTCACTAATGTGTGAAGTTGTTGTTTCCAATGTTTGAAATCCAAAGATTGGTCCTGTTGTGAGACAGAGTCTCTAATATGGTGAAAAGGAGTATGAGGCCTACAGAATGTCCCACAAAGCAAGCCAGGACCTTCACTGACCTGCTCAGATAAAGTCTTACCTCAGCCCAAAATACTACTACATAGCAAGCCCAGATATGGGAAGCTGGCTATAAAAGTTTAAACACTTAAATAGTTTAAGAAATGCTGTATATAGAATAAGCCATAAAAGAAAGAGGATTACAATCAACATCTGGCTTAAATAGACAAGTCCAAAACAAAAATCTAGTTCAAATCAAAAGAATCTTCTTCTTCTTTCGGCTGCTCCCGTTAGGGGTTGCCACAGCGGATCATCTTCTTCCATATCTTTCTGTCCTCTGCATCTTGTTCTGTTACACTCATCACCTGCATGTCCTCTCTCACCACATCCATAAACCTTTGCTTAGGCCCTCTGTCTAGCCAATCGGTAGAGGTCTTTTTCTCTCTCCTTAGTGTCCAGCCTCTCATACAACTCATCATACACCTTTTCTTTAGCCTTCATGACCTCTCTCTTCACCTTTTGCCTTATCTCCTTGTACTCTTGTCTACTTTCTGCATCTCTCTGACTATCCCACTTCTTCTTTGTCATCCTCTTCCTCTGTGTACTCTCCTATATTTCCTCATTCCACCACCAGGTTTCCTTTTCCTCCTTCCTCTTTCCAGATGTCATGCCAAGCACCCTTCTTGCTGTCACCCTGTCTACATCTGCAGTAGTTTCCCAGCTGTCTGGTAACTCTTCACTGCCACCCAGTGCCTGTCTCACCTCCTCCCTAAACTCAACCTTGCAGTCTTCCTTTTTCAACTTCCACCATTTAATCCTTGGCTCTGCCCTCACTCTCTTCCTCTTCTTGATCTCCAACGTCATCCTACAGACAACCATCCTATGCTGCTTAACTACACTTTCCCCTGCCACCACTTTGCAGTCTTCAATTTCCTTCAGATCATCTCTTCTGCATAGGATGTAATCTACCTGTGTGCATCTTCCTCCACTCTTGTACGTAATCCTATTTTCCTCCCTCTTCTTAAAATACATATTCACCACTACCATGTTCATCCTTTTGGCAAAATCCACTATCCTCTGACCTTCTTCATTCCTCTCCTTGACACCATACGTACCCATCACCTCCTCGTCTCCACTGTTCCCTTCACCAACATGCCCATTGAAATCTGCTCCAATAACCACTTTCTGTCCCTTGGGTACACTGTTCATCACTTCATCCAAGTCATTCCAAAAATCTTCTTTCTCACCAATTGCACACCCAACTTGTGGTGCATATGCACTAGCAACATTCCTCATCACACCTCCAATTTCCAGCTTCATAATCATTACTCTGCCTGACACTCTTTTCACCTCCAAAACACTCTTGACATACTGCTCCTTCAGAATAACTCCTACCCTTTTTCTCCTCATCCACACCATGATAGAACAATTTGAATCCACCTCCAATCCACCTGACCTTACTCCCCCTCCATTTAGTCTCTTGCACGCACAATATATTAACCTTCCTTCTCTCCATCATCCCCTTACCAGTCATACTGCCAACATTCAAAGGTCCTACCTTCAGCTCCACTCTCTTTACCTTCCTCCTCCTCCTCCTGCCTCTGCACACGTCTCCCCCCTCTTCTTCTCCTTCTTCTTCTTCAGCCAACGGTAGCCCGATTTCTGCCAGCACCCTGTTGGCTAACAGTTCTGGTGGTGGTCGTTGTTAACCCGGGGCTTGACCGATCTGTTATGGAAATTTGTATTGTCCGCATATTGATTTGGCAAAATTTTACACCAGATGCCCTTCCTGACGTAACCCTCCCCATTTATCTGGGCTTGGGACCGGCACAAAGAAATACACTGTTTTGTGCATCCCCTGTGGCTAGGTTTAGTTCAAATCAAAAGAATACAGTACTTAGAATAAAAATCTTCTACAACCACAATGCCAGCCTGAGGGAAACTGTCATATCAACCGCAATATAAAAGTGGCGGGTGGTCCATCCAGTGTGACACCAAGGTGGCCTTGGCTCTTGGGGTTCAGCAAACAGAACACAAGAAATGGATGCACATTTAAAGGGACAGTACATAAATAATAAAAAAACTAACAGTCATCAGAAAAATACATGTAAAAATAATAATTAAAATTTAACAAAAATGACAAGAAATCATCAAATACATGTAAATAAGTTAAGTTAATACATAACAAGTCCCAAAGTAATGAGCACCACAGTCTTTTAAAGCACGTCATGACATTGCATGTTGCAATGTTGAGATAACATGAGTAGAAACTGGAAGTCATTTACTGTAAACAGTATGACAATGCCCACAGAAAATGTTTACGCAAAATGGTGGCAGGATTATATCACTGAAATAATTATAAAAATAAATAACAATAAGAAAAATAACTTAAATAAGTATAAAAACAAAGAGAAGTGAACCCATTAGGAAAACCTATATTCAGAACAGCCTATTATTTAGCAGAGTTCTTCCTTCATGAGTCTCCATTGCTGAATTGCCTTTACTGTGTGGTCACCTCTGCCAGCCACCTCAGGCTCGCTTATTTATCATGTTCTTTTGTGACAACTTCCACTCTTCCCTTGAAAAGAGAGCAGAACATTCTTTGAGGTATCTATGGATCTCACCTATTTCCATAAGGCTCCTCTGTCCTCCCAGCTTGACTGTTACAAGAAAGAGGTGTGAGCTGTGAAATTTGTAATATGATAGATGGATGGATGGCAAAATAAACATAATAATATGTGTATAAATTAAAAACGAGTTTTACATTATATTTTAGCAGCTAATTTGTTAACATTGTCAGCTTTTCAAATGATTAAACTGTAAGAATATTCCTCCTGTTAAATAAATGATGCCTGGACTGGAAGGCATTAGATATTCAGCTAGTGCATTTAAAAAAATATCAGTTCTTTAGCAGCAATGACAAATGTGGCAGATTTCAAAAGATGCTAAATGTAGCTACATTTTTATTGCATTATTTAAATTCTGTAGTGGAAATAATTGATTAATTTATTTATTGAACATTAGATAGATAGATAGATACTTTATTAAACCCAAGGGGAAATTCAAATAATCCAGCAGCAGTATACTGATACAAAAAAAAAAAAAAAAAAAAAAACAAACATTAAATTAAAGAGTAATAAAAATGCATGTAAAAACAGACAATAACTTTGAATAATGTTAGCATTTACTCCCCCAGGTGAAATTGAAGAGTCGCATAGTGTGGGGGAGGAATGATCTCCTCAGTCTGTCAGTGGAGCAAGACAGTGACAAAAGTCTGTCACTGAAGCTACTCCTCTGCCTGGAGATGACACTGTTAAGTGGATGCAGTGGATTCTTCATGATTGACAGGAGTTTGCTTAGTGCCCGTCGCTCTGCTACAGATGTTAAACTGTCCAGCTTTCTTCCTACAATAGATCCTGCCTTCTTAAGAAGTTTGTCCAGGCGTGAGACATCCTTCTTCTTTATGCTGCCTCCCCAGCACATCACCGCATAGAAGACGGCACTCGCCACAAACGTCTGGTAGAACATCTGCAGCATCTTAATGAATTAATATGTATATATATTTTCATAGAAATCTTGCATGTGTGCAGCTCATTCTATGGAGTTGTTTTATGTTTTAATATTCATGGTACCATTTGCCGACAGGTAATATAATAATTAAAACATATTTGTTACCTCTTGCCCTATGTGTACCTTCAGCTCCTTTCCTCTGTATTGGTGTGTGAACATCTCTTCACCAGAGCTCCATTTCTCAAAAGCATTCTCATACTCTTTCATTATTTATGAGGCACCTTTCTCACCTCCTCTCCAGTTTTATATTTTCTGTCTTTGAAGGCGACTCTCTCTCTGTGTGGCTCAAATGGCTTTAATTACTCTAATGCATCACACACTTGCACTTCCTCTTTCATTGCATCCCCGAAGTCAAACTGACCAATCAGATTGCTCAGAGAGATTGGACACACAGACCTTAGTGTTTTATTATTTTGCTTTGTGCTTGTAAAGTGGAAAAGGGCTATATAAAAATAAATTGAAGTGGAAGTTTCTTCAGGGGTTGAGGAGAGGTAGAATGGTTAAAGCTGCAGCCAAACACCAGCCTCTGTACAAGCATCCCTTCCTTGTGATTTTGCCACACTATTTCACACATTTTGAAACACTTTCAAACAACAAATTATTCAGCATAAGCGTGTCAAGTAATGCTACTGGGGCCTTACTGTGACTGAGAATGCTGTTTTATCTTTAGCCAAGTCTGAAGTTTCCTTCTTATTAGCAGTTCTGCTGTTTATTAGTGGATTCTGTTTATTATATTTCTTTAGCTTTTGTTGAAAGTAAATTTCCCACTTCGGTCAAATAAAGAATCTATCTATCTATCTATCTATCTATCTATCTATCTATCTATCTATC